>BSBK01000006.1:0-327500 GCA_027943335.1 Chamaecyparis obtusa | reverse complement strand
TAGCATCATAATCTACTTGGAATACCTTGTCAACATTTGTAAGTGCTAAAATAGGTTGCTTTGTAACTATTTGTTTTTATCAAATCTCAAGCACCCCTAAAAACCACCTAAATCATTTTCTATCTCCCCTCATTGTTTCATTTAAGGGTGTACATGTGCTACTAAATTATTGATACTTTTTTTGTAAATACTAGCCAATCCATGAAATGGTATTACCTTATTAATATTCCTTGGTATAGGCCTTTCTATGATAGCCTTGACTTTCTTTGAATATGTCTTCAAAACTTTAAGCCAAAAACATCCCGACTGCTTCAATTCATGAAAAAGGTGCAAATGTTTCTTCATAATCTATACCTTCTTGCTGTGAGTATCCTTTACATACCAGTCTTTCTTTGTTTCTTACAACTTCACCTTGTTCATTCATCTTGTTTCTAAAAACCCATTTAGTTCCAATAACATTTTTTTCCTTAGGTCTAGGAACCAATTCCCAAGTGTCATTTTTCTCAATCTGATCCAATTATTCCATCATTGCTTGAATCCAATGATCATCTTTACAAGATTCATTAGTATTCTTAGGTTCAATCTGAAAAATCAAACATAACTCTTCATGTACCTTATTTCTTGTCATAACTCCTTTGTCTTTTCTCCCAATAATCTAATCACCAAGATGATTCCTTATCAAGTTCTTATTGTGTGTTACTGTTTCAACTCTTGCTTCAGTTCTAGGTTTAGATCTTGATTCTTCTCTTTGTTCTTCATCATGAATCTCATTTTGCAAATCATTGTTAGTTTCATAAAACAACTCAACATTTTATTGATCAGTTTTAGGATAGGCTTCTTCATCTGAATCATAATCAAGTACTCTTTCCTGAAATTTGAACTTTTCATCCACTTTAACATTTGTGCTCTCAAAAATAGTCTTAGTTCTCTTATTAAAACATCTATAAGCTTTTCTTTTCAGTGAATAACCAAGGAACATACCTTCATCACTTCTTGGATCAAACTTACCAATGTCATCATCTCTCTTAATGTAACACTAACTGCCAAATATTTTGAAGTATTTTACTAATGGTGCATGTCCAAACCATAATTCATAAGGAGTCTTGTTCATATCTACTCTGATCTACACTCTATTTATTGTATATACTGTTGTGTTTACTTCTTCTCTCCAAAATATCTTTTCTACATCATTCTCAAACAACATAGCTCTTGTTGCTTCAGTTACTGATATGTTTCTTCTTTCAACAATACCATTTTGCTCAGGTGTTTTAGGGGCTGAAAGCTATCTCTTAATGCCATTCACTTCACAAAAAGTATTAAATTCATTTGAAGTAAATTCTCCACCTCTATCAGATCTTGAACACTTAATCTTCATTCCCAATTCATTCTCAATTCTATTCTTAAGCAATATAAACTTTTCAAATGCTTCTGACTTTTCTTTAAGAAATGCTACCCACATCATCATAGTAAAGTCATCAACAAGAAACATAAAATACATTTCACCAAAGAATCATCTTGTTCTTGTAGGACCACTCAGATCTGTATGAACAATCTCCAATTTTGTTGTTGTGGTGAACTTCTTGTTGGGAAAAGAACTTCTCTTCTATTTTTCCATAGCACATTCCTTGCACACCATGTTAGTAGGTTTCACAATTTTAAGCAAATCTCTTACTGCAATGTATTGCTTGCTTTCACAATGTTATCAAATTTTATGTGACAAAACATTTTGTGCCATAACCAATTGTCATCAACTTTAGCAATCAAACATGTCATCTCAGTAGGATTCAACTAAAATACATTACCTCTGGTTCTTACTCTTGTTCTAATCATCTTACCATTCTCATCCTTGATCATACAAGTCTTTTCAGTAAACCAAATTTGATATCCCTTATCAACTAACTGTCCAACACTTTAAAGGACTATGTTTTAATCCATCCACAAAGTAAACATCATCAATGTTAGTCTTTCCATCAAGAGTAATAGATCCTATTCATGTTTGCGGCAAGGTGCATTGTTCCCAACTCTAACAATTCCCCCATCATAGTTGTTAAACTTGATAATCTTATTCATATCACTAGCCATATGATGTGAACAACCACTATCTATGATCCAATCAGATTTCTTTTCAACTTGTGACACCAAAGCTTTTTCTTCTTTGAATTTTGTTTCATAATTTTCTTCTTTTATTGCAAGAAATCCTATATCATCACTTTTATTATCACTCTCACTTAAGAATTTTTCAATACTGGCTTCAAATTATTCATCATTAGCATAATAACATTCTTTAGGTCTTCTAGGCTTAAAGTTCTTATATTTTTTCATTCTCTTAGGACATTTAGAAGAAAAATGACCATATTCTTAACAAGTCCAACATTTAAAAATTTTCTTACCTTCTGGTTCTCTTTTCACAAGAAAGGCAATTCCTTCTTCAATCTTTTTGTCTTCTTTAGATTTAAATCTGTTGTTGCTGGCATAATCTCCACTGACATTGGCACTTCTTGACAAAGTAGGGCGAACACTAAGTGCACTGAAGGCAGTCTCAATCTTGGGCAGATTATTTCAGACTTATCTTTGTTGCTTCCAATCTTCCAAGAAGAGTCTCTCTAGTAAACTTCTCAGTACAAGGTATGACTTGTTCAATCATTTGTGGTGTATACTTAAATGTTGGAGTCAGGGTTTTCAAGCTCTTCCATATGATCTCATCTTCATCCTTATTTCCTTCACAAGCTTTGATACCTGCAACAATATTTGATATTCTGCTAATATAACTTCTAATAGATTTATCTTCCATCATTTTAGCTTCTTAAAATAAATATATCCAATTTTGTAATTTGATTCTCTTAGCATGTTTATCACCTTCAAAAGTAGATTCCAAAGCTAACCGAATTTCATGAGATGTCTTTTAATATTTTACCTGATGTATTCATTTTTAGGAAGAATTGACAAAAGTGCTTCTCTAACAAGTATGTTACACATGAATAGATCTCTTTCTTTTTCAGTGCAATCCTCCATATTTTCTTCTTTAATGATAGTTTTCTCATTCTTTGTGATCAGCCAATATCCTGGCCCTAAACATAGCAGATGTGTCTTCATATTCTCTTTCCAGCTATCATAGTTAACTCCATCAAACTTAGAACTTTCTTTTCTAAAATGATCGCCATGGATCTCCTTAAGCTGTTAAGCTTTTCCTTCAAGGACCCAATGCTCTGATACCAATTGTTAGAAAGTAAAGTCCACCAAGATAACTGAGAGGGGGGGAGGGTGAATAAATTATCTAATTAAAACAACTTTTAAAAACCTTATTATATCTAAAACAAGTGCTTAACATAAACAACAACCATAAAAAGATAACCATACACAATGATACCAAATTTGTTAACTAGGGAACCTCTTGATCAGAGAGTAAACCCGATGGGGATGGTACCCACAAAAGATGAACTAATATGAAAATTCCTTATGAGAGGATGGAATCTATTAGGAGTCTATGAAATACATTTAGTATATATCAGTCCTTTTTAGGAGACTTTGAATCTCTATGAGGAGATTCCAACCCTGTTAGGAGTTGAGGAAGACAAAAGGACCCACTGTCCAAACAACTTCAAGGGAAAGATCACCAAACACACTGTCCAACTGATCTCTATATTATCCAAACAAAATAATACCAAATATAATTGATCTCAACAAATTTTCTTCTCTCCTCTGACCGTGCCTAAACCGCACCAAATGCTTCTCCAGATCTTAATACCAGATCTGCACACTTTGCATCACATAACAATCCCTTAGATCTCTTACTCACATTAATTCACACTTCACAGCTTGTTTTTACACATCTTACTCTATAATCAAGGAAAACAATCCTTCCTTTATACTACGCTCAACATTTCATAATTGAGTCAGCCAATTAGGCTTCACCAGTTATAAAGTATAAAACATTACATGTTACATAATATCTCCATAATTACACAAAATTGTTGGCTCACAAACTTAATAAAGCTTCACACATGCAACCTATGACCATGCTAATTTATCTACATTGCCTTTGCAATGTCTTCAACCTCTATGTAACTTCGCTTGTCCAGATTATATCACTGTTAGGAGGTATAATCCGATTATCACAAATCGCTTCTTAGGAACTTTGTCAGAATATAGTTTCCACTAGATCATTTATAACTGATGAAAATAGTTGAATTTCCATACACACTCTTAACCATGTTATCAGGACACTATAAGAAACCTTTCCTTAGCTTCGCATAACCTCATATGCAATTCTCTATGTGTGCTAATTCAAACTTTGTCTGCTACTCTGCTAATCTTCTGTATAAACAATATGTTTACATCAATGACAAACACAGTCATGAATGCAACATGTGACTACTCTGGTAATGCTAGAATACTCTCCCATAGGACATATTCAACATTCATGCTAACACAAAATATTTCAAATTTTTTTTCTTGCACTTTTTGGCCTAGATCCGTATGTTGGGGTTTTAGTGGGAAATTAGATCTTATGGTTGGCCTGACTTATTTTGAAATCTTTAAATGATGGATGAGGTATATAAAACCCTATCTCTCCTCAATTTTCACATCATAAATACAATCAAGACAACAATTACAATCAAGAGATCAAGACCAATCAAGCATTCAAGCAATTGGATTCAATATTTGAAGGCAAGCATCCAAGATCTAGTTTCTTCGATTCACTCAAGTCATTTACAAGGAAATATTCTCCAATAAAGAAAGTTTCTATCCCATGATGACCAATTATAGGAATTATCAATCAAATAAGAAGATCCTTCCTTCCATCTAGATTCATCACTCCTTCATTGCAAGTTATTATCAAGCATATCTGCATTGAAGATATAGGAGTGGTGTGTTGAGAAGTTGTTTTGGTGTTATTATCATTAATGTCAAAACTGGTGATATAGATGGTTGTGCTTTGGATAGTATACAATATATTAAGGTGATAGTTAGTACATAATAATAAAGATTATATGGTTGTTAATGGCTATTGTGTTCAGATCTTACTATGAGTATCTTTTCCTATTTGGACATTCATGTAGTATGATAGAAATTTTTCATTTGTCACTTCTATTTTGTTTTGGACAGATGCTATCAGGTGCTATCCTTTGGTTGGTGATGAAATTTAAAGAGATCAAGACTTGGTCTTGGTTGTGGCATTCCCATCAACTCTGAAAATATATCTCATGCATTTCAAATCCATTTATCCATTGACAAGTATGTCATGTATTGTGCTTATCTTATGTATGAACTATTTATCGGTCCTATGCTAATGTGGTATGTAGATCCTTATATGTGACTTATCTTTTAGGTTTGGTGCTATCATGCTAAGATTTATTGAATATCTCAAGACTATTTTTTGTATTTAACCCGACATGTGTTTCTAGACTGACTTATTTAAATTGTTCTACGAATATGTTTTTATATAGAACATATTTTTTATCCATATATATATATGAGTATGGATGTGTGCATGGTGGTGAAGTGCATGAGAAAAGTTAGAGGTGTGAAGGATAATAGTGAAGGTAGAGGAGAGGTAGTGACATGAAGAAGTATTTAGTATTGCAAAGATTATAGAAGGTTGGTAGAAGATTCCTAACCAAACTTGCTACAGATAGTTGTTCTTTTTCTCTTAACCAGAACTAGCTTCATGCATATGCAGTTGTCGCTTCATCAGCTCATATTTTTCCTATAATAGTATTTTGTAATTAGTCATTTCCTATATTAGGGTAGTTAGCCCCAACGACAGTGAGCCTTACCTGTAGTGAGAAAACTGGTATTGAGCCTTTTGTAAAAATCATCTTAACCAGTGTTTATATTCATGAAAATTAGTTTCTCTATGATTTTTCCCATATTGGGTTTCCATGTTAATTTTGGTGTTTATGGTGTATGATTTTTAAGTGCTTTCATGTTCATATCTATTTTCATTAATCAATTGGTTTAAGATTGCTCTGAATTAATTAAGGTTAAGAAAATTGTTTTGGGATAACTAATTCACCCCCTCTCAGTTATCTGGTATGTTCAACATTTGGTATCAGGGCTTGGTCCCTTGTAGATAGAACTTAACCACTTAAGGGTGATCTTGATAGTATGAATAGATTGCAAGATATTATTACTATGATGAAAATATGAAGACAATGTTGGATGACATGGAATGCACTAGATCAGAAAATGAAGAATTAAAAGAAAACATCAAGGAATCTAATGCTTGTATCTCCAAGCTAAGGGAGAAAATCCAAAAATTCAAAGAAAGACACAAAGAGGTTAGCCAGGAGATAAAGGACTCAAAGGAGAATTTTGTGAATCTGAAACTACAATTGGATGAATGCAAGAAAACTGAAGAATTTTTCAAATATTACATCAAGCAGAAAATGGAAGAATGGAAGAAGACTGAAGAAAGTACAAGGATACTATCATGCAAAAAATGGAAGATATCAAGAGTTAAGGAAGCTAAGATCATAAGCAAGAGTATATGAGAGTAGAATTATTTTGGATCAACTTTTGTCCCTTCAGAAAATTCACAAGGATAAGGAAGAACTAGGCTTCTCTAGTGAGATTTCAAATAAGAACATCAAGGGTAAAGACAAGGAAGTTGAAGCTAAAGTGAATTTTGAAGTAACAAGTGGTGCAGGAGCACCCATGGGTTTCTTGGGACAATCCATTTGAATTTTTTTATGTGTGTGACTTATGTCAATTTTTTTGTGTTTTTCTTAAGGTCATGTTGACCATGGGGTGAGTACAATAGGGTTCATGTAGTTTGAGTCTTAGGACCTTTGGAAGTGGCAATTAGGGGCTAGAAAGTTGTAAAGCCTCCTAATTAGCACAATAGAGGTGACAATGTTAGCATGATGTAAATAAGGTTTGGGATAGATTGGAACCATGTTTTAACCATGGTTAAGGTCTAAGGTGAGGTTAGGTGAGTATATGAACTCATTTTCTAAAAGACGTAAAAAAGTTGCTAAAAAGATGTAAAAGTTGCATTGCAACTTTTACAACTTTAAAATGTTGCTCGGGCAACATTGTCAAAAGGTCTTCAACCGATGACAGAGTGACCTAAGTGATAACCTAAGACCCTACCATACTATTTAAGACCAAGTTTGACCTAATCTCAAGGTTGGATACCCATTGTATGGAAAAGGATTGATGAAATCAATATTTTAGCTTGTTTTGTGTGTGATTGACAGTGAAGTTTGTGACATAGAATAGTTAATGGTTTGATTCCTGTACTGTAGCTCATGCATGGATTAGATTAGGTGTTTAAATTTTTGTGTGAGCCATTATTTTGGAATTTTGTAGTTTTTCTTTTGTGTTTTGTAAATAGTTTTTATTTGGCACTGTCACTGGTTCAATCCAAACAGTTTGTAAAGATGGAAGTCTAACTCACTACCCCACCATCCATTTTGTACGACCTCTTGGGGATAGTGAGTAGACACCATGTACATAATGTGTGTAGGATCTTGGGCCCTCAAATGTAGAGGAATGAATTTTAAAGTCTTTCCCTAGGTGAGCCAGTGGTGAGCCCGGCTAGGGAAGACCAAGTTGTAGAGAGCTTAACTTGCAGAGGTGGATAACTAGAAGAAAAATTCATTTTGGAGATTGAAGTTAGGAGTATTACCAAGAATTATTTAAGAGGAGAGGGTTGTTCCAATCCAATTGATGGTCTAATACATTCCAATTGGTTCAGGGGTCAGGGAAGAGCTTAAAACCCTTAAATTCACTAATTTTGAGTTAGGGTAATGTACGGAAGATGGTGACCCCAAGACCCCAAAAATCTTTGAGGGGTTGGAAAATGTTCCAATAATCCCAAGAAAATTTGTAGGGTTTCTTTGGAAGGGTTAGGAGAAAATCCCTATTTTCTCGGAATAGGAGACCTAATAGGGCTACTAGCCTATTAGGTCTATTTTGTGAAGAATTGCGGAAATTGACTAACTTGTTGAGCTAGGTGGGACTCCTAACACCCCTAGTTGGTTTAATTGGAGAATATTAAGTCATCTCCACACCTCTTTAAGGTTAAATGAATAATTTTGAGGTTGTAAGCCTTTAAGGTTGTGTAAGGGCAATGGATAGTGAAGCTAGAGTGCACCAAGTATAAGACTTGGTTGGTGGATTCTTTCTTGGTAGTTAGGTTGGCTAGAGTAACTAGGGGATCTAAATTTGTTGAGGATCCTATAGGTGCCAAGGAGTGTAGTAAAGACACCCTAAGCATCTTTTTGAAGACTAGGAGCATGAATAAGTGATTGATTCATCCAACTTCCCTATTAGAGTGGTATCAAAGCCCCAAAAATATTTGGGATAGTTTGTTGTATGCCAGAGTGTGAATATAGTGGTTCTACAAGCATGGTGACCAATGTGGAATTGGACAAAAAGGTTGAATATCGGGAGGAAGATAATAGGCTATAGAGGGAAAGGATAGTCCAATTGGATCAAGCATTGGGAAAAGTGAAAATGAGGACTGAAGAAGTCAATGACAAACTAGATGAGAAAGAAACCAAGGAGAAAGAGGTTTTTGAAGAGGATAAGACTCTGGAACCTGACCCTGTGTTGCAAGAGGAGTCTTTCTTGAAGGCATTGAAATCTATGAGTGGGAAAGCACTTGAAGGGATACCACTATTCAGTGGAAAGATGGAGGTAGATCTAGTCATGGACTGGATAGAGGGAATGGAGAACCATTTTGAATGTGATGGAATCACTGAGGCACCTAAAGTCAGAGTGGAAAAATCAAGACTTAGAGGTTGTGCCTTGACATGGTGGAAGTTCATTTAGGCAGAAAGGGAGAAAGAAGGCAAGAAACCTATTTCCACTTGGAAGGGAATGGTTGCCAAAGTAAGAGAGGCATACATTCCAGATGACTATGAAATTTAATTACACAAGAAGAGAAAAAGCCTAATATAGAAGGACCTTGATGTGAATTCCTATACTAAGGAATTTCAAAAGCTTTGCATGAGATCAAATGTAATTGAAGATGAGAGCCTCAAGGTAGCTAGGTACCTAAATGGCTTAAAATGGAGTATCCAAGAAGAAATGACCCTTCTCAGTCCCAAGTCAGTACACCAGTGTTATCAACTGGCCATCAAGATTGAAGACAAGAGTAGAAGGAAGCATGATGAAACCTCCAAGAGGAGAGGAAGAGGAAGAGACCAAAGAGGTAGTTACCAAGGTAAAGGTACTGAACAAATAAGTCAAGGAGATTCCAAACTTATAAAGCATGGGAATGAGACAACTCCTAGAGGAGGTCATGGGAGAGGTAGAGGAACTCAAGGGGGTTCTAACAATAGAAGGAGTGCAGGTAGAAGTAACTCTTAGTTTTCTAGCATGAAATGCTATAGTTGTGTACAAATGGGTCACCCTGCTTATAGGTGCCTTGAGAAAGCCTCTTCTTCAAACCATGAGAAGGGAGTAGCATATACTCAAGAAGACACACCAAGTATTAAATCACCATAGATTAGTCATATTGAGTCATAGATGGGGGAGAACTTGATGTTTAGAAGAATTCTGATAAGACAACCAGTCAAAGAGGAACCAAAACATAGAAGATCCTTGTTTAGAATAAGGTGTAAAATACTTGGTAAAATATGAAAAGTTATTGTGGATTCAGGCTCCATAGATAACATAATCTCATAGGAAGTAGTAAAGAATCTTAGGTTGTAAAAGATACCCCACACTAATCCATACAAGGTGACATGGTTGAATAAAGGACAAAGTGTCCTTGTCAATGAGAAAACATGGGTTGAGTTCTCCATTGGAGGATACAAGGAAAAGTTAATTTGTGATGTGTTTCCTATGGATGCATGCCACCTCTTATTGGGTAGGCCATGGCAATATGATAGAGGATCCATATATGATGGGAAGGAGAACACTATCTCATTCAAGAAGAAGTATGGTAGGACATTCAAGATACAGTCACTGCTAGGTGAAGAGGAAACATAGTCAAAGACCCCTAGTGTTCTACTTAGCAGTGGAAAAGAGTTTCTTAACACTCTTTAACAAGAAGGAAGTAAGGGCTATGCCATAGTGGTGCAACCCAAGGAGGGAGAAAAGCCTATACAAGAACCTAACCTAGAGGAAGTACAACACTTTCTTGAAAAGTTCAAAGACATAATCAATGATGGAACACCATCAACATTACCTCATAAAAGGACCATCAGTCATCAGATTGATTTCATTCCAAGGGATTCATTACCAAACAAGGTAGCCTACAAGCTTACTCCCGAGAAAAACCAAGGAGTAGCAAGATAGGTGCAAGAGTTGCTAGATCAAGGACTCATAAAGAAGAGTATTAGTCCTTGTGCAATACCAGTGGTATTGGAATCCAAGAAAGGTGGTAAGTGGAGACTTTGCACTAATTATAGGGCTATAAATAGGATAATAATCAGATATAGATTTCCTATTCCTAGGATTGAAAATTTAATGGAATGTCTAGGAGGGTCTAAGTATTTCACCAAGTTGGACCTCAAGAGTGGGTACCATTAGATTAGGATAAAGGATGGGGATGAATCTAAGACAACCTTCAAGACCAATGAAGGGTTGTATGAATGGAAAGTTATGTCATTTGGGCTTACAAATTCCCCTATCACATTCATGAGGCTAATGAATGAAGTGCTTAAAGATTACATTGGGAGATTCGTGGTAGTATATCTAGACAATATACTTATTTTTAGCAAAATAAAAGAGGACCATCTGCAACACTTAGAAATTGTACTCAAGAGGTTACAAGAGAAGTTATCTATCAATCTAGAGAAGTGTGAGTTATTAAAACAAGAGCTTGTGTATTTGGGGTTTGTAATATCCCAAGGTTCATTGAAGATGGATCCAAGCAAAGTGGAGGATATCTTGAATTGGCCAACACCAACCACAACAACAGAGGTGAGGAGCTTTCATGGGTCAACTCAATTTTATAGGAAGTTTATAAGGAACTTTAGGGGTATTTGTGCACCAGTGTTAGACACCATTAAGGGTGGGTTAAAAACCAAGTTCAAATGGACTCTTGAAGCAAGGAATGCCTTTGAAAAGTTAAAGCAACAAGTGGATACTCAACCTATCCTTTTGTTACCTAGTTTTGATAAGTTGTTCATGTTGGAGTGTGATGCAAGTGGAGTAGCAGTAGGAGGAGTACTAAGCCAAGAGGATAGGCCTATAAATTTATTTAGTGAAAATCTCAATGAAGCCAAGAAGAAGTATTCAACTTATGATTTGGAGTTATATGCTCTAGTGCAGTCCCTTAGAAAGTGGAGACATTATCTCCTACCAAAAGAGTTTGTGGTGTTCATAGACAATCATGCCCTAAGCTACATCAACACACATGAGAAATTGAGCAATAGACACCTCTAGTAGATTGAATATCTACAAGGCTTTACCTTTACCATCAAGCACAAAAAGGGACAATTGAACAAGGTAGCAGATGCAATGAGTAGAAGGATGTTGACAATCCAAGAAGTGCAACTTCAAAGTATTGACATAGAGAGTTTCAAGGACCTCTATAGAGATGATGAAGACTTTTCAGAAGCATATAAGGTATGTTCTGACTTTCAAAACCATTTTCACAGTCAGTTTTCAGAATATACTCTACAAAGTGGACTCTTTTTTAAGGAAAATTAGTTATGTGTTCCCAAGGGTTCAATGAGAGAGAATCTCATTCAAGAGAAATATAATGGTAGTCTCAGTGGCCATTTTGGCATCAACAAAACCATGGAACTAGTACAAAGGTTTTATCATTGGCCCAAGTTTCCAAGAGATGTTAGAAGATATGTTGAACAATGTGTAGTTTTAATGAAATCCAAGGGGGGAGCTATTAATGCAGGTTTGTACCAGCCTTTGCCCACTCCCAATAGACCATAGGAATGTATTAGTATGGATTTTATTGTAGGTCTCCCTAAGACCAAGATAGGGCTGGATAATGTTTATGTGGTGGTAGATAGATTCAGTAAAATGAGCCATTTCATTCCTTGTAAGACCACCCATGATGCTAGTTACATTTCTCATCTATTTTTCAAGGAGGTTGTAAGGATACATGGGCTACCCCTAAGTATTGTATCAAATAGGGATGTCAATTTTATGAGTAATTTTTGGAAGACTCTATGGAGAAGATTAGGTACTAATTGGTCTTTTGGTTCAACTTACCATCGTCAAATAGATGGTCAAACTAAAGTGATCAATAGAGTGTTAGGTAACCTACTTAGATGCCTAACCAAGAAATATGATCAAACATGGGATATGGTCCTCCCATAGGCTGAGTATGGATACAATGACAGTGTTAATAGGACCATAGGTAGGTGTCCTTTTGAGATAGTATATGGGATGCATCCAAGAGGAGTGTGTGAACTCAAATATTTAGGAGCTATGGAGTATAAGAGTGACCATGCAGAGGATTTATCTTAGACCATGAAGGAGATACAAGAGCAAGTGAAGAAGACTATCACGGAGGTTACTCACAAGTTGAAGGCTAAAGTGGATATGTCAAGAAGAGATGTGCAATTTGAAGTGGGAGATTATATTATGGTTCATCTAAATAAGTCCAGGTTGTAGAAAGGAATGCCAACTAGGTTGCAAATGAAGAGAGTGGGACCATGTAAGGTGTTAGCCAAATATGGAAAAAATGCATATAAGGTGGAGCTTCCTGCAAATTTAAGTATTTCACCAGTGTTCAATGTGTCAAATTTAGTAAAATTCAAGGGACCACTATCAGATATGAACTAGAATAGTAATGAAATACTGAATGATGTCAGCACTGCAGTCTTACCTCCCAAAGTCAAGCTACAAGCTGAGAGGATCTTAGAATCCAGGGTAAAGAAGTCAACTAGACACAAGGTCTATATGGAACATATGGTAAAATGGAAGAATCAACCAGAATCAAAATCTACATGGGTGGAGGAAGGTAACTTCATGAAGTTAGGCATTGATTTGTCTTTGATTTCTCCGCATGTTCCTTAAAAGTTGTGTACAGGGGGAGAATGGTGCAGGAGCACCCATGGGTTGCTTGGGACAATCCATTTGAATTTTGTTATGTGTGTGACTTATGTCAAATTTTTTTTTTTTCTTAAGTTCATGTTGACCATGGGGTGAGTACAATAGGGTTCAAGTAGTTTAAGTCTTAGGACCTTTGGAAGTGTAATTAGGGACTAGAAAGTTGTAAAGCCTCCTGATTAGCACAATAGAGGTGATGATATCAACATGATGTCAATAGGGTTTGGAATAGATTAGAACCATGATTTAACCATGGTTAAGGTCTAAGGTGAGGTTAGATGAGTATGTGAACTCATTTTCTAAAAGATGTAAAAAAGTTGCTAAAAAGATGTATAAGTTGCATTGCAACTTTTACAACTCTGAAATGTTGCTCGAGCAACATTGTCAAAAGGTCTTCAATTGATGATAGAGTGACCTAAGTGATAACATAAGACCCTACCATCATATTTAAGATCAATTTTGACCTAATCTCAAGGTTGGATACCCATTGTACAGATAAGGATTGATGAAATCAAGATTTTAGCTTGTTTTATGTGTAACTAACAGTGAAGTTTGTGATAGAGAATAGTTAATGGTTTGATTCCTGCATTGTAGCTTGTGCATGGATTAGATTAGGTGTTTAAATTTTTGTGTGAGCTATTAGTTTGGAATTTTGTAGTTTTTCTTTTGTGTTTTTTAAATAGTTTTTATTTGGCACTGTCACTGGTTCAATCCAGGCAATTTGTAAAGATGGAAGTCTAACTCACTACCCTACCATCCATTTTGTATGACCTCTTGGGGATAGTGACTAGACACCATGTACATAATGTGTGTAGGATCTTGGGCCCTAAAATGTAGAGGAATGAATTTTAAAGTCTTTCCCTAGGCGAGCCAATGGTGAGCCCGGCTAGGGAAGACCAAGTTGCATAGAGCATAACTTGTAGAGGTGGATAACTAGAAGAAAAATTCCTTTTGGAGATTGAATTTAGGAGTCTTACCAAGAATTATTTAAGAGGAGAGGGTTGTGCCAATACATTTGATGGTTTAATACATTCCAATTGGTTTAGGGGTTAGGGAAGAGCTTAAAACCCTTAAATTCACTCATTTTGAGTTAGGGTACTATACAGAAGGTGGTGACCCCAAGACCCCAAAAATATTTGAGGGGTTGGAAAATGTTCCAAGAATCCCAAGAAAAGTTGTAGGGTTTCTTTGGAAGATTTAGGAGAAAATCCCTATTTTCTTGGTATAGGAGACCTAATAGAGCTACTAGCCTATTAGGCATGTTTTGTGAAGAATTGAGGAAATTGACTAACTTTTTGAACTAGGTGGGACTCCTAACACCCCTAGTTGGTTGAATTGGAGAAGCTTAAGTAACCTCCACACCTCTTTAAGGTTCAATGAATAATTTAGAGGTTGCAAGCCTTTAAGGTTGTATAAGGGCAATGGATAGTGAAGCTAGAGTGCACCGAGTATAAGACTTGGTTGGTGGATTCTTTCTTGGTAGTTGGGTTTGATAGAGTAACCATGGGATCTACATGTGTTGAGGATCCTATAGGTGCCAAGAAGTGTAGTAAAGACACCCTAAGAGTCTTTATGAAGACCAGGAGCATGACTCAGTGATTGATTCATCTAACCTCCCAATCAACAAGCAAGGCCCATAACTTAGGAACACATATAAAAAAGGCCTATGACCAGAAAAACAAATGCTCAATGGTACTTATCATTTAATGGCCATTATTTTATTTGAAAAAATATTGGACATAAGGCTATAGAGTGTAAACCAAGAAGGATCAGATTATTTAATGTTTTAGCTATCACAAGTTTGGTCACAAGGAAAGTCAATGCAAAAGTCAATTTTCTAATCTAGATAAGGTGAATGGGATGAATGATACATTTCATGGTAATTTATATGTATGCCATAATTATGGTCACAAAGCTAATTAGTGTAGGTATAAAGTTCAATTAGTCAAGTCAGGACAAAGGAATGTTAGATGTCTCAAATGTGGTCAGGTTGGACATTGTGCTAACACTTATAAATCTATTTCTACTCCATAAAAGTCTAGAAATGAAAAGGAAATTACAAAATCAGATGAATCCAAGAAGAAGATAGTCATGGTATGGAAGAAAAAGGAAATACGTGAACATGATTTTGTGGCAGTGGATCTTGGTACTAACACTTTTAGAAACTAAGCCTATTTCCTTAGCTCAGGAGGAGTTCTATAATTCATAATTTTTTGGTTCCCTCTCTTTTTAGTGGTGTATAATGAGTTTGATTGGTCTTCATCATGATTTGATTGAAATATATGATTAGGTGTGGTTTGGTTGATAGACATGTGATGTAGGGTTGCTAGTATCATCGATATATATTTTTGGCGGCAAAATTAATTATGAGTAGTTAAGGATAAAAGGTGAAATTTCAAATCATTTGTCATTGTTTGTGAAAGAGAATAGGAAGAACCTATAAAGAAATTAAGGGTTTGAAGAAGCTAGGTCAAGTGTGAAGATGGAATCTATATTGATTGTTAGTGAGTCAAGTGACATTATTTCACAAAAGTTGAAAAGAGTTGAGCTGGAAGAATTTGATCATACGAAGATAAGGAAAATGGAAGTAGGGTTGAAGGTTGATGAGTTAAAGAGGATTCGTAATTTAGGTATGGATTTGTGGGGAAAATTTACATAGTTTGTAGATAAATAGTCTATCTTTTTTTTACTAAGTTGGTTCAAGGATAACAATATCATATTGAACAAACCCTATGCAGTCACAAAGGAAGTAGTTGAAGATATTACTGATATGTGAAATGTTGGTGACATTCCTAGAAACAAGACAAAAAAGTAAAAATAAGTTGAGGAGATTACTGGCATTGACAAAGGCCTTTTTAATTTAATAGATACCCTTTTTGATCCTTCAGTGAGGTATATTTCATATGGTATAACCTATAAAATCTATTTCCAAAATCGTGAAAGTGCTACATCTACTATTGTTATATATTTGGCATATAAGATGGTAAAGTGTGTAGTTTGATTTATATAGACTATTATTGGAGAACTTGATTAATAATGTTAAAAATGTTATTAGTACAAGGTTATCCTTTTTAATTTGGGTCTCTGGTCATGTTCTTCATATTACTTTCTAAATTCATTACCGGCAATAGAAAATGTTAAGTGGAAGTCCAACATCCCTATTGAAAAGAAAGTTTACAGGTATTTGGAGTATATGGAAGATAAAGAAAATGCATGGAAAGATTATTATAGAGGGACTTATGATCTAGTGTGAAATTTTCTATACTTTTAAGTCATTTAGAGGTGGGTTATTCCTCTAGTAAGAAGGAATACAAAATTGTTATTAGTGGTTCCCCTTTGGAACCTAAAAGAAGAAGGACTAGCTTGAAGGGAAAAGAAATAATTACTATCTCAAAAGAAGAATATGAGAAGGAGAAGGAAGAATAGTGTCCATCTAAATATGGCTCTATTGACATACATACTTTCAGACTATGCTGGAAGAAAGTGATTTGGAAAGGATTGGTGAAATATGGTATGCCTACTCTCTAGTTAATAAGCCTAAAATTGAAAATGCTTTAGTGGATCATTTTCTTAGAATGGGTATTGTTGTTTCTAATGTGTTACTAGTTGATTTGGTAAAACAAATTGAGGAAAGGTTGTTGCAGGAAGGTTCTGAAGGACATGAGTTTAAATTTGTGATAGAAAGAAAATGTGCCAATGCAAAACAAAGGTTGTCCAAAGATATTGGTGAGATAAGAGAGTGCATAAGAGAAATGTCTACTATCTGCAGGTATTGTGTAATGTCCCCGCCAAGGAACCCATAAGGAATCAAGTCTATGACCTAAAATTACAACTAACAATTTTTTTTCTTAACATTCTAAAATATCATCACTAATATTCACAAGTACATTCCTTAAGGTTCCCTTAATGAATTCATTTACCATTATCAATAATTGTATTTCTTTACTTAATCGAATGAATTCTATTTCCATTTCAACTTCAATTTACATTGAAACATTGCTTTCATTCTACTTCAAAACCAATTACCTTAGTGAATTAATTGAATTCATTTTCTTTACCAAGCCAACACATCATTTACTTTTAGAAATGAAACCAACAAACATTACTTATCTCATCTGCTAAGTACATTTATTCTTTCCTATTTATTTACTCCTTAACCTTATCTATGCTCAACTCAATTGCACCATGAAGACTCAATTAAGCTTTTCCATTAAGAATCCTTACTTTCTATTTTCATTTCAATATAATAATAGAAAGAGCATAAAGTACTTAACCATATATTGCTAACCAACATAAACCATTTAATGAATCATTTTTTCCATAAGTTAAAATTCCACAAATTACCATCTATAGCCTTGTATAAGTCTAGTTAAGAATTGAGATTAAAACCTAGTTTGAATAACCACACATTACTCATACTGAACTATACATTTACAAATCACATCTCATTACTACTTTCAATACTATACATGTTTCTTACCCTTATTATTTCACCTAGAAATACCCTTAAACTGTTAGCATATATTTTCACTATTCCACATATCAAAACGAGTATTCCTTAAGAAGTTTACAACTATAAGTGCTTTGCAAAAGCTTACATAGAATCATTACTTTCAATTTCATTTAAAACTCAAGAGATATGGGGTAGGAATTACTTAAATATAATCCATAACAAATTAACCAATATTCAATCCCCTTTTTCAATTCCTAATTCTACCCTTCCCAAAGACATATCTTCTTTCTTCCATTTACAAACACAATAAGAATTACAGTTACTGCACATGGCCCCAAGGCATAGAGAAAGATAATTACATCAAGTTGCCCAAGGGCTTACAATACATCTTTACATCTTGATTTTAAAAATAGAGATACATGATACAAGAACAAAATCTTCACCACTAAACAACTCAAAATCCAAGCCATGACACGAATCACAAACAATACCTTGAAAGATTTTTGCCACCCAACCATGTGAAACTAGTGAAGTTCCACCCCCCATGCTAGGAGATAGAACCAAGGTACTCTCAAGACCTTAAGGCAATCTAAGTCTCAAAACACCAATAAACCAAAGCTCAAAAGAACAAGAATAAAGCACATAAAATATCATCATACTATAACACCGAGGTTAAAGTTCTAGGAGACCACCTAAGTGAGTGTCATCACACAACCTATATATTGGGATCCTTCCTAGCAACCATGTAACCCTAGTCCCCCCTTTATGAATAGGGATCCATCTTGGTAGTTAACCCTGGTCTCGGTACTCCAATTAGGTCTATGTGGCCTTTATTATATTTTCTTTCATTATCTTTTGAATCCCCCCTTCCTTAGTTAATTTTTAAGGTTATCACTTTTTAAAAACCCACCCATAGGATCATCTGGCAACCACTTTAGGGTTCCAACACCTATGGTGAGCCACTCACCTAGGGTTCATATTCCCTTACCCCATCACAAGACAAAGATACAAAATAACATTTTCAGGTCTTGATTCATAGGTTTAGGAAACTCCCCTGTGCACTCAGGCCCTCAGAGCGAGTCCTAACCTTAGCCATATACATAACAGGAACCATTGGAAGAATGTCTATCAAAAGGCATCTCAAAGAAAATAATAAAGCTTTCCACATGCATAAGTACAACTTTCCAAGGCTCATTTATAGGTCTAAGGAACCCTCTCATGCACATAGGCCACCGAGACAAGTCCTAGCCTCATAAACTAAGCTCAAGTACATGCCAAGTGAAAAAACATCATAAGTACACCATATAACTTCAACAAATCAGGTAATGAACATACATAGGGGATACAAACTTCCACATGCATTAACACAAAATTCCAAATGGCTTTGTATATGATCCCATATGATAATGTATGCATTCCCATACGACATTTGACCAAGTGTTGTACGGGTATGACTACAATGTCGTATGACACTGCAAGACACTTTTACAAAATTAAATTTTAAACTTCTTGAAAACACTAAAACTAATTTTTTTAACCCATACAAGAATGTATGCATTCCCATACAAAATTTGACCAAGTGTTGTACGAGTATGACTACAATGTCGTATGACACTGCAGGACACTTTTACGAAATTAAATCAAAATTGCCTGAAAAGGCCAAAATATGACTTTTTAAGGCATTAAGAGTGCCTGGGAAAGGTTCCTCGAGCTCAAATTGATGAAGGGACCTCAGTACCACATCCAAAACACATCCTCAACACTACCTAAGTCTTAGATAAGATTTATTAAATGAAAAACAACAAATCACAAAGAAGGCTTGCAAAAGCAAAAATGGGGAAGAAGGACTGCAACCTTTCCTAAACCACCCCAAACATTCCTAAACTTCCCTAAATCATTACACAACTCTCAAAAACACCATAAGGAAGTTTCACAACAAATCCCAGACTCCCAGGAAAGATCTCATAATACCAAAAAAAACATAAAAACATACATATTCTACTTCCCAAAAAATACATAGAAATACACAGAAGATAAAACATTCACATTTCCTTTTTAATTCATAATAAGATATCACATATCAATCCAATAACATATCATTTATGTAATTCATCCCAGTATAGACCCTACTTGGGGTCCTACAGAGAAATTCTCTTCTTTTGGTTGGAGACTCTCTGCAAATCTTCAAGCCTTGAGTAGATAGCTTCCTAGATATCTTCCTCTGGAAACCAATCTTCAATCAATCCACACATACACTTTCCCTCACCAAACCAGAGAATTCACAATCTCATAATAAAAATTCAAATATATTTATGGAAAAATCAATGCAGAATACTCCCAAAAATCTTCCCAAACTCTCTCTCCCAAACCATAGAAAATTGCAATTATTTATCCTCCAACTATGTGGTTGGAGGAGTTGCTTTACGGGAAGCAAATTCTCCAACTTCCATAGTTGGTTGGAAAATTAAAGAAAACATTCCCGTAAGCACTTAACAAAGTTTAAATAAATTTAATTAAAATAGCTTTCAAAGAAAACCATAACAAGAATAATAAACAAATAACTTTCAAGGAAAACACATAGAACACATAGAAACCAAGTAGCCTAACTTCTAGGAGGTCTTGAGCTCAACTCCCTCCTAGATAGCTAGTTTTACTACAAAGAGCATTTATTTTTATTACTATTATTTAATACATTTCATTAAATACACTTTATTTAATTATTATAAAAAAACATACCATTTACACAATCAATAAAACATACAAATATTATTATTTATATAAGCATGGGTATATGTGTGTGCACCCACATATACACATACCTATATAACATACAATCAATATAACATAGATATATAATAAATAAATAAATAAATAAATAAATAAATAAATAAATAGATAAATAAATAAATAAATAAATAAATAAATAAATATATATATATATATATATATATATATATATATATATATATATATATATATATATATATATATATATATATATATATATATATATATATATATATATACTAACAAGGATAAATCTAACTCACATCATAAATCACAGAAAAATGTCAAATCATAAATCACAAGACCACATCACATAGTGTATTCAAATCCCCCAACTAGGGTAACCTCCTAAATGAAAATCTAAGTCCACGGTTAACCTTGAGAGTAATCTTGGTAATATCTCCACACAATAATAGTTCGAGGATTTTGAAGGCACACTCAGACCTGTGTAGCCAGGTGGAGTCAATGCCTAGTATCTGCATCCTGTAACACCAACCGACATGCACGCACACACACACACACACACACACACACACACACATTAAGCAGACAATGGAAAACAAGGAGGGAGAGTGCGACATCATGTGGACCTCCTGTAGGAGTAACTACGTCTGCCTCCCCTCATCTTACACTCACATCAGATAGTGACATCAACAAAGCACAATTGGATTAGTGTGGTTAGTACCAGAATAATCTCTTTTCCATATTTGTATAACAAGAATGAATCATAACATAATCATGTAAATGTAAATCATCTATTAACTTCCACAAACCTATTTAACCATCAGGCATGTACTCAAAATATCCCATTATCAAATCAAGATAAACAAATCATATAACCCTAAATGCATTAATCATGTCTAATCCCAAGTAATGTTATTAGAGAAGGTAACACATCTAACCCTTAAGTGATTATAATCAATTAACCTAAGGTACACATAAATATTAATAATGAGCATTTCACATAAAATCATATAAGTCTGGTAGGTGATCCTTTTAGCATTAAGGTCCTAAACTATTGCTGACACACAAGAAGATGTATAGGAACATACCTATGCAATATTATTATTTCCCACATTAAAATACAAAGTTATGGTGAGTTGGAAGAGGTTTGGTTTAAGAAACCATCACAAATAGCTCATCCTAATTTCTAGTGAGCATAACTAGGACTTGATAGGGTTGGAGGGGCATTACATATTGTCTCTGGTGGCATACTGATGTTGATAACTTACAAATTAAAATTGAAGATATTGAGTTTGAGCTGAATAATATTGCTAATTTTTTGACTTCTTCAAACATAATGATGGAAAATAGAGAATACAAGTTGGTGAGTTGCAATATAAGTTATATGTTCAGAGACAGATGGAATATTTGGTGAGAACCTTCTGGTTGGTAAAATAGATTGTTGAGGTTCGGCTAGAATATTTTTTCAAAATTATTTCTAATGCAGATGATTATGAATGACAATGTCAATCTCTGGACTGGTCAAAAATCTTTTCTTGTGAAGTCGGTTATTTTTACTTGGTTCCATGAATGATATTATTTGTCACTTTTCCTTTGATAGAAAAAAGGGGGAGAAAATGTAGATAAAACTGAAAGAGGAATTGCTTGAGTAAGGGGGAGTTTTCAAAAGTTTTGGCTATTTGGAATTTTTGCAAGTTTTTGGGGCTTTTCTATTTTTTCTATTTTTCCATCAATTCCAAAGGGGGAGATTTTTGAGAAGTTAAATTTGTTTTGGAATTGTTGTCATTGATGTAAAAACCAATGATCTAGATGGTTGTGTCTCAGATGGTATACAATATGCTATGGTGATAAATTATATGGATGATTATCCTTGTTCCGGTAATGACTATTTATATTTTTGGGACATCTATGGAGGAAAACTAGTACAACATAATAAAGATTAAATGGTTAATAATGATTATTGTGTTCAAAGCTTACTTTGAGTATCTTTACTATATGGGCATTCATACAGTATGATAGAGGTTTTTGGTTTGTCACTTCTATTCAATTTTGGATAGATGTTGTCAGACACTATCCTTCAATTGGTGATGAAATTGATGGAGATCAAGACTTTCTCTTAGTTGCGGTGTTCCCATTGGATATTAATATATCTATTCTATTTTAAAGTTATTTATCCATTGAAAATTGTTCCATGTAATGTTATTATCTTATCTATGACCTATTTATGGGCCTTGTGGTAATATGGTATAGAGATCCTTATGTGTGACCTATCTTTTAGGTCTGGTGCTAGCATGCTAAGCTTTAATGAATATCTCAAGACTTATTTTTGTATTCAAGCTGACATGTTTTTCTAGGCCAACTTGTTTGATTTGTTCCACAGATCTATATTTATATAGAACACATTTTTGAATTGAATATATATGAGTGTGGATGTGTGCATGGTGGCGAAGTATGTGAGTAGAGTTACAAGTGTGAAAGATAATGGTGAAGGTGTAGAAGATCTATTGATACGAAGAAGTATTTAGTATTGCAGAGATTATAGGAGGTTGGAAAAATATTCCTAACTAGATCTATTGCAGCCATTTATTATTGTTCTCTTAACCAGAAGTGGCTTAATACATATGTAGATGCAGCTTCATCAGTTCACAATTTTTTTGTAAGACTAGTTTTTAATCAGTCATTTTTGTATCAAGACAGTTAGGTCCACTCACAGTGAGCATTATCTACAATGAGAAAATTGGCAGTGAGCCTTTTGTAAAATCCACCTTAACCAGTGTTTATACTCATGAGAATTAGTTTCTCTGTGGTTTTTCCCATCTTTGGTTTCCACATTAATTTCGGTGTTCATGGTGTATGATGTTTATGTGATTTCATGTTAATATCTATTTTAATTCATTGATTAGTTTAAGATTTTTCCAAATTAATTAAGGTTAAGAAAATTGTTTTGGGATAATTGATTCACCCCCCTCTCAGTTATTCAGTCTATTCAACATGGTGTTTATAGATCTATGCATTTTTTATGGAATCCTTGATTCCTATTCTACATTTATAGTTAAACTCCTTAATTTTAGGCACATTCAAACATCTTCATAGGTATGAGAGATTTCTACATATGTCCATGAGGGTTTACGCAAGATGAATCAAATATTTACCTTTTTGCATACTTTCCTTCATGCAATTTCATTACAATTTCAAGGTTGATTCCTAAATAGGGGTTTGACCATGGAAAACCCCTTTTAGCCAACCTTTTACCCATTTTGTGTTCAAGAACATGTTATGGAGTTGTCAAAACTTTTCTAGGCAAATAAAAAAATACTCAGAGGATCCCTAAAAATTCAAGGAAAGTACCTAGAATAGAACATTTGAAACATTGTGTTCCTAGGTACAGAATGTTTGAAACATTCTCTACCCTATAACTTTAGCTCAAATTGAAATTACAAGTTAGTACAATTTATCTAATTTCCAATTTCTAGCAGTTAGTTATCAGTCTATTATTTCTAGTTTTGTCTCTATTTGTCTATTTTGTATTCTACATTGCACGTTTCCTCTTTTCTATTTTCAAATTACATATTTAGCAAAGGATCGCTACCCCATGTAGTGGTTAGGTCCTCACTAGAGCCTATTGGGACATCTTCCTTCTAAGTATGCATGTTTTAAAAGGAGGATTAATCACCTCCTTTCCCTCTTCTCCCCTTTTTACCTTGTACATTTAGTTAACAATGTAAACCTTAGATTTTCCTTATTTAATCACACATTATCATATTTTTTTTTGCATTTGAGGTTTCCTTGTTCAAGAGGATAGAATACTAAATATTTTATTTTGTGTTGAGAAGTGTCACAAAACACCCATCAACAAAGGGAAAAAACCAATCTTGAGAAAACCCTTAACATTTTACTATCACAAACACTTATTAATTTTCTTTATCCAACTAAACATCAATGAAATATATAACAATATGCACCAAACATGTGGAAACCATATTTTTACGTAGAACCCAGTGTGGGAAAAACCATGGTGAGAATTACACTCACTATATGAATAACTTGAATACAATATTTTATCCCAAAGGCTAACAAAGCCCACTACTCCTAATTTGGACTTGTAGGCTAAGGTGGAAAACCTTAGGGAAATATACAAAGGACTTACAAAACTGATACACACGATCCTAGGGAAAGATAGAAAAGATTTGAAAACTAAAGCATGCAACTTTAGGGTAAGTACATATTTTCACAAGCAACCAAAATGAAAAATTACCTTCAAGTAAGAATAGGGAACCAATAAAATTAAAGGAATTTGGATCTACTAATCATGAAATAGTTCTCAACCACTTTTTCAAATAACCATCATCATGCCAACCATAATTTACATAATCATTGTCTCAACTCTGTCAACTTTGAAAGATATTATTAATAAAGAAATTTATACTTGACATTGACACTTCTTCTCATCCACCTTTGCATCCATATAACTCATACTCAATCCAAATTCAATAGATTCTCAACTTAATTAATTATACATCTATATATCAACTTGATCACTAAAATATTAAACTAGGTCAACCATGGTGAAAATAAATATTATTTACACAAAGTTAGATTCCATGAACAATTGTGCTCAATTAGTCCATCCTAGAAGATAAAGGGAAGCTAAATAAACTGTAACACATCTTCCCTAATTGATTCAAATGAATTCCATGGAATGTAACATCCTCCAATATTGACATCAAATGTAATGTGTAGAAAAACATTAAAGCACATTAAGCAATCAACTCAAAAACATCCTCCAACACAAATTACTCAATACAGATATCCACATAGCACAATAGGACCCATGAAAACCTCTTAAATAAACCTCCAATGCATATCAAGACTAAAATAACATATTTCAATTAAGATAATCTAGTGAGTCAATCAAAGACCAACACAAACAATACTCTCAAACAATAGAACAACATATCTTCACTTGTGGAATAAATCAACACATAAATTCTAAACCAAAACATTGCACAAACCTTATGAACATATCCATCAAGACAGACTCCCATAAACAAAAATGTGGAGGATTATTCAAATGAGTCTTGACAAACAACCTCATCGTCATCAAACAACAAATCAAAACTTCAATCACTAAACTATATTGGTCCTGAAAACATGACAGTGCAATACTCATAGACCATGGATGATACAAATAGAACTACAAGCTATAAACTTGTTATGCAGAGGAATGCAAATAATTCTCCCATAAGGACTTCAAATACCCTTTCTTAAATATTCAAGATTCCCATACTATCACCATCTAGAAATATCAAATATTAACACAAAATTAATGACACACATTAGAACAATATCTGATCACTCATTTCCAAACTTCTATAGTCTTCCACACATAAGGAAACATATCACTCCATCAATTTGGTCTATCACGCATAGAGAAATTTGACATAATTGAGAACATTAAATCCATATTGCTAACAATCTCTCCCTTCTTCATTGATGGTAACACCACTGGTATCATCCTCCTAGTTGACACTACATCAATGAAAATATAATGAAAATCACCAACAATCTCCTCCTTTTTCATTGATGGAAACACTTGTAACACCAACCAATAAATCTCTCCATAACTGTAACTCTCTACCCATTTAACATCAAGGACAAAGGGTGCAACACCAAAAACCTCTAATAAATTTTCAAAATAGATTTCCCCTTTTAAGCATATCTTTAACAAATCCAACACTCCTATAAGGGACATCTCATCTTTGAAACACTTTCTTGCAAATAGGAAACCACAACCTTCACCACTCCTCCTAAGCATAGGAATCACATCAATCCACGAGACAAAAGATAGACATTGTGTCTCCTAGAAATATGCATTGCTCTTATGGATCTATTTTGAAAAAGGAGGGGAAATAACCCCAATATTCTATCAAAGACACTCAAAAATATTCTTTGATAGTACCTTGGTGAAAATATCTACAATTTGGTCCTTTTTAGGAACATACTCTAATCTAAGTTCGTGCTTTGCAACCTTCTCTCTTAAGAAGTGATATTGTATAGAAACATGTTTAGTCCTTGAACACATCACCAAATTATTTGAAATTTTAAAAGAACATGTATTATCACAAATAATTGGAACTACTTCATCATACATCACCTTAATATATCTAAGAGTCTTCTTCATCTACATTACTTGAATGCAACAAGTTGCTGTACAATGTATTATAATTTAGACAAAGACATTGAATCCTACTTCTTTCTCAACCAAGAGAACAATATGTCTCTGAAGAAAAATACACCACCACTTGGAATTATTCTGTCATTAGCACACTTAGCCCAATCAACGTCTAGATAATCTTTCAAAGAGAAATCATCATCCCTTTTGTTCCTTAATATGAAATTCAAAGTCCCATTCAAAAATTGGAATTTATTTTTGTTTCTTTATCATGAGATTGCTTTGGATTAGCTTTAAATATTTCAACCAAATAAACTAGACACTTAATATCTAGTATTGAGGTATGTAGATACAAAAATCCACTAATCATAGATCAATTTACCTTCTTATTTACTTTTAGAGGTTCATCATCCTTTCTCAAATGACAACTAGTGACCATGGAGGTTCCAACTAGTTTATAGTTCTCCATACCAAGCTTCTTCAACCTCTCCTTAATATACTTGGTTTAAGAAATGAAAATACCATCTTTTATTTGGGTAACTTGAAGACCGATAAATAATGACAACTCACCAATCATGGACATATCAAATTCCTTTTGCATTTCTTTAGAAAATCTCTTACAAATATCATTATCACCACCAAAAATGATATCATAAACATGTACAACTAATATAAAAAACTTATCATTTTCAACCTTGAAAAAAATATTATTGTCTATGGTACCTTTCTTAAAGTTCTACTACAACAAATACTTATCCAACCTTGTATATCAATTTCTACAAAATTTCTTGAGTTCGTAAAGTGCCTTCTTGGGTCTACAAACTATATCCAAATTTTCTTAGAACAAAAAACCATCTGGTTTCTCAATGTAGACCTCTTCTTCCAGATATCCATTCAAGAACATAGGCTTGACATCCATTTGATACAACTTGATGATCTTATTGCAACAAATGAAAGAAACATCCTTATTGCTTCCATCCTAGCTTCTAGAGAAAAAGTCTCCTCAAATTATGTTCCTTCCACTTGATTATAACCTTTACATACCAATTTTTCCTTCTTCCTTATGACTTCATATTCATCTAACTTGTTCCATAACCCCCATTTTGTTCCAATTACATTCTTGTCTACTAGTACAAGGACTAGTTATCAAGCTTGATTCTTTTCTATATGATCCAACTCTTCATTAATTTATTTCATCCATCCATAATATTTATTTTTTTATGAAAAAATATTTGGTTCCACCTTCGCTAAGAAATAATAGGTTGCTTGTTAACTTGCCCTAGCAAACCTTCTCCTTATCTAAACTCATTTATTTTTGTTTCCAATTATTCGATCCTCTGATTGATTCTTTTGCATATACTTTACAGGTATCTTAGGTGATTGTTTAGGTTCCTTCTCTTCTTCATTTGATTCTTATTTGTCTTTTGAAGCATTCTTTTTTTCTTCTACAGTGATGGGAACATCTTCAAATTTAATCTCTGGCTCTAGAGCCACTTGATCCTATTCCTCACTCACTTTGGCATTTTTTATTTCTACAAATGTCTTTAACCTATTTTTGTAACACTGATATTCCTTTCTCTTTTGGAAAACCTTCTCCTTATCTAAACTAATTTTTTTAATTTCCAATTATCTTATCCTTTGAATGATTCTTCTACACATACTTTGCAGGTATCTTAGGTTCTTGTTTAGGTTCCTTCTCTTCTTCATTTGATTCTTATTTGTCTTTTGAAGAATTTTTTTCTTCTTCTAAAGTAATGGGAACATCTTAAAATTCAATCGCTGGCTCTGGAGCCACTTGATCTCATTCCTCACTCACTCTGACATTTTTTCTTTCCACAAATGTCTTTAACCTTTTTTTTGTAACAATGATATTCCTTTCTCTTTTTAAAATATCCCAAAAATATTCCTTCATCATATCTTACATCAAAATTTCCCAAATTTTCTTTATCTCTTCTAATCTAGCACTTACTTCCAAAAAAATTTAAAATAGTTGATAGTAGGTGGCTTTCCAAACCATTTCTTATAAGGATTCTTTTCTTATAACATAATAAGAAGATAAAAAGTAGTATGCACAACATTTATCCAATATACATTAGGCAGGTTATAATCTTTTAACATAGTTCTATCTATTTCAACTATAATCCTATTCTTCCTCTCAACAAATCCATTTTGTTGCTAAGTCCTACATATAGAAAAGTGTCTCTTAATACCATATTATTCACAAAATCTATCAAATTTATTTGATGTAAACTCTCCACTTCTATTAGACCTCAAACACTTGAACTTATCTTATACACAATTCTCAACCAATTTCTTGAATATTTTAATTCTATATAAATATTTTGATTTTTCTCATAATAAGGTAACCCATGTCTTTCTAAAATAATCATCACTAAGAAACATGAAATACCTTTAAGGTGATTTGGTCCTTTTTTCCTAGTAGGTTTGCACAAGTATGTATTAATTGGCTTCAAATATTTTGTAGTGGAATACTCCTTGATCTTGAACTTGTTCCTTGTCTTGTTTCTCTTATGACATTCTCTACACACTATATTTGTAGGTTTGATAATCTTTGGAAAGTATCTCATGGCCTTAGAAGAGATAATATCCTATCCTCTTGTGTCATAACCAACATTCACTATTATGTACTAATAGACAATTGCTTCCTCTATTTTCCTATATATAGTAGAAATTTCCATCTTCCCTCATACTTTCTGCAACTAACCTTTTTGAAATTTTTTTGATCTCATAAAAAGACCCATGAAATGTAATCTTTTAACCTTTACTTCACATTTTAAACACACTCAAGATATTATTTCTTAAACCCTTAACATACTAAACATCATTGAAATTTTATGTCCATCAATGAACATGGTTCCCTTACCGCAAATAGGTGCAACTTCTTCACTAGCAAACTTAACTAATTCATCATAAAAAATTTCAAGCTTAAGGAACTTCCTTTTATTTTTTTTCATATGATTTTAACATCAAGAATCAATCATACAAGGTTTAGGTTCTTCTCTTGCATGTTGGGTAGTCCTCACAATCATTGATCTTTCACAATTTTCTATAACATTTTGACTTCCAGAACTATAAGTATCAATTTTCTTAATAGCCATGTTGAGGGGTGCTTTGACACACTCACCAACATGCAGGTAGAACAACAAATGCACCACATCTCCTAAAAGGAAACCAACTTCATGAGATCGATAACCCCAAGGTCCCTTTGTGTCAAGTCACAACGATGATGGATAACTCAATGGCATGTGTAGCTATACATGTACAAGGGGCTACAGGTAATTGGGTAAAAAAATAGTTAAATGGACAAGGAGATCAATAGATAAGATAAAAATTTATGAGCACTCTACTCCAATAACCTATTACACAAAATTGGACACTTTTATCACCGTATCAACAATAAGATAACTTGCAAACATGAAAAAAACCTGATTTATAACAACAGGTTGTTGAAAATCAACTTCTAAACTAGTAATAAAATCTAAAAAAGAAAAATAAAAAAAAGATGAAGGTGGTTTCTGTATACACCTAAAAATGGTCATCTAGACTATTAGCCCCTTTTGCTAAATCACTAATTGCTTATTCTTGATCAAATCCTAGTTCTATCATTTATTCGATTATTTTCTATGGGCTAACCATTTTATCCTAAGTCTTTATTTGATTAAAAGGAATATTCCCTCCCCTTTTAATAAATAAAAAGCCCCCACTTTTCCTCTTATCCTAAGTTACACAAATAAAGCATTATTCTTATTTTATAAAAAAGGGAAAAGCACTTTTTGTCTCATATGGACACAAAAGTCAACTCCTATTTTCTCATTGGAGGATATTTGTGCACATGGATTGCTCCCTCTTCAAGCTTCACTGTTGATTAAATCTTTTTCCTCTTAATCTCCATGGTCCATTCCTTCTCATTTCTTATAAAAGGAGAGCTCTCTTCTTCATTCTAGATCCCCAACTTTTTATGCTAACTTTATGCTGCAGGACTTCTAGGTCACTTTGGAGCTTTTGAAGATTTGGAGCATTCTTAGCATCTACATCTCATTCTTGCATTCTACATCTCATTCTTGCATTCTTAGCTTAGCTTCATATTTATGCTTTCTTAGATTAGCTTCATTTCTATGCTCTAGATTAGCTCACATAGATTAATTAGCTTGGGTTGTAACACTTGCATATTTCCTTTCATAGCTTAGCTTGCATTTCCATTTCTAGTATAGTTGCATTGCATTTTCATTCTTGATTCTTGAAGATATTGGCATTCTTTCCCTTGTCTTCATTGAATCTCCCATTGCATGGTTTACTAGCAAGGTTATAGGCTAAATAGCTCTAGCTGAGAGCATTCTTAAAACCCTTGCACTCCATGCCTAGGGAGCTATGGATCAATTTTTGAGACCTCATTCTTGAGTGTTCTTGAATGTAATGATTCATAGAAGTGTGACACAATTATAGCACACAGTTTGAAGATGAAATAACAAATAATATCTAAGTGCATCGACCATTCAAATACTTAGGTTGCATAAAGAAGTTTAGATTCAATCACATAACCATAGAATTATAAGCTAGACATCCACAACTTATAAAATCCACAGTACGATCTTCAAAGGAACAAATAATAAAAGATTTATCACATTTCATCAAATTGATTTCTTTTGTCAAATTGCATAGGCATACCATCCATGTGCATATGAAAGACAAAATTATCCTCCAAGACAACAATAGAAGTCACTAAATCAAATTATCTACCACAAAAAGTAAGTATTTAACAACTAATACCAATTAAATGAATTATTGGGTAAATGTTATGAACATACACATGGCTCTCTAATCTAAAATTTTATTCAAATTCACAAAATTAGTAGCAATACACACTAAGAATGCAACACCATATGTCTATTTTTTTCAAATAAACAAATCCCAACAACCATTACATAACAAATTCAAGTTTAAATAGAAAACTCAAACTCAAAATCAAAAATTTTGTAACTAGGGTTTTTGGATATTATTTATGGAAGAAATAAAAATGAAATAATAGTTTAACTCTATAAAAATACCCCTAAACTATTAAAAAATGGATTGAAAAAAAGCCTCATGATTTTAAATGGCCTTTATTCATGCAAAAATGTACCCTAAAATCACAGAATGAAGCTCCAATTTGGGTGGTTGGAACTAAACTTGCCTAGATCCACTTTTTGTGAATTTTCTCTAAGTTCTAACATCAACTAAACTAAGCTTTATCATTTACACAACCATGGAGATGAATGAAGACCAAAAATCTAGCAGCTGGAAGAAGATTCCTTGCCTGAAAATTTGCCACAATAGTGAAAATGTGGCTCCTCTTTACTCTTGTGTTTCTCACTTTCCAACAAATGCAAGTATTCAATGAAGAATCTTTGGGTAGGTAGTTTTTAAAGTGTTCATAACCTCATAAATTTCATTGATGTTTGGGGTCTTCATATCTCCTTCTGCATAATGGGCAAGCATTAGTAAATAATTCAAGAGTTTATTGCGCTAACTAAGAGAAAGAAATAAACTAACTAAGAACAAAAGAAAACTACATAAAAGGACCATCATCGTCACACTCTAAAAAAGAGTTCATATTTTATCTCCCTTAGATATAACTAAGTGTAGCAATTGCCAAGTTTAAATCCCCTTTTGCGATCAATCATTTGTTTTAGGGTTCAAAGATGGAAACATCCCTGAAAGTTTTGAGGGTCAGGGGTGTGGAATCCTTGAAACTTTCAAAGATCGAGGGTGTGGTGTCCCTAAAACTTTCAAAGATTAGGAGTGTTTCATCCCCAAAAATTTCAAGGATTGGGAGTGTGGTATCCCCAAAACTTTCAAATATCAAGGGTGTTGCATCCTAAAACATTTTGGAGTTCATCCTTGAAACTTATCGAAGATGATCCTCGAAAGGTTATCCCCATAAAATTTCAAAGATAATCCCCAAAAATTTCTAAATGCGATTCCTGAAAGGTCGTCCCCAATTTTTTTTGAAGACGGTCCCTGAAATTTTTTGAAGGTGATCTCTAAATTTTTTTGAAGATGATCCCCAATTTTTTTTGAAGGTCATCCCTAATTTTTTTTGAAGGTCATCCCCAAATTATTTTGAAGGTGATCCTCAAAATTTTTTAAGATTGAGGGTGTCGAGGTCCCATACCTATTTTGGGGGTCAAAGGTATTGGGACCCCCAAAAGCACAAAATTGAAATTTAGTTATTCCTTCAAAATTCTTAAGGAAAATTAGGGTTTTGGAGATCATGCACTTTGAAGAGAATTGCCATCCCTAAACCCTTGAAATTAAAACAAAACTAAAGGCTAAAAACAAAAGGGAGAGTGAAAGATATTTTATCATCTGAGCTCTAAAGTATTGATAATTTCTTCACAATCTAACTTGTTCGAGGCTGAAATGATGAAACCTTCTAACATCGACCAACACAATAAAACACAAGACAACAAATAAAAAAGGAAGAGGGGGTCCCCACTTTTCCAAGTGGGCAAGTGGGACGTGATTTGTGAGGCACAACAAGCCAAAAATAATATCTCACCATTTGAATAATTCACATCTTCATCTTTAGATGAGCGGGTCTCCACTGCACAAAAACTATTCTTACCCTTATCTCTATCATATACTCTTTTATTTATGCCATCTCTTTTATAACTATCCTTTCTTTTATCATCATCAGGCTTCTCATAATCATCTTCCTTGAAAGGGCATTTAGTAGCTTAATGACCTATTCTTCCATAATTAAAATATTTGAAGGGTAACTTTCCTTATACTTTATAGATCCTTTCTTCAATCTTGTCACAAAATTTGCTTCCTTATCATCTGGATCATTGCTTGACTAAGGTACATCTTCAATATTATTTGTAGATTTAAATGCAACATCCTTATTGGAATATTGAACGTCTTCAATTCCAAGATCTCAAAATCTAAGATTGAACTATAGAGCTGATCTAATACATATTTATCTATTTCATGGCTTTCCTCAGTAACATATAACTTAGGTTTGTAGGATCTAGAATGGTTCATTTTACTTTTCTCACAACTTCATTTTCTTCTATAGTTTTTCCAATGCCTCTGATTGCACTTACAAATCCATTCATATGGTGCAAGTAACTCTCGATGTTCTCATATTTCGACATTCTTAGGGTCTCAAATTTATGCTTCAAATTTTGCATCTTGACTTTCTTTCTCTACTTATATCCTTTGTAGGTACTGCTAAATTTCTCCCTAAATATCCTTTGTAGTTTTTCAAGACACGACCTTCAACAAATTTGAATCACTCAATCCAATGATAATTTCATGTAGCCATGGAATTTTTTCCATGCAACTTGATCTCATCTGGAGTAGAAGGGGTATCAAAGAGAGGGTTGCATCATTTATGAACAATATCCCATATTCCAAATGACATAGATTCCATCCATTCCTTCCAAAATATATAATTTTTTCCATCAAACTCTAGTACTTTGTAAGCATTTTCCTACACCATTTCAAATTTTCCTCAAGTGGTTAAGCTTATCCAAGAGGAACTTAACTACAATACTATGTGGTCAATTGTTGAACACACTGTAAGATTGGGTGGGGGTGAATTAGTCTTGAGTAAACCATTACTTATTATTTTTTTACAAACACTCATTAATTATCTTTATCCAATTAACCATCAATGGAAGATAGAACAATACACACCAAACACATAGACACAAAATTTTTATGTGGAAAACCCAATGTGGGAAGAACAATGGTGAAAATGTAACAGACTATATGAATAACTTGAATACAATTTTTTAGGCCAAAGCCAAGGAGGCTTAATGCTCCTAATTTTTACATGAAAGCTAAGGTGCAAAACCTTAGGTCAAGATACAAAGGGCTTTCAAAAATTGAGATTCACAATACAAGGGACTTGAAAACTAAAGTGCACAACTTTAGGGAAAGTACATATCTCCACAAGTTTCCAAAATGACTCACTATATTCTAGCAAGCATAGAGAATTGATGAATTGAAAGGAAGCATGATCTATTGATCATAAAATAATCCCCAACCACTTTGTCAAGCAATAAACATCATGCCAAACATAGCTTGCACAATCACTACCTCAACTTTGTCAAGTCTAAAAGATATTATCAATAAATTAGTTCACACCTGACATTCACACTTCTTCTCATTCACCTCCACATTCAAAATTCATACTCAACCCACATTCAATACATGTTAGAATCAAACATCCACACATCTATACATCTACTTGATCATTAAAACCTTCAACTAGGTCGACCATGGTAGAAATAAACATTATTTACACAAATTCAATCACCATGAAAAATTATGCTCAATGCAATCTAGCCCATGAGATAAATGGGACATAAATCCATCACAACACACTTTCCTTAATTGATTTAAATGAAGTGCACACAACATAACATCCTTCAAATTTCTGATCAAACATAATGTGTAGAAAAATATTAGAACATGTTAATTAGTCGATCCAAAAACATCCTCCAACATAAATTACTTAGTGTGAATCTCCATATGGTATGGTAATACCCATAAAAACTTATTTTCTCAACCTTCAATGTGTAATTAGACTAAAAAAATATAGTTTATTTAGTAATATCTACTAAGTCAGCTAGAGACCATCACATAAAATACCACCAAATAACAAAACACCATATCTTCACTTGCAAATAAAACCAACACATGGTTTCTAAACTAGAACATTGCATGAACCTTTTGAACATATCCACCAAGCCACACATCTAGAAAAGAACAATGTGGAGTGACATGCAACCTTTTTTAGACTAGTCTTGATAGAAAGTTAACAACAAATCACAACTTCAACCATTGAATTTATATGGATCTAAAAACATGATAGTGCAATACTCATAGGCCACATATGTTACAAATAGAACTACAATCCATCAAGTTATTATCTAGAGGAATGTAGAGAATTCTTCCATAAGGACTTCAAATACTATTTCCTGCATATTAAATATTTCCATAATTTGAGCTTCCAAAAACATCACATACTAACTCAATATTTTCATTAGGGATCAAAACAACAAATGCTCACTCATTTATGGGTCTCTATCATCTTCCACACATGAGACAATATATCACTCCATCAGGTTGACATCAATATTGTTAATAGGTTCTCACTCATACAAGTTGCCTATTCTTGATAGAACAAACTACAATTTTTGGAAATTAAAGATGGAAGTTAGAGTTTAGGGTTTAGAAATTAGTTAAAGATGGTTAAAATCATCAAATTGATATTCCAATCGATTGTGTTGAGATTAAATCTTATGAGAACAATGGTAAAGCTAAGAATGTTATTTAAGTGGACTTGCAGATTCTAAACTTGTGAAAGTAATTTATTGATGCACCACTTAGGATGTATGGGAAAATTTAAGAAGCATTTATAATAGAGACACTAAAGTGAGATATTCCAAGCTGCAAATCTATAGAGGCAAATTTAAAAACTTGTGGATGTTAGAGGATGAAGATATTATCATTTATCTATTCCAGATAGAAGAAGTGGTCAATATAATTAAAGGTCTTGGTGAGGAACTAAATTAAGTTGTTGTTGTGCAATAGGTACTTATATCTCTTCCAAAATCTTATAGTTGTAAAGTATCTTCCATTAAGGATGCTAGATTTGTAGACAAATTCGGAATGGATCAACTGTATGGAGCACTTGTTCCTTTTGAAATGAGAGTATTTGATAAAGAAGATCCAAAAGGGGAATAAGCCTTAAAAGTTAATAAAAAAGGAGAAGAATGTTGTATCTGACCATTGCAATGAACCTAATGGGGAAGAAGAAAGCCTTGTGATGAGACTGAGTAGGGGCACTAGAAAATACAAAGGTAAGTTACCCTTCAAATATTTTAATTATTTCAACCTTTTTTTTTTTTTTGATTGGTATTAATTATTTCAATCTTGGTCATTATGCTTCTAAATATATTTTAAGAGAGTCAGAAAATGGACACAAGAATCTTAGAGGAAATTGTTGGCTATTTTTTCCACCATTGGCCTATCACAAATATCTGATCTGCGAGACTTTGCATGGGCTAAATTTAGTACATTTTCACTTGTTGGTTTGTTGGAGCTTTCCTTTTTTTTCTTGCCAAAATGAGATAAGGATGAATGTCGATGAGACATATGGAATGCCTCATCAAAACACAAAATATTTGAAGTCTCCTTACTTCATCATTTTTTATAATTTTTCAAGTCCTCGACTTTACCAACTATCTTTATAGTCGGTAAGTTGGGTTGTTTTCCTAAGTCACAAACTTGTTTGACAGTTCAAGTTAGTCTTCGACCCCTTTACCTCCCCAAAAATCTTTATTTAAGGGGTATGTTAAAAATCCTAAACTTGTTATTGAGTTTGGGTTGGTCCCGACTACCTGATTATATAGGATGTCAGGGAGTTTGTGCCTTTTTCCAACTTCAATACTAAAGTTAGCAAGTTGGTGGAGGTGGTTTTTGTGTGGGGTTGTCAAGTCAACAACAATGAATAAAGGGTTCATTAGAGTGACATTGGTGGTCATAGTGACCATGCATTTGTTTTGGTGATGGTATATGTCATGCTAATGAGGTTAGTAGTGAATGCATCAGTGAGAATTCTGAAGGCTCACCCCAAAGTTCAGAGGGATCACTAAAGGCATAAAACTTATCAGGTAGAGTATTAATTTTGAAGGTACCTCTAGCATGAAAGACAAATCACAATGATCACATTAATAAACATGGGATTGGTCATCAGGAGGACACACAACGATGGGGGTTTTTCTACTAGAAAAGGGCCAAGCATTAATCATTGCAACTATTCCAGTGACTCATCTACTTCTATTAGTGTTATAATTGTTTTTTGTCAATTCACTCAAGCTATTCCATACCCATTTATTGCTGCAGGTGACCTTGAGCACCATTTCTATGCCACACTAGACAAATCATTGTGTGACTATGAGGTATGGGCCATTCTTTTACCGTAGGGGCAATCATTTGGACTTTTTTTTCTCTATCACATCATGGATTCAATAATTTCACATAGAAATCAAATTTGATTTGATTTGATTTTCTTTGAATTGTTATCCTACAACTTAACTCAAGTCTAGTTGGGATTTGAACTCTAATGTTGTACTCTAAGTTATGCTTGATCTATAAAGGTAATTTATATAAATAATTTCAGAGGTTCTCTCTTGTTCTTTTGTAGTAGCCATGCCTTACAAAATGTAAACACTTTTCCTTCCATTAATGAAATCTCAATCTTTTACCTTTTCTACCATTTAGTCATCTGTGTGTGTCTCTTGGCTACTATTATATGTTTTTTTGACGTTCTTTAAGTTTATAGGTTGTGTCAGATAGGCTCACGGATTTTGTATTGTGAATTTACTTTCCTTACAACATCTCACTAGTTTTGACTTGCATACGAGTCCTTAGAGAATATATTAGAGTGAGAACTATGTAAGTTGGGTGCTTGTTAATGTTTTTTGTAGCTATATGATGTAGGAGCATCTTGGGTTCTTAAAAATCCTGTATCATCAAAAACATGTTAGAGTTGTTAGTTGTTCTCGGTAGCTGATTTTGGGCTCTCGGTGATGTATTCATTTTTCCACCGACAGGGCTTGGTTGCTACTCAGTTTCTTCATTCACTGAGTTGGCTCGGTTGGGTCATCGAGTTAATTTCTTATCGCTTGGTAATCTTGCTCATTGAGTGGTTTAGTTTGGATTTCTGTTGAGGCCAACTTGTGCATTTTATTTTCATCATGGAGTTAATGGTTACATCGATCATTGGGAAGCATGTGGATCTAGATCTAGTCGTTTCCTTCTCCAATGATGGATTTGAAGGCCGACTTGTTTCAATAGCCTCTTGTATAAATAAAGAAATATGTTGTAGTTTTAGATATCAGTTTGGAGATAGAAGATAGGATCTAAAATTTGGATCCTCGCATGTATGAGGACTATTGTAATTGAATTATGAATGTATTTGGTCGTAACTAGGAAGGCCTTACAACCCAAAATGTATGAAGTTATTGATGAATAATATATCAAGTCACTGCATTCTCTCTCTCCCTGCTTGTGTTTAGCTTCTGTGTGTTGATTTTGCAAGGAGGTTGGTGATTTGGGTGTGCCTTTGGCCCCTCATCCCTTCTGCTCTTGTGTCAGGTGGTATAAGAGTGAGGTTAGATCTTGATCTAGATTTGTGAATTTAGGTCTTTGATCGAGGGTTCCTTCTTATAAGCCCTAGTTGATATTTTTTGTGGGGTGGAAGATTGCGATCTAACCTACAATTGCAGAGGGTTTCAAGATGGATGCAGATCCATGCTTAGCTGATATGCTGAGAAAAATTGCTGCTAGGTTAGAAGCTATCGAGACAAACCAACATCGAGGAATACATCTTGAGGATGTTAGTGATAAAGAAGTTGAAGATGAACAAGGTGAAGAAGAACCTGCACTTGTGATGGATCAAGGTCAGTAAAGAATTTTGAATGCATTAACAAACTTGAAGTCTACACCACACTTAAATCCTTTTGAATACAGTGGAAGGCTGGATTCAGATGAGTTGATGGATTGGATAACTGAGGTGGAGAAGTATTTTGAATATGAAAATGTCCCTAAGGAAAAGAAGGTGAAAATTGTAAGTACAAAGTTGAAAAGTCATGCATCCTTATGGTGGGAGCATCTATAATTGGACAGAAAAAGGAAAGGAAAAGAAAAAATCAAGGTATGGAATAAGATGGTGAATAAGTTGAAAGGGAAGTTCTTACCTTGTGATTATCAGATTAACCTAGTTAAAAGAATACAAAGTTTGAGGTAGAAAGATAACTCGGTAAAAGACTACTAAAGAATTTTATAGACAAGACATAAGATCTAGCCATATTGAGGATGAGGTGGAAAGAATTACTAGATATCTAAATGGGTTAAAAGTTTCTATTCAAGAGGAAATCAGTTTGATCAAGTTGGAAAGTATTGAAGAAGCTTATCAGTTTTCCTTGAAAGCTGAGGAGAAATTGAACAAAAGACATGAGCAAAGACAAAGAGGAAGAAGTGGTAGATTTCCTAGAGGAAGAGGTAGATCTTATTGTGAAAATAATAGATCTGATCAAGACAAAACAAATCAGGATAAAGGCAATACCACGTGGAAAGGTGAAAGTTCTTCTAGAGGAAGAAGCAGTAACTACTGAGGTGGTTATAATAGAAGTGGATTTTGAGGAACTTGTTACAATTGTGGAGAAGAAGGACACAAATGATTTGAGTGTACACATGAAAGTAAGAAGTTTGGTAACAATAAAAATTCTTTGGTGCAAGAAGACTCACCGAATGAACTAGAGAAGGAAAAGAAATTGATGGTTAGAAGAGCATTATGGAGTGAAAGTGATAAGGAAGATCCGGTAAGGAAATTTTTGTTCAAGACTAGATGTAGAGTTGTTGATAAAGTGTGGAAGGTAATCATTAATAGTGGAAGCTTGGAGAATCTAGCATATGAGGAAATGGTTGCAAATTTGAAGTTGGAAAGCTTGAAACACCTGAAGCCTTATCAAATTTCATGGATCGGGGATGAGCATACACTATTGGTAAGTGAACAATATTATGTGAATTTGAAAATTGGCAAGTACTATGATAAGGTGTTATGTGATATCATGCCTATGGAATGTTGTCATATTTTCTTGGGTAGACCTTGGCAATATGATAGACATGCTATATACGATGGAAGATTGCATAAATACACTATTTGGGCTGATGGAAGAAGACAAATCTTGTTACCCTTGATTGAAGAATCTGTTGGTAATGTTTGTACATCTGTGAAAGTTTGTTTGATGGAAGTAATAAATTTTGTTAAGGATTTAAAGAAGAATGATGTATGTTTTGTTGTGATCCCTAACAAACCGTGTGAGATAATAATGGATAATATCCTAGAAGAGATTGATGAGATACTCACCGAGTATAGAGAGATCATTTCTAATAATGTACCTGATAATTTACCACTAAAGAGAAGTATTAATCATTGTATGGATCTGATTCTTGGAGCTAGTTTACCGAATAAAGCACCACATTGGTTAACACCTATCGAGAATCAGGAACTTAATCGACAAATCCAAGAATTGTTGTAGAAAGGTTTGATCTGAGAAAGTTTGAGTCCATGTGTAGTACTTGTTGTATTGGTACCTAAGAAGAATAGAGAGTGGCAAATGTGTATTCCAGAGAAATCAACAAGATAATAGTGAAATATCAATTTCCTATACCGAGGATGGATGACATAATGGATAGCTTGAGTGAAGCAAAGTATTTTACCAAAATTGATTTGAAAAGTGGATATCATCAGATCAGAATCAGAAAATGTGATGAATGGAAGATTGATTTCAAGACAAGAGAAGGTTTGTATGAGTGTTTGGTTATGCCTTTTGGTTTAACTAATGCACCGAGTACTTTTATGAGATTGATGAATGAGGTTTTGAAGAAATTCTTGGGTAAATTTGTGATTATATACCTAGATAACATTTCAATATTCAGTAAGACTAGAGAAGAGCATTTGTTGCACATTAAAGAGGTATTACATAGATTGAAAGAAGAAAAGTTGATGATTAATTTGAAAAAGTGTTCCTTCATGAAAGAAGAGATTGTATATTTGGGATTTGTGATTTTAGGTGATGGTTTGAAAATGGGTCCTGAGAAGGTTGAAGCTATTTTGAATTGGCCTACACTTGAAACTGCTAGTGAGGTAAGATGATTTCATGGTTTAGCAAGTTTTTACCAAAAGTTCAGTAGAAATTTTAGTTTAATTTGTAATGCTATGACTGAGACTATGAGAGGAGATAATAGAGAATTCAAGTGGACATGTGGAGATAATAAAGTTTTTGAGACTTTGAAGAAGAAGGTTTCCGAATTGCCCGTGTTAGTTTTACCCGATTTCAAAAAGGTATTTCAAAGTTGAATGTGATGCAAGTGGTAGTGCAATAGGAACTGTGTTGAGTCAAGAAGGTAAACATGTTGCTTTCTTTAGTGAGAAATTGAATGATGCAAAAAGGAAATGTTTTGTGTATGATCAAGAGTTCTATGCTATTGTTCAAGCCATAAATAAATGGAGACATTATTTGATACCAAGTGAATTTGTGTTGTATACTGATCATAAAACTTTACAATATTTGGGTAGTTAGAATAAGTTGAATCAAAGACATATGAAATGCATTGGATATTTGAAGAGTTATATATTTGTGATAAAACATAAGAGTGGAGTTAGTAACCGAGTTGCTGATGCATTCAATAGAAGAAGATCTTTGATAAATGAAATGAGAATTGAATTTCTTGGTTTTGATGACATGAAATATTTGTATGAAACTTACCCTGATTTTTCTGAGCCATGGAGAAAGTGCAGAGTACCTATTTAAGATCAATTGAGTACTAAATGAGAAGAATATTTCATTCAAGAAGGTATGTTGTTTAAAGGTATTTAGTTGTGTATATTGAGAGGATCAATGAGAACTAATTTGATAAAGGATAAACTTAATAGTGGTTTGGCTGGACATTTTGGCATTGATAAAACATTGAATTTGCTTAAGGAGAAATAATTTTGGCCACAGTTGTATAAGGATGTTCAAAAATTTGTGAGAAGTTGTGGAGTTTGTCAAGTTGCAAAGGGAGTAAGTCAGAATACTGGATTGTATACACCGATTTCTATTCCTGAGAAACCTTGGATTGATATTAGTATTGATTTTGTTCTTGGCTTATCGAGGATAGTAAGAGGTAATGATTCTATATTTGTTGTTGTGGATAGATTTTATAAAATGGCTTATTTTATACCATGTAGAAAAACATCAGATGCAGTGCATGTTGCAGATCTGTTCTTTAAGGAAATTTCCAGATTTCATGGATTACCTAGGAGTATCATCTCTAACCAAGACAGTAAGTTTGTTGGATACTTTTGGAAGACTCTTTGGAAGAAGTTGGGTACCGAGTTGAGATATAGTTCTACATTTCACCCACAGACTGATGGAAAGATAGAGGTTGTAAATAGAAGTTTGGGTAATCTGTTGAGATGCTTAGTTGGAGACAAACCAAGTAATTGGGATTCTATGTTGGCACAAGTAGAATTTGCATACAATAATTCAATGAATAGAAGTATTAGAAAAAAACCTTTTGAGATTGTTAATGACATACAACTGAGAGGTATATCATATTTGAAGAACATTGCTAGTGAAGAAAAGAGAAGTGTTGAAGGAGAAGAATTTGCTGAGTTCATGAAGACATTACATGAGGAAGTAAAGCATAAGTTGGAACATAGTAATCATAAGTACAAGGACAGAGCATATAGATTGAGAAGACATAAGAATTTTGTAGTTGGGGATGAAGTAATGGTTCACTTAAAGAAAGGTAGATTTCCCGTTGGAACCTATGGAAAATTGAAAATGAAGAAATTTTGTCCCTACAAGATATTGAGGAAGTTTGACAGTGGAAATGCTTATGAGATTGAGTTACCTGATGACATGGATATATCACATATATTCAACATTGTAGAATTGTATGAGTATCATGAACCTGATGAAGAAATGATAGTACCAAATGATTGTCCTAAGAAGAAGAAAAAAGAAGTTGAGTTGATTTTAGAACAAAGAGTTGGCAAAAGTACAAGAGGAAAAGAGTACATGGAATATCTCATAAAGTGGAAGAATGGACCAATTGAAGATAGGTCATGGATTACACAATCTGAGTTGGATTCATCTCAGGTTGTACATACTACATGATTTAGAGAATCATCTCAAAACAATCCCAGGTGTCTGATGCAGGAGCATCTTAGGTTCTTAGCAATCTTGTATCACCAAAAACATGTTAGAGTTGTTAGTTGTGATTGGTACCTAATTTTGGGCTCTCAGTGATGTATTCCTATTTCCACCAATGGGGCTCAGTTGCTACTTAGTTTCTTCGTTCACCAAGTTGTCTCAGTTGGGTCACCGAGTTAATTTCCTGTCGCTCGGTAATCTTTCTCATCAAGTGGTTTAGTTTGGATTTTTGTTGAAGCTGACTTGTGCATTTAATTTTGGTTGTGAAATTAATGGTTACATCAATCATTGGGAAGTGTGTGGACCTAGATCTATTCATTTTCTTCTCCAATGATGGATCTAAAGGCCAACTTGTTTCGGTAGCCTCTTGTATAAATACAGAAATATGTTATAGTTACAGGTATCAGTTTGGAGATAGAAGATAGGATCTGAAAGTTGAATCCTTATATGTATGAGGACTATTGTAATTGAATTCTAAAAGTATTTGAAGGCCTTAATTATCTCTCTCTCCCTTCTTTTCTTTAGCTTTTGTGTGTTGATTTTGCAAGGAGGTTGGTGATTTGGGTGTGCCTTTGGCCCCTCATCCCTCCCGCTCTTGCATCACTATAAGAAAGGAGAGTAACCATGTTTCAATTTGGTGCATCACCCCATTTACCTTTCTTTTATTTCCTTCTCCCCTTTTCTCTCAAATTTAGTAGCTTCGGTACACCCTAATTGTAAGGAATATGACCTTCTCTAGAGATTCAACCTCACATGCGCAAGTCCTACACTTGGGAAGTTGTATAAATGTTTCACAAGGTTGTTTAGGGGTCATACCCCAAGCATGGGTGTACAATTTGTGACAACAGAAATAGTTTCAAAATGATTTTTTATGCCAAATAAGATTACTATTCATTAGAAGATGGGGAACATTGGTCTCCTAATGATGATAGAGGAAAATATTTTCATGGAACTAAATTTTATTAATAATGCTACTAACCCTAGTAAATTTTTTGAGACAAATGTTCTAAAGAATTTAATCCTACTAAGATGTCTTAGACATTGAAAACTTCTCATAATACCAAAAGGTCTATTTTTACTACATTTCATGCAAAAGAGAAAAAAAACTCTTCGGTAAGTGACAATGGTGATGAGAGAAAGTATATAAATCTTCTAAAAGGGGATGGGTCATCAGTCAAGTTTGGATATGATACCTTTGCAATAATGTGGGAAAGGAAAAATAAGTATTGATGGGAATAATAAGTCAAAGGGTATTCTCTATGTTAAGGGTCTCAAGCACAATATTAATAGTGTAGGTAAAATATACAAGAAGAGATACAATCTTTCATTTCATGATGGAGGATGTAAAATAAAAAAATAAAAATTTGGGAAATTAGAAACATAAGGATCTAAGATTGATGGCAATGTATACTACCTAAATGAGGCTAATGTGACAAGGTATCTTTTGAAACAAACAAGTGATAGTTGGCTATGATGTAGGAGAATGAGACACATCAAATTTGATAGCCTTGTGAACATCAACTCTACACATACGGTGAGAGATATACCAAATATTTTCAAGCCTACAAACACACTATGCAAGAATTTAAAGTTAGAAAATAGACAAGGAAAAGATTCAATACCAAGGAGTACTCTTCCGAAAGACCATTGGAGTAGATTGATATTGATATATGTAGAACTAATAAAACAAAGAGTCTTTAAGGTGATAGGTACTTCATGTTACTTATTGATCATTTACTAGGATGACATTGGTTACATTTCAAAAATAAAAATTAGAAGCCTTGGATAGGTTAAGGTCTTTAAGTTAATAGTTGAAAGTGAAATGAAAAAGAAATCAATTCTCTAAGATCATATAGAGGAGGTAAGTTTACATCAAATGAATTTGAAATATTTTGTGAAAATCATGGAATAAAGAGGCAACTATCTACTCCTAGAAATATTTAGAAAAATGAGGTTGTGGAAAGAAAGAATAAAACTTAAGAGATTACAAGAACAATGTTGAAAGAGATCACTTTACTTGATATATTTTGGAGAGAGGTAGTCTACTCTACAATCTACATTCTTAATAGATGATGGAAAAGGGAAAAAATATCAAGGTCCCTTATGCACTATGGAATGGAATACCAATAACTATTAAGTACTTCAAAGTATTTGGTAGCAAATGTTACATTAGAAGAGATGAGGTAGACTTGGGAAAATTTGACTCTAGATCTAATGAAGGGATCTTTCTTGGATACTTGACAAAAATAAAGTCTTACAAATGCTACAACAAGAGGCTAAGAAAGGTAGTTGAAAGTGAAAATGTAAAGGTTGGTGAAGATTTATATCAAAACATGTGAACTGGAAGACTATGAATTAGATGAATCTTCAAGCAAAACATAAGAATCACTTGAAGACAAGGAAGAAGATCCTAAGAAGAGACCTAAAAATCCTTCCAAATATGTTCAGAAGAATAACTTACAAGATCAACTAATTGGAGGCAAAAATGAAGTTGTGTAGACTAGGAGAAGAGTTGCAAGGACAAGTGAACAAGTAAACTTGTCTTTACTGTAAAAGATACAACCAAGGATTTTGAATGATGCCAAAAAGGATGAAACTTGGATACAAGAAATGAAATAATAACTCAATAAAATTTAGAAAATTTAGACTTGGGAATTGGTTCCAAGGCTTGCTAACAAGAATGTGAAAGGAACAAAATGCATTCTTTGAAACAAATGGAGTTAAGATGGAGAAGCTATAAGAAACAAAGCAAGGTTGGTGTGTAAAGACTATTCTCAAGTAAAAGGAATTGATTTTGAATATACCATTGCTATGGTGGATAGAATTATAGCAATCAAAATGTTTCTTTTTTTTTTTTTTATGATAAATTTAAGGTATACCTGATAGATGTTAAATCTATATTTCTGAATGGTGATTTAGAGGAAGTAGTTTACACTGAGTAGCCTAATTGATTGTAGCTATCAAAAGATCCAAGCATGACATGCAAACTTAAATAGGCACTATATGGAGCTTGCCCGAGATAGAAATATTTATATTTAAATTAACGATGAAAGAATTCTAATTGTTGTTGTATAAGTTGATGATATAATATTTGGTAGAGATGATGTAACATGTAAGATTCTTTTTGAAGATATGTAAAAGGAATTTGAAATGTATTTTCTAGATGAGTTTTCATTATTTCTTGGACTTAAAATTACTCAATTAAACGATGGTATCTTTATCTCTTAAGATAAATATGTTAAGGAGATGTTAAAAAAGTTTGGTATGGAAGATTGCAAACCAATGAACACTCCTATGGAATCTGATTGTCATTTAAGGACGATGAGTCAACTCAAGCTGATTAAAATCAATATAGATCTATTATTTGAGGCTTATTGTACCTAAATGCATCCAAGCCTGGGATTATGCATATGATATGTTTGGTTGAAATGTTTCAAGCTAATCCAAAATAAACTCATGTGAAGGTAGTCAAGAGAGTATTCAAATACTTGAAAATTACTATAGAGTTGGTCCCTAGTATAAAAAGCATAAAAAATTCTCTTTAAGTGCATAAACTAATGATAATTGTAGGTTTTATAGATGATATAAGAAACAAAAGTGGAGAAGCCTTATTCTTGGGAATTAGATTAGTCTCATGGCTCAGTAAGAAGTAAGACTGAGTGTACTTTTCAATAGAAGAACTAGAGTATAATGCAACAATATCCACTAGTAAATTTATCCTTGTTTTTCGACGAGGTTTAGTCGATTATTAGACGCCTATTGGTTGGCTAATCAACCATAACAGTCATCGGAGTTTTTTTGTTGAAAATACCACACTTCAAATCTTTGTCACAATTGTGACGTCCCCAGTGGTTGAACTATCGATGAAAATGACGTCGAAATCATTGCTTCAACCTGGAAGAATTGCCTTATCCTTGCGACCAATGTACATCAAAATTGTGACGTAAAAACATCGCAATAAATGTTGAATGTATAGCTTTCTAGTCGATATTTCTATTCTTTGTTGGTCAAAATATCGACATACAATTTAATTTTTTTTATATATATATATATATATATATATATATATATATATATATATATATATATATATATATATATATATATATATATATATATATATATATATATATATATATATATATATATATATATATATATATATATATATATATATATATATATTATCAAATTAAGCACAACAATATTATGTCATAGAGAACAAAAGTTGTTCTTGACTATCTAGTACAAGGGTTTTGCAATCAGCAATCTTGTTTTGAAGTTGCATTTGAAGAAATTTGCACATGATAGACCATATAGAGCCTCATGAATGAGTGATGAGCAAAGTCTTGTGAGTAGGGAACAAGATTATGTAGATTTTTCTATTGGTGAGTACAAGGAGAAATTTTTGTGTGATATAGTACCAATGACATGTTGTCACATCCTCTTAGGAAGTACTCCAATAAGGCCAAAATTTGCTAATATCTTTTGAGCTAAGAAGTATCCATTCTTCCATTGGATATCCCTTCTGTCTAAGTGGGTCACTTGACCTTATCTCTTAAATCCTATTTATGGTACTAGTCTCATTTGTTATATCATACATACCTCAAAGAGTTTAAATTTTGGTGGGGGTGTAATCAAGAAACATACCATCACCCTTACCAATTATGCTTGAAATAGAATTAAATCTATCTGATATGATCTTTGACATTTAAGATTCAACTTTATAAATAGTAATTTGAATTAAAAAGTTATAAATTAAAACAAAAACATTTAAGAGTCTCAAAGATAGGAACACATTGAGGAATTAATATTTCATTCAGGCTATACTTGGGAATGCCATCAACATTTATCATCATTGAAGGGGATTAATTCATATTCGGCAGATAACTATGGTAAGAAATGAAATACAAAAATTTCATTTCCAATTATTATCGGTGAGATAAATAAATTTGGGCAAGAGTACGAAATATGGAGAAGACTCCAAACATAAGTGAGTTGACGGTCAAAATGTCTTAATAGAATTTACATCAAAACCAAAAACATTAATCAGTTGATTATTATATAAGCTCCTCCAGAATGAGTTGGAGAGGACTACATTACATGTTGAGACACAATATTGTTTTCACAAGTTGGTGACTATTATAATCATTAGGCAGATTAGGCTATAATTGGTGGAGAGAAGTATGAGTGTAGATCAGAAAGCATAGAGTACACACCAGTGTCTTGCATAAGTAAAAGATGAAATGTAGATTTCATGTAAATAATAGCAGCATTCTTTGGACATTCAAAGGTGTGTTTCAGACATAGAAAAAGAGTAAATTGTTGAAGGAAGTAACAAGGAATGGCAGATGTCAAAGAAAGAGAAGTAGTTTTCATTAAAATGTTCACAGGGAGATACATATTTTGTTTTGCAAAAATAAAATCTCTACTATTTTGAGGAGGGTTTCTAAGAGTTTTGAATTCTTAGATCTCTGGCAGTCATGGTAAGTGACAAAAGCACTCTTGTGAAGAACAATGACAATCACTGTAAAAGAGAAGAGCATGCAATGATACTATGTAGAACACATGATCCACCACATTCAAAGTAACTTCCAAGAATGTATGTCAAAGAAAAGAGTAGACATAGATGATAAGGCAAAGAATGGCATTGTCTACAAAAGTAGAGAGAAAAGGCCAAAATTCAAAGATGACTATTAGAGGAGACACTAGCTAAATGAGAGGGCATTCAACATGCATCAAAAGTAGTGGTATACACTGCAAATGGAAAAGACAATGTTGATGAAGTTGGAATGACACTTTTAGAGTGTCATAGAGTTCCTCATGACAGTGAGCACAAAAGATGATCATTCATGTGAAGGAATAGTAAGAACGAAAGAAAAAAATGCATCCAAGAGTCTTGAGAAGTGACTATCAAAAGGATGTCAATAAATGGTGATCAAATTTGTAAGCAAAGATTAGTCCCAATGACAAACAACACTTTTGAGTTCTTAGTTATAGACAAGGTTGACTGTCAAATAGGCTTGATGAGGTGACGATAAGTGTAACAATTCATGATTTAAAAAGATGCCAAAACAATGTGGATAAGAAATGTTTAAAGAAAGTTCTTCTTCAATGCTTATCCACTGTCACAGTGGTATAAAGTGATAAAAAATAATGATTCATATGGTTTATGATAAGTCACAAAGACACTCTTATAATAGTCATCAAGAGATAATAGAGGTCATGCATACATGATTGCAAAGCACAATGAATAAAGAACATGCACTGTTATGAAGGCTCATAGCCACAGTAAGGAATGATATCATAAAAATCAAAAGAGGGACAATTTCTAGAAGGCAGTGATATTCAAAGATTGAAACGAGGGTACTATATCATGAAAAAGATGCAAGCATTAATATATTTTCATGAATGTGAAGGTGCAGTGATCAACAATGCCATAAAGAGACTATTGTTAGTGTTTCTACAAAATAGAATGATAGTGTTGTGAAAGAAAAGATTCATGTTCAAGAAGAGTTCTCGGTTTGATTGTAATAGGGTTCTTTCCTGAGAGTTTATTAACATATTCAGGCATAGTTGTTTAGCATTGAATTGTTGTTTCCTCTATTTCTTGTTTGAATCCACATACAACAACATCAATCTTCCTTGACACCTCTAAATGGTCTCAGGAACATTTAACCTAGTTGATCAGGCTAGGTCAACTTCGACTGGAATAATTTGAGAGTGGTTATGGGAGGTTGGTATTGATGCTTACTATCTTCGATGAATCTAGACCCCAGAATCAATAGGTTCAATACTCATTCCATTCACTCACTATTACAATGTTATTTATTCTGTTAAATAAATACATGTAATGCATCTAGTTTAGGGCATCGGCCCTGAAGCAGTTTAACATCCCCTGCAAATCTGAGCATTGAGCTTATTGAAATATTCTACCCTAACTTAACTTTCATCCATCGGTCTTAAGTATTCCGTGGAGAAGATACAAGTTAGGGCCATAACTTCATGATAGGCTGAGAACAATAGTCTTGTTTTGGTCTGTCAAAAATTTACTTTGCTTTGAAAATTAACAAAACTAAAACAACTTAAATCTGTCAATGAAGTTGCATGACCGGATTTGACAGTCAATAGTGACTTCCTTCCTCGATAGAGATATAGATATCAAACAAACTAAGACACACAAACTCCACAAAATTGTGGGTACATTAACACATCTTCCTGAATACTAACACTATTTGCCACTACATAATCAATTTCACAACAATGGAAACATAGACATAAGCGTGCTCAGAATTGTAATTTCTTTTGTTATTCCAAATTTGCTTTGAAGGCCATCGGGAAAGGCATAATAAATGTGTGTACACAATGACAATCCTGCAAGTTGAAAGAATTCAAACCGGGTCTAGGAAGACCCGCAAGGCACGAACAACAGTGACTACAAATTTTTTAACCCTAGAAATGATACAAATTGAATGCAACAAAATATAAATGCAGCACAAGAACTTTTTCAAAGATTAAAAAACTAGAGATGAGTGTACCTGTTATAGATGAAGAGTGGTTCTTACAGGTGGACTCGAGGCCTTTTCTTTCACCCCTGCTTTACTGCGCTCCGAATATAAAATGAAATCCCTAGGCATTTTCTTTCACCTCTGCTTTGCCGCGCGTAGAATATAAAATGAAATCCCTATGTTTTTTTAAAAAGTTATAGACCTATGTTCATCGGAATTTCGACAACCTGTCATGGTTGTCAAAATACCGACTAACACGAGAATGGATTAAAAAAAAATCAAAATTTTCCTTCTATAAACCGACCAAGGAAAACCATTTTAATGCTTGGTCAAAAATGTTGGTCTAAAAAGTAGGTCTAATGTACTAGTGATCTTGTTTTAGTCAAGTATTATAGATGAAGCAGACCTTGAAGGACATCAAGGTAGCATATGATGAGTGTATTCTTATTCATTGTAATAATACAAGTGCTATCAATATTTCAAAGAATTCAACTATGCACTTAAGAACCAAACACATACTCATCCAATACCACTTTCTAAGAGAGAAAGATGCAAATCAATAAGTGAAGTTGTAATGTTTTCATATAAAGGATCGAGTTGTAAATATCTTTACAAAAACTCTTTCAAAGGATACAATTGAATACCTCATACAAAATTTAGGGGTTTTTCCCTCCCTTATTCTAAATAAATGCATAGGTGGTACATCTATTTAGGGGAATTAATTTGAGATATAGTATTTTTCTTGGATTGATGAAGGCTACCTCTCAGGGGGAGTAGGTAGTAAGTTTTTTGATACTTGTAGGAAAGGTAAGAAGTGGGTGGATACTAAAAAGGGGAGAACATATTTGTTGTAAATTTAAATGAAGGCCACTTAACCTTTTCCCATTATGTCAAATGGGGAGATAAATTGTAGCACATAGCATAAGTGTTGCCATCAATGAAAAAGGGGGAGATTGTTGCATATGGAACAATGTATTTTAATTGATGTCATCCTATGATATGATTGTTGCAAACATGGAGATGATTTTTGAAGACATAAAGTAGTGTGTTATCATTAATGGTTGTGCAAATATGGAGTAGGGTGTGTGTTGTCATTGATGACACCGTGTGATGATATTTTTTGAAGGTTCAAAGAAAGTGTTTCTAGCAGTGTGTTTCCAACCTATGTTTGTATGCTTTAATATTCATGGTTGGATGTTTAATTTTTTATGTTTCAATTCTCATGGTTGGATGCCAAATGTGTTGATATAATGTTTTCATTGGATGTTCATTGATTTTATCAAATGAGATGTTTTGATTCTCATGGTTGGATGTCAAAACATCATCTAATGATATTTGATGTGTTGTAATTTAATGCTCATGGTTGGATGTTAAAAGTGTTTTGATTAATAGGTTATAGCAATGAAAAAATTCAACCATGTGCTATTTTTGGTGTCTCTATTTTAGATAAGTAAAACATTTCTTCACTTTTAAATATATTCTTTTTCAGTTTTGGAGCTAAGTTCAAAAGGATGAAAATATGATATATCCAAATTTTCATGTCACAATTCCTTTTGTTGAGAAAGTTAGATATAAATGTGTGCCAAATAATTTTAAGACAATGCATAGGATCTTAGATTAGAAACTAGAATCCTCCACATTTTATTATTTTAACTTGTTCTTTTGGAGATTTGTTCATATTTTTTTCATGTGAATTCCCTTCAAGTTTCAAATTCTCAACTGTACTGAAAGTATGAATGTAATTTCTACATCTCAAGACTGGTTGATTGGTTTGCATATGGCACTAGGTTTTTCAACATCAATGTGTTGCACAAGCTTCATTTAACATGAAAGTGTGAAAGGATGGTGGTGGAACAATGTTGAATGTCATATGATGTTCCTTTTTTCTTGAAATAATGTCTCCTAATATTTTTTATACTATTTTTTTATTGGATTGCATGTTTAAATTTGTAAGTATTTATTTGATCGACCTGGAGTATTTGTGCCAATGCCTTGTGGTTTGCACTATCATGTAGAGGTTTTTCAATATGTTTCAAGTCCTATTTATCTCTTTCCTTGGTCCAAATTTACTTGCCTTATCTTTTTTCTTGTTGTTTATTTCTTGGTTTCTTCTTATCAATAGTTTTTGTCTACTCTTGTTCAAGTGTAGTAGATTTCTTTCTGCTTGGTGGTGTTTGTTCAATTTAAGGTATAGGAAATGTAGTAGTATAAATAGTAGACCTTATTTATCTCCTTGGTGCTTGAGGATAATGTGCATTAGACTAGGATGCCTCAATGGTTATTGTAGATGGTATACCTAACTTCTCCAAATCACCTTTCATTTTCTCAATATTTTCATACACCTTAATGGAATTATTTGATATCTCTTCATAAGTACTAAACCTTTCTATATTAGGTTCCTTATGATTTCAAACCAAGGTATCAATAAAATGATAATTTTAGAATCCATGTAGTTTTGGGCTCAACAACCTGCCTATAATAATTGTCCTTATCAACCACAAATGTAATTACATAGTTGTGTTTGTCTAACACCTATGAAGGTATCCTAAAATTCATATACATATCATTATAAAAGGTTTGAAACAAACCCCAATAAGCTACATCACTAGCCTTCCTATCTAGAAAGCTATGCAAATGATCTACAATTTGTGAACCAACAGAAACATTTTTCCTCTAAACAATGTTCTTAAACTAGGAATTTTTTTCATGCAATAAAGAATTAAATAGGTAATTAAAGATACATACCACAATTGATATTTGTTTCCTTTTGTGTGTGTATGCCATACACCTTCATGAAATTAGGACTATTAACTAACAATTCAAAGCAAATACAATACAAATTTAAACTAAGAAATGCATTTAATATCCATAACATCTCGTGGTTCTCTAATTAGATGTGGTAAGTAGAGCTCTCAGCTTAATCTCCACTAGTGACACTTCTAAAATGAGAAAATATGATGCTACAATACTTAATCTAGCTCACAATGATCCATTATGCAAATGATAAATTGAAATGCTAATGCTAAATGCTCTCAATTGCTATCAAATGCTCATAAAATGCTTTGTTGTCTAATTGTCTTCTATATTATTGCTCTCAAAATGACTCTTATTTATAGTAAATTCCCAAGGGAAGGGGTAGAGTGAAGTAACCATGATTTACCTTTGGTTGAGTCAAAAACTTTGCAATGTTTTTAAATGGGGGGACAATTTAAATGTTTGTCTCAAAGCTTTGGACAAAAGGACAAAATTGAGTGGATGAGATTCAAAGTTTGAAATGTGTGATCAAGATTTAACCATTTTGAGTGATTTATGTCTCTTTGTCTCTCAATTCTCATTGGTTGCTCAAATCTTTGTTGAAAGATATTAGGATTAATTAAATTCCATTATTTAATTAAATTAGCCATGTAGGGGAATAGGTTCAATTTGATTTTTGATTTAACAACTATACAATTAATTGATTAAAATCAATAATATAGTATTTTTCACCCCTTTAAGCTTTGATTTAATTATTTAATGTCATCATTTGATTTCATTGATTTTGTCCAATTTGATTTAATAAATGTCCATTTAAATTGATGTGATCCATTTTTTGATGATTATTAGTGCATTTTGATTATTTTGAGCCATTTTAATGATTTAAAAAGCACTTGCCCATTTTTGAGTGTCTACAAATGACCCTCTTTGAATTGATGTGTGAAGAACAAAAATTCAAAGAATTTTTTAGTCCTGATTGCTTTTAGGTCTTGATTTGCTGATTTATTGATATACCACTGATATGAAATTGATTGATATGATATGATATGATTTGATCCGATTTGATACTTGATACTACCTGATGATATGATTTAATATGATATGACCTGCTGATAATAATTCAAAAATTTCTATGCCCTAGATTTCATGATATTTGATGCCAATTTGATACTCTAATGCCCCCTCAGAAATGAAACATATTGATCGCTTGATTTGAAATTTCATGTTGTTTGATTGATTGATCCAATATGTTTTCATTTCTGAAAAACATTTGATGATATGCCATGATTTAGCAATTTGCCCCAGTTGAATTGATAGTTTGACATTAGGTAATATAGGTCAAAGTCAAAATTTCACCTCTAAATTAGGTCAAAATTAGCTTAAATAGGTTGAAAAACCTAGATTTACTATTCATTTTCACTTTTGACTATTGAGATTTTGCTCTGATCTTGCTTTGATTTTCACGATGGTTGTGCCTATCAGAGAGCATCAGTTCGAGAGGGGTCATCGCTATCAGAGGCCACTAGACTATGGACCTCCTATGAGTCATTTCAAACCTCCTTTTGTGCATTTATTGCTCTTTTTTGACATTTATTGCAACTTTTTCTTGCTCTTGTATTTTAGTTTTTGCAAAATGACGCTTAGGATTAGTAAAATGCAGTGTAACCTTGTTAAGTGATGCATCCGCACTTTTTAATCATGCCTCCGCATAGTAAAGTGTCACCAAGTAACTTTTATGCCTCACCTGATACTGATATGTTTCCGCGTAGCAGTAGGGGTTTCATGCCATTTTAGATATGTTTTTCCATGTATAAAACCCTAGCTTTTTAATGCCGCCTAGGCTCCTTAAAATACCGCCTAGCGTTGTAAAATGCTGTCTGAAACGTTAAATGACAAGTAGCAATGATAAAGTGACACATAATAGCTTTTCTGCACCGTGTAAGGTAAAATGCTGCATGGTAATAGGCAAATGACGCCTGTAGGATTTTGAAATTGTTTTTTCAAATTTCTAACTTGATTTTCTAATAACAATTTGATTTCTTTGACTGATTGATTGATTTCCCAGATAGCTAGGTCTATTGTAGTTTAACAAAACAAGTGATTAGGATATCAGGATAATATTACCAATGAATGTGATTTGTCAATCTGATAGGATAGAAAAACTGATAGTAGGATTCTGGTAGGTAGGATTGATAATTCACTCTTATAACAATTTGATTTCCAACAATTTGATTTCAAATTTCCAACTTGATTTTCTGATAACAATTTGATTTCTCTGACTGATTGATTGATTTCCCAGATAGCTAGGTCTATTGTAGTTTAACAAAACAAGTGATTAGGATATCAGGATAATAGTACCAATGAATGTGATTTGTCAATCTGATAGGATAGAAAAATTGATAGTAGGATTCTGATAGGTAGGATTGATAATTCACTCTCAAGACATAGAGACACAAACAAATGGTACTAGGTTTGATTGATTGATACTTTGATTCTGATAGAACTGGTTGACTTAAAATGATTCACTGATATAGAAAATTGATATGATTCTCTTGATTTTGCCAAACAGGCACATTTTCGTAAGTTGTATATATGGACCGTAGCTTCATGGGTCAATAAGTTAGGTCAGGCTTTGACTCCCGCAAAGTTTTGGGTTATTGAGTTGTGTGGTCTTAGTTTTCTGCTTGACATCCTGCGGTTCCAGCTGAACTGTGGCCTTCTTATCGTAGTGGTAGAGAGATGGCACTCTGACCACAATACCTTCCATCTATCATTTGGAGAGATGATGATCATGCCAGAGGATGTGTATTGATTGTTGCATATTCCTTGTCACGGAGACATGGTATATTATGACTCTGTGTATGATAGTACATTCTGCAGATGAGTGTTTGGAGATAACACTATTGATGATGATACTATCACTTGGGCTCAGTTTGCTTCATTTCCCACATTGCCAGTAGTATTAGGTGCTCTTATCGGCGGATTACTGCTTCCTGACTGGTGATGTCATGGATTCTTAGTTGGATGGGGCAGGATACTCGAGGACTTACTTGCATAGCCTCGACGGTTTGATTGGGGCTCATGTTTCCTTGGTCAAATTTATCATGACTTGCATGAGGTTGTATACAAAGAGAGTGCTTCTTTGTCGGCAGGCACGATGATCTTGCAGTTATGGGTATGGGAGCATCTTCCCATTACTAGGCCAGTGTCAGATAGGATTCGACAGCGTGGTTTCCCTTATGCTTTTCCTTATGGTGGCATGGTTGTCTAGTGTCATCTGGGAAAACTTGGGTATTGGCATTGTCAGATTGATGATCTTGATCAGGTTCATTGGCGTCCATATATAGGTTGCGAGTGATGGAGGGAGGATGATGATGAGCTCCCATATATTTTTGCTCCTTGGTGGATGATCAGCAAAGCTACTACAGTGATCAAGCATTTCTACTTCGGCTAGGTTTCTAGGCAGTATGGCAGAGTGCAAGATATGCCACAGGGTACAACGTTACATGCTAGAGTCCAGGCAGAGAGATCCTTGTGGGGTGCTCAGATAGATTTTTAGTTTTCCTATGACCAGATTACTCATTTGGAGTACTACACATGGTCTTAAATTGCAGATGTTGCTGATGCTGGTATGTCATATGAGTATCGAGACTGGTGGGCTCAGAATAGATTCCTTCATTTTACAGATCCAACAGAGCCTATCCCAGGGCGTGATGAGAGATCTAAGGATGACAGAGGTGATGATGATGGGGATGGTGGTGGTGGTAGGAGGAGATGTTGAAGATGACGAGGTCAGCGAGGACAAAGATCTCCTTAGGTCATGGGTCAAGGATGAGATGGGCCATGGGTGAGAGGTGGATATGCTAGGGATAGGGCTAGGGATGATCACGGGGCTGAGATTGTACATCCTAGAGTAGCAGAAGGTGATAGACATCAGAGACGACAGAGACAATAGAGGGATCAGAGATAGGCTCATGTAGATGCTGCTTGATAGATTCCTGGTGGTTTGGATCCTTTGGTTCCGTTACAATGGGTTTCCTTAGCACAACATGATCAGGATCAGGTACAACAAGATCAGATTCTGGCACAACAGGTGCCTCCATAGGTTCCTAGATCACATGATATGGGTTAGTCATCTCAGGGTGCTCCTAGTATTGATAGTCTATCATGAGATGTTCAGTCATTGAGGACAGATGTATCTACTATTGTTGGCAGACTAGACCAAGTGGCTACTTTGATGCAGCAGTTTATGACTTATGTGACTCAGAGACCCAGTATGGCTAGCACTTCTCAGGCTCCTCCTTCACAGGATAGACAGGATGACAGGGGTCCAGATGGGTCAGGTGCTGGGGATGGATCGGGTGCTACTATAGGATCTTGATGATTTGATGACAGAGTTGTTCCTTGTTGATGTCTATGTATCATGTTATTGATGTTTATTGATCAAAACATTTGATGTATCACTCTGTTGATTTTGTCTTTGATATACTGGATCACTGATGTTTATGAACACTTTATATGATGATGATATACTTCCTTGATTTTCTTGATGAGTTTATTATGAGATTATCTTTATATGTAGCTATATGATGTTTATGATGCTTTTACTTTTTATTATGCTATGGATGCAGTGTATCTTATTTATGATATAGATAGATGGATGCAATGATGTATGAATTTTGATGTGTTTTTCTATTTTTCAATGTATGGATGCAAAGTGTTTTATTGAAATATGGATATGAATGCCTCTATGTTTTTTATTTTTGAATGTATGCAAATGATGTATGAGCAACGAATCTTTTTCTTTTGTTTTTTTGATATATGGATAATGAATAATGATTAATGTTATGCATGAATGCAAAAGATAATCTCACATTGTTAATTGAAATTAAGTATAAGATGTTTGATTGAACCCCTCATTTCTTTAATGTTTTGATCGACCAAGATTTATTAATATACCCCCTTGTCCTTGAAAAATAACTACAAACAAATGCCCTTAATCTAACATGATAATGCAATGCAATGCAACTAAGTGTCACTAGTTTTTAGCAAAGAAATGCCATAGAGATAAATTTTCATCATTGAGCATTTTAGGACCTGAAAGCTAGTACAATCATCACTGACCACATCATGATGATATGAATACCACTTTTTATCACTTTTGGTAACCTCTTTGGAAAGTAGTACAACCCTCACTAGTTGGATGACCAAACTATGGGAGTATGAATACCGGTTTCAACGGATTCAATGTTGCAAGTGGATTTTGGTATTAAGATATGGAAGATCTAAATAGCCAAGGTATCCATTTGCGTAAACAAGCAAAGGTCAATCCTTCATCTTATGTGATAGTCCTCAATGGTTCTTTGATGACCATGTCGTTAGATGAATTCTCATAAGTTGATGAATTTTCCTGAAAACAATCACTCAAAGACAAGAAATTATCGTGTCTCTATCATGGCCAATCTAGTCGAAACATCATCGATTAGCTAAAAAGATGTGATAAATGTCAATTCCATAAAGATAAGCAAAAGAAAGCTTCAAGTGTTTCACAATGTATCTTGATTTTCAAATAGAATTTCCAAGCATTCTAATCTTCAAAGTGTTGTCAATTTTTTTAATCCCGAATAATAAAGTCAATCAAGGCTCAAGGATCAAGTTGTGGAATCAAAATACTTGGGTGTGAATAATGATATCCATCAAAGGTTTAAGAAAATCTCTCTCTTTTGAAGCTCTGATAATGCCTCTCTCTAATGTGACCGAATGCAACACTATTGAATCCATTTGTACCAAATGTCCAATCCTTTTTGCCCCCAAGTGATAAATGTGATCGTGCGACAAACTTAGGGCAAAATAGGCAATGCAACAATGCATCTGATGGGTTTTATTATGACTATGTACAAATGACAGATGCAATGAAGATTGACAAGTGAGATGTTGGGAATGCAATATGTACACATGCAACTAGGAAATGACTTAAGGGAACAAAAGGCACTTGATTGCCAAATTTTCACCTTTTGGGTCTTTTTCTCTTCTTTTTTTTTGCTACCAAGGCACCTATTGCTAGGTTTTCACAAAGGCACTTTTTTTCTTTTTCAATTTTTTTTTTTTTTTGGTATTTTCAAGATCTCTTTTGACTATGTACAATAAATATGATGCTCCTCATCTGATACTCTTTATACTCTTTCATCTACCTCATGTATAGAACCTCTTTAGATGAATTCTATTTATAGGTTCTTGTAGCTCTTTTCCATTACAATCTGCTAACTTATAAATTCCCTTTCCAAATGAAGAAACAATGATGAACAGACCAAGCCAATTAGCCTCCCATTTTCCCTTCTTCTCTCTTTTGGCTTGATTTTTAGGGTTTTCTCTTAACACTAAATCTCCTACTTGAAAGACTCTCGGTTTGATATGCTTATTGTAGTTTCTTGAGATCCTGTTCTGATAGACTTTCAAGTGTTCATAGGCTTGCATTTGGTGTTCTTCTAACAACTCTAATTGTTGAAGTCTGGCAACTCTATAGTCCTCATCTATTATCAACCCTTGCAATGATACTCGTAGAGATGGGATTTCAATTGCCAATGGTAGAATAGGTTCGGCTCCATAGACTAATGAAAATGGTGTAGCTCCCGTAGGTGTCCGAATGCTAGTTCTATATGCCCATAATGTTGGGTTAATTTGTACATGCCAATCTCTTCCTGACTTATTTGCTGATCTCTTCAAGATTTTTAAAATGTTCTTATTTGTAGCTTCGGCTTGTCCATTTCCTTGAGGATAATAAATGGATGAAGAGTGATGTGTAATATGGAATATGCCACAAAGTTCATCCACATCTTTGTTTTTGAATTGCTTTCCATTGTCTATGATTATGGCATGAGGGATACCATATCTGCAAATGATGTGATTGAGTATGAACCTAGAAATCTGTTTACCTGTAGCGGTGATCAAAGGAACCGCTTCTACCCACTTAGTGAAATACTCCGTAGTGGTGATGATATACTTGTGCCCGTTGGAAGATGGTGGATAGATTATGCCAATCAAGTCAAATCCCCATTGATAGAATGGCCATGGTGTAACAAATGGATGTAATTCTTATGCTGGAACATGTATCATGTCACCATGGTATTGACATTTGCTACATATTTTGACAAAGCGACAAGCATCTTTCTCTAAGGTTTTCCAGAAATACCCCATACGAAGGATCTTCTTGGCTAGGTTTAATCCACTTGAGTGCGACCCGCAAATGTCCTCGTGCACCTCACTTAAAGCTGACTCAGACTCTTCTTCCTCTAGACATCTAAGTAACATCCTGTCAAGACCCTTACGATACAATGTTTTGGAAAGGATTATGTAATGGGCTGATTGTCGAATAAAATTTCATTTTTGGGCTCGTGATTGGTCTATAGGTAACACTTGGTCTTTGAGATAAGTATAGATAGGGTCGTACCAAGGTGAGTCATGTCCATTGAGTAGGGAAACAATTTGGGTTTCAGGAAGGTCAAATGCTGGTTTTGCCAACTCTTCCACCAAGAATTCGTACTTCTCATTTTGATCTAGTTTTTGTAATAAGGAAGCTAAGGTCACCATGGCATTAGATACTCTGTTCTTCTCTCTTGGAATTTGTTCGAAAGTGATCAAAGTAAAGTACTTTTTCCAAGCATCTATCATAGTCTTGTATGGCATGAGTTTCTCATCTTTGGTATTGTATTCATCATTGATCTGATTTATTATTAATTGAGAGTCTCCATACACTTGTAGTTTGGTGATGTTCCATTCTAAAGCCATCTTAATGTCGATGACTAAAGATTCATATTCTACTATGTTGTTTGTACATGGGAACAAAAGCTTGTAGGACTTTGGAATGGTATACCCTTGAGGGGTAATCAATAGTATTCCGGCCTCGAAACCTCCTTGGGTATATGATCTGTCGAAATACAACTTCCATGTCTTGGCCTCTATGCTGACAATTGCTGAATCCAGAAACTCCACTTGAATGGTTTGCGTAGAAATCAATGGGTTTTCTGCTAAGTGATCTGCTATCACTTGTCCTTTTATAGCTTTCCTATCCACATACTCAATGTTGAACTCACTTAATATCATGACCCATTTTTCTATTCTACCTGTTAAGGCAATTTTGCTTAGCAAGTATTTGAGAGGATCAATTTTTGCAATAAGTTTCACCTTGTGCATCAACATATAATGCCTCAATTTTTGGGATGCAAAGACAATCACTAAAAAATCTCTCTCCATGAATGTGTAGTTAAGTTCGTATTTGATCAATGTTCTACTCAAATAGTAGATTGCTCTTTCTTTCCCTTGGTCATCTTCTTGCGCCAAAAGAACTCCTAGAGACCTCTCAGTGGTAGATATGTACAACAACAATGATTTTCCCTTGATTGGTGGCATTAGGATTGGTGGATTTATCAAATAAGTCTTCAATAAAGTGAAGGCTTTGTTGCATTCTTCATCCCACATGAAAATACTGTCTTTGTGTAGTAGCCTTGTGAATGAATGACATTTTTTTGCCAGTTGAGAGATAAATCTCCTTATTGATTGAATCTTGCCTTGAAGGGACCTCATTTGGCTTATGTTCTTTGTAATCTCCATATCCATTATAGCTTGGACCTTTTCTGGATCTACTTCAATCCCTTTTGCTGAAACTATATAGCCTAATAATTTTTTGGATTGAACTCCAAAAGAACATTTTTTTGGATTAAGTATGACTTTGAATTGTTCCAATCTTGTGAATATATTTTCTAGAATTTGTAGGTGATCTTCTCTTTTGTGTGACTTTGCCAATATGTCATCCACATAATCTTCTAGAAAGGTGTGCATCATATCATGAAAGATAGTTGTCATTGCCCTTTGGTATGTGGCTCTGGCATTTTTGAGGCCGAAGGGCATGACGTTCCAACAAAAGGTACCCCAAGGGCACGTAAAGGTTGTCTTCTCTTGGTCTTCGGGGGCAATTTTAATCTAATTGTAGCCACTAAAACCATCCATTAATGAGTACATGGAGTGACCCGCTGTCAAGTCGACTATTGCATCAATGCTAGGAAGTGGGAAGTCATCCTTGGGACATGTAAGGTTCAAGTCTCTAAAATCCGTGCATACACGAATGGATTTATCGTGCTTGGTGACCGGTACAATATTAGATATCCATTCATCATATGCTATTGCTCTTATAAATCCCACCTTCAACAATTTTTCCAATTTAGCTTTGACTAGGAGAGCTACATGTGGGTGCATCTTTCTCAACTTCTGCTTAACGGGCTTAACCCCTGGTTTAACATTCAAATGGTGCATAATGAAGTCGGGATCCAATCCTAGCATGTCGACATAGGACCATGCAAAGTTCACTTGTTTTTCTTGAAAAAACTTGATAAAATCCTTTCTTTCTAAAGGTGCAAGTGACGCTGCTAGGTGTATAAATTTTGGATCCAATTTTGTTCCAATGTTGACCTTTTCTATCGGCTCTATGAGAATTGGTTACCTTTCTTCTTCATGTTCAGGTAGGGTATCCAACCTCTCTTCCTTTGGTGCCACAGTTGGGTTTTCACCATAGGAAACATCCTTTATCTTTACTTTTTTTTGGTTCTAGTGCTGCCACATAGTGGTTTTCATCACTAGAACTTTTCATTTTTTTTTATTTTTTTTCATTTTTTCATTTTTTTTCATTTTTTTCTTTGGATTAAGAGATTGGACCCCTGCTATTCTCATCATGTTCGATTCAAATTCATTGGTGAAAGAGGGCTCAACCGCATTAAGGTATTGGGTCATCGCTTGGTCATTTGGGAAATAGAGTAAGTCACTTGGCTCGTTTAGGTCCCAATCAATAAGGTCGGGGTGCATCAAGGATAGGAATTCATTTGGCAAAGTGTCATCGGTTGGGTTAATGGACATGACTTCATTGGATGGTTCATACATTGTATCATTTAGGTCTTTGATGTGAGCTTCCTTGAGATGGTCCATGGAAGAAGGATCAAAGTCCTCTTCACTTGAGTCATCAAGGACTTCTACAGGAAATAGCATGGGAAATACAACACATGGATTAATCCTAACATTCGAATCATCCTCCTCTGATGGTTCCCAAAATTCCTCTATCCATGGTCGATTAACGAGTGCTTGTCCTATGTTGAGTTCTTGTATGATGAGATCTTCATTTCTTGGAGTTTGTTTCCTTGGAATATTAGCATAAGCATGTATTCTGACAACCTCTTTATCATGACATGAGTCATCGGATAAAGTATCCCATTCATAGTCTTGGGAATCATCACTATCCACATCGGATTCCATCGTGTTCACTTGAGGATATGAATCATGCATTGGGCTGGAGCTTTCTCCTTTGTGTTGGTAGCCTACCCCTGATCTTTCTTCTTTTGACCTCCACAAGGGTTCAATAGGCTCTAGCAAGCCTCTATTTCTTTTAACTAAGGGTCCTCTTCCCTTGTACCCCATTTTTTACATTATCTCAAATCCTTTCCCATATTGCTCGGTTTGAATGTTAATGTGCTGAATTCTCTCTACGGGAGTATTGGAGTTATCATCTTCATCATGATAAAGCCATTGGAGAACTTCATCTTCTTCTTTGTCAAATGTTGCTTTGTCACTTTCCCTTACAAAATAAGAGTTATACTTATGAGGAAGATGTTCTTTGGACAGTTTCCCATGTGTTCTTAGAGATGTGGGTAAAACAAATAAGGAAATGGAATATTCCCCTACTCCCTTGGATTGGATTTTACATTGTTTTTCAAATGTATGCATCATTTCACTCATTTTTTTGTAATGATCCTCCTTAGCTTTATCTTTCTCCTCTTTGGTGGGTTTGAAAAGTTCTACTTCTAGTTTAGATGCTTTGTCTGAATTTTCATTTGACGTTGGACCCTCGTAACTCACTTTCTCCTTTCCTTTAGTTGATGTAGTTGAGTTAGCTTGAGGAGGGTTTGAAGTAGAATTTAATGTTAACTTAGGATCATCCTCTTTGATGTCTTCAATGATGGCCCTTTGGATAATTCCTTCTCTGTTATGGGGAATAAATAGTTCGTGGAGAGGCTTGAGTGCATTACAATATTGGAAAGGATTTGAATCCCCTCCAATCATGATTTCCTCACCCATGTACAAAAAATTTATGCATTGATGATACGTGGATGGAACCGCTTGCATCTCATGGATACACAGTCTCCCCAATAAGATATTACAAGTTAGTTTCATATCTAAGACTTGGCATTTTGTGTCCTTTTTGACCGGTCCAACTTGAATGGGCAATATAATCATGCCTTTTGAGGCTCTTTCCACTTCATCATAGGCCTTTATGGTAATTCTTTTTGTAGGATCAATGCATGACTCAGATAATCCTAGAGATTTGACAAGACTCAAAGTGCAGATGTTAAGACTAGCTCCCCCATATATTAGAGCTCTTTTGACCCTATGTCTGTCAATCAAGACTTCTATATGCAATGGTAGATTTTGGGGATGGGTAATGGACATGTCATCATGGTCTGAAAATGAAAGGCAATGGGGTGCAATGAGGTGCCCTACCATATTCTGAAACTTCTCTTCATCCAAGTTGGTAGGAACATTAGTTTCCACTAATGCCTTCTCTAAGATTTCCTTGTGATTTGGCGATAACTTCAATAACTCCAAGATAGAAATTTGTGCTGGAGTCTTTTGTAGTTGATCCACCAAACTGTATGGTTTTGTTGTTGTAGCCAATTGTTTTGCCAAAATGCTGGATTGCGGAGGGCCAATAGGTCTAGGATCAACCCCTTGTAAGGTAATCCTTGAGGTCTGCCCCCTAGTGATAACATTAGATGTTTCTTTTTGGGGCTGTTCTTTGATCACTATAGTATTTACCACATGTTCACTTTTGGACAATGTATTGACAACGTTATCATAGGGAGGCGCAAAATTGATATTGTTGTTGCTCTGTTTATTCCCATTGGATGACTCACCTTTTTCATGGTTATAAAAAGGTTGTTTAAATGCTGTGTGATCTTCATTACCTTGAGGTCCTTCAATGGTGATTGTACCACTATCAATCAAGTCTTGCACCACATTCTTCAATTGTAAGCACTCATTGGTCTTATGCCCTCTAATTCTATGATATTCACAATGACTATTCTCACTCCACTAGCTGGGTTTATTCTGTGGCTCATAGGGTTGAATGCTAGGTAAATTAATGATATTGTTAGCCATGAGAGTCTTCAATGATTTCTCGAGAGGTTCACCCAAATGTGTGAAGTTCATCTTGGGAGTTGGTACCAAGAATTTGTTAGACTTGTTACCTTCTTGGTTGTTCCCAAAATTGCCACTATTGGTATTGCCGTTGTAAGGCACTTTGGGAGCTTGATTTGCATTGTTCACCTAATTAGGTGTGCTTGTGAGAGCAAAGGGAGTCACTTTTACATTTCTATAATCGACAACACCATCATTGACCACTCCTTTATTGCTATTCTTTAACCCAAACCAATTATAGTTGCTAGAAAAGTTCTTATTCTGGTTGTTATGGTTGTTATTGGAGGTATTGTTATTGTAATTCTTATTATCTTTGTAGAGTTTTAACTCTCCACTCTTAACTAATACCTCTTCCGTGGTTACTCCATTCTCAATAAGGTCTTGGAAAGTCTTAGGACAGTGCATTCTCAACCGATAATTCATCTCATTGCTCAAGCTATTGATGAAGATATCCATCTTCTCTTTTTCAGGTACACTCCTAGGATATCTAGCAAATACCGTCCTCCATCTTTGTAGGAAAATGAGGAATCCTTCTCCATATTTTTGCTTGGTATTGCATAAATTTATCATTGTGACTTCGTGCTTGATGTTGTATGAATAGTGGGCCACAAATTTTGAAGCTAGTTCTTCAAATGTTTTAATGTCGGATGGTAATTTCAAAAACCACTCCATGGCCATACCTCCTAAGCTTCTTGGGAATAATCTCATTAAATAAGTGGTATCATGCATGAACTCCAAGCTTAATGCACAAAATTCCCATAGGTGATCTTGAGGATCCGATGTTCCTTCATACTTATCATACTTAGGAAATACCACGTTGATAGGGAATGGTACCATGACTAGACTTTTGTCAAACGGAAATGGACATAATGTTTCTATAGATAGAAAAGGGCTTTGGAGCCCCGCTTTGTTTTATCATGTCCAATTGCATTTGAAATAACTTAAATTGTTTATTCATTATATCGAGCGGGCTCTCTTCAACTTTGGGTGGTCTAAGTTGATTAACATCATAATCACGAGGGAGTTTAAGACCCTTTCGAGCTAGATCTAGGAAATGCTTTTCCTTGTCTCTTTCCATTGCTTTCTCCATAAGTTTCAAGAAATAAGGACTTTGTATAGCCTCAGTAACCCTCTCATTAGTGGCATCTTCGACAGTTGGTTCACCATTAGCCTTAGGGTTAGTGTTATCAATTCCTTGAGTGTTAGAGTCTATTCCTCCATTATTGGTATTACCCTAATTGTTTGGATCGCTACCACCATTGTTGGTATTACCTTGGTTGTTTGGATCGATACCACCACTATTATTATTACCCAAGCCATCGGAGTACATCATGTTGGTTTCCACTTCTTGAACGGGTTGTTTTTGTGGTACTCTTGGGGTGGTAGAAGTATCACTTGGGAACGAAAGCTCTTGTCTCAGATAAGTTCTGTCTACTTGTAAGGTTTTCTTGACGTAATATGATAGAGTAAAAGCAGGCATGAACATAAACCACTTTGAAAATGGGCTTCAATCTTGTTTGTGGTCAAATCCTTGTGAAATTTTCAAAAATGGCTCAAACCAGGATTTACAACTAGGCTGAATGTTGGAACAGCAAGAATAATGAAAAGGGTATCTGAATATGCAATCAAATTTTTTAAAAACCCTCAGTATATACTCACTGTTTGCCCTTTTTTGTTTCTGGGTGTCACTTGCCTACGTGTAGGCGTTACTTAAAAATTGATATGCGTTGACTGGAATTGATTTAGGCGGCACACTGCAGGTATGCAGGTGGCATTTTTTTAATTTTTACAGGCGTCACTTAATATTTCTCAGGTGTGACTTCACGGTTGATAAGCATTTTCTGAACAGTCACAGGTGTGACTTTATTGCTGACAAGCGATATTTCTTTGTGCACAGGTGGCACTTTGCTGACCAGGTTGTAAATTTTAGATTTTAAAAATTGTAAGATCAGTTTTATGGAATTTTCTTGTTTGAAAATGGAATACAAACTCAACACCCACATCAAATTTTAACCATGTCCCTAAAATCACATTAAGAGTGTATATTCTTGGTCATTTTTCACAAGTATTGAACAAGAAAGTATTCCACACAGTCTACCTATAGTCAATTTTGGCTTTTAACATGTTTGGCTCTATAATGTAGCTTACTAATTTATCAGGAGTTTAATGAATAATTCGTTCTAAACTATGCCTGTAATACCTCAAAAATGGGCTATAAGTTCATTAATCTCCTACATCTTCAATTCGAACGAAATCGACATCAAAGTCCTAACCTAAGGCACATCTAAACATCATCGAATCATAATTGATTATCTTAAATTTTGCATCGGGGAATATTCTTAGTAATATTCCTAATTATCTTAATTATCTTTAATTTAATGATTATTTGGCGATAAATCACATTTATCCTAAAAATTTGATTAATTGAATATTTTCATATTTAATTAATTAGATTTAATATTTGCCACTTAATTGTGTAATTAAATTTAATTCTATCTATTATTAATTGTATTATTTAATTTTGACAATAAATCAAATATCCTATGAATAATTGATTAAATTCTTATTTAATTAATTAAAGTAAGTTGTCATTATTTAATAATATAGTTTTTAATAAAAGTTTGGTAAAATAGTTAATTAACCCATAAATTAATTATTTATTTTCAAAAATCAGTTCAGTTGGAAATAAATCACTTTATTTATTTATTTAATTCTTAATTATTATGCATATTCAAAAGAAACAGTTAAACTCCAAATCAGAAAATCAATGCAAGTTATTGACTTTTTGGAACTCAACATCCTTTTGGAGTTCAAAAAGCTGATCTAAACTCTAATTTGAGTTAAAAAGCTATTTTTGCATGATTTTGAGAATTAACTATCTTTCATGATCAGATAACTCAAAAATCAAGCTGAGTTTATTTGAGTGATTTATGACTTTTATCCATGCACCTCCAAAGCCCTAGATTTCTATAAATTAAAGGCTTCAACTCTTCACAAATCATCTCATATTTTGCACAATCACGCTGGAGAATTGGAATTGAAGAATCAAAGCTCTTGCGAATCGACATCTTTGTGAGATCAATCTTATTTTTGCATTCATATTTCATATCATTGTTAGATTAGCATAGCATATCAGTTTTCATATAGATTAATTTCATATCAGTTTTTCATTCATTCTTATTGCATAGAAAAATCTAAAAAAATAGCTTAATTGCATTCAATTTCATATCCATCTTTTGCATTCAAATCCTTCATTTAGGTGTCGTCTAGGTCACTGATCTCGATTACAATCTGAGAACATTAATCTCGCACCTACTAGAAGGCAGTAAATCGCTTAGTTAGATTAGATTTCAATTTTGCACGATTTTGATTTTTGCTAACCTCTAATGTTTTACTGAGTGTTGTGTCTATAGATCAGGTACAATTTTCACACACACATTTCTGGCGCCCACCGTGAGGCAACCCACCTTTGCATGCTGGTTTTGATTTTTTTGGGAGCTAAAACCCCAAAGTTTCAAAGATTTAATTTTATCTCCCAAACGACTTGTAATTTTGGTCTGAAATTTTTTTTGCAGGTTGGTGACATGACATGGAAGCTACAGTAAAAAATTTAGAATTTTATGAGATTTTTTTAATTTTTAATAATTTTTTCTTGAAATTCCAGAAAAAATTAATATCTGACTCAAATCAGCATATTTTTCAAAAAATTTTATATTTTCGGAAAGCTCTTTAAATTATACAGGGGGTCCATTCTTTGTGTTTTAAATTTGGACATGATATCATAGTTCAAATAGTCAATTTACAAAAACTGGTCTGTTTTGATAAAATGGGTCTCTAGGGCACAAATGAAGAGATTTTTCTAAATTTTTTGCATTTTTGGAAAGCTCTCTATTTTTTAGTAGGGGTCTCTATTCTGAATTTCTATTTTTGTGGCCAAAATCATATCAAAAAAATTAGATCTTGTTGACTAGGTCAAATGCAGTAAAAAAAAAAAGTTTTGTGATGGGTATGCACTTATTTTTTTTACATGGTTCAATGAATGATATGAGTTGTCATTTGGGTTGATTGTTGGTTATTATTACTGATAATAATTGATTTTTAGAGCTAACCCTATGGTTTTCATAAGTTGAATATATTTTGCATATCTTGTTTGCTTGTTTGCTTGTTGGAGAGTTCGTCACTTGCTTGCATGGAAAAGCTCAACAAAAATTGCTAAAAATCAAGTAAAATCTACTAAGCGCGTTGCAAGGATCCCAGGTATTCTCCTTCATCTAATAATATTTTGATTTGGGACTTAAAATAAATCTCTTATGTGTCAAGCTTGTGTGCATCTTTTCATGCTTTTGATCTATTTCTACACACTTGCATAATTGATACTAGGTTGTGAACCCTTAAGGATTCATTAAGTAGTCTTAGAATACTTGTGATTGATCTTGATTGCTATCTTGGGTTATTGGACTCGCTAATCCACTGGCCCCTCATTTCCGCCCCGTGGTTGCAATCTCAGCGCCATAAAGGGGAGGGGTCAACAGGACAGAAGCGTTAAATGTTCCACTTGGCAACCCTTTTGTGCTTTTAGGAACTCACTTGTTTTTTAAGTTGGGGACTCATTTTTAGCTTGTGTGAGGTGTTAAGTGTTCCACCTCGTGGACTCATCTCATATTCACTTTAAGCGTTAAGTGTTCCTCTTTCTACTTTTTGGGTACTTTTGGTAGATTTACTTTCGGAACATACATCTGTGCTCACATAGTAATTAGGCCCTATGAACACTATTCGTGATTCTTGAGAGATTGGATTCCTAGCGAAATCCTTCTTGACGATAGAATCCTTGTAGGTAGGCAGGATACTTAGTGCGTTTCACATTCAACTTGGTTAGTGCATCCTCTCTTATTGATCGACACATTCTCTCTCCGGAGAGGTTGATAGATCATGTAGGGTTGATATCACGAGCTTTGGTGAATCAAAATTGGTTAGTGTGTCTTCTCTTATTGATTGATACATTCTCTCCCCGGAGAGGTTGATAGATCACGTGGAGTTGATATCACAGACCTTGGTGGAACAAAACTTTGTCTTAGCGTGTTGGATTAATCTGCTTGTTTTGTTTGGGTTAAAAGTGAAGAGGTGTCAAAACCTTGAATCTGGAGCCAAGTCCCCTTGTGGTATACTATTGTGAGTCATCTTTAGAGAGGGTTAACCGTAGCGGACAATCCCTTCATAGGGCAAACTGCGTTGACGGAACCTCAAGCGGTAATAGCCATTTTTGCCATGGTAGTGACAGCCGCTATATAAATGTCCTTGTGGAAGAAATCTCCACGGGTATGGTTCATTGTTGGGTTGTCAGATCTCCCTAGCAGCTCTTGAAGATTAAGTTCTCGGACTGTGTCAAAACCCTGGTGCGCCGGGATTGGAGTTCACCCCTTTGAATCATAAAAGTTGCAGAGTCAAGCCATTACTAAAAACCCTAGAGAGGCCAATTTTTCACTTTCAGGTATATGTGCGTTATTGCAAAACTTATCAGAACATACACAATTAGTACTCTCAGGGATTAGCACAATTTGGTCACTTGATTGTTCATGCGCAAGGTTGCTTTTGCCCTTGTTCATTGTTTTCAGACGTGCTTGGAATCACTTGCTTGCTGTTTTGCGTGCTTATTTATCTACTTGGCTATTAAAAATGATCAAATATGGTATAACCTTCAAAATCTGGACAGTACAATTTACAAACAATCCAGAACTGAAAATCTTAAATTTTGCAAAAATTGACGTAAAGTTCTTTCTGGAGTCAAAAGTCATTTCAAGAAGTCAAAAGTCATACGAGTTTTGTCAAGTGTCGTTTCAGTATTACCCAATTGTCATATGAGTTTAGCAACTATCGTTTCATAGACTACCCAATGTCGTACGAGTCTGCAGAGTGTCGTTTGGAAAAATTTGAGAGAGTTGTCAGAAATTGTCAAATTGCAAGATATCCAATGTTTCCAGCCTAGTTCCAGAATCTGTCAAAAATATCATCATGTCAGGAATAGAGCAATAGCTATTGAGAATCAGTACACATGTCTCAAAGAATCAGTAAACAAGAGGAAGAAGCTCTGATCGCCGCTATAATGAAACAGATACATGTTATGCAGGTCCAGCTTGACAAACTTGAGAAAGAAAAGGAACCTCTATACTCTTTTCCATTTGATAAAGACTTGTATATGTCACCATGCCCCCGGAAAAAAATTGAGCAATATGATACCTCTTCCACGGAGAGTGACACATCTAGCTTTGGAGACTATGATGACTATGACGACAGACAATGTAATGATACCTATGACACCTCTGTTCCTAAGAGTCCTCCTCATCATCCATTCTTGCTTACTACAAATGGGCCGTCACATTGGATAGATCGTGAGGGTGATCCATATGATTCTGATTATGAAAGAGACTTTGATGATTTCTATGCACAATACCTAGATGATCCATCTATTTCACTTGAGGAAGAGAAAGTTTACCACGCTGATTATAAACATGCATACTATAAGGATCTCTCCTCTAAGAACTCTCAGGCTGAAAATAAAGATTACACTCTCAAGCAAGATCATGTTAATGTTGGACCTTTGTCTTGTGATGGTTCCCTTCCATCCCTTACTTCCTCCAATACCCATACATTTCCTAAAGCTTACGAGTCTTTCAAATCTTTCACAGAACCTTCATCTGACACAAGCCCTGATACTTTTCATGTGGTTCCCTATAGTTATCCCCCAGGGCTACCTCTTAAAGAAACTCAAGCTAACCTTCACTTGGCTGCAAAGACTTTCAATAATGATAAATCTAAAGAGCCTAAGCCTTCATATGCTATAATCCCTACTTCAGCTAGTCCTCCACCATCTCTTCCAAAGTCATCCATACAATCCCAACATGCTTCCTTGTCCTTAGAAGTGGCTCCATGTCAAGAGGACTCTAAAAATGGTAAAGAGAAGAACATAAAAAAAGATCAAGATCAAGAACCCTCCATGTCATCCACTCCTTTTCCCGATGTCTCTTATCCACTTCATGGTTCTTTTGATCCTATACACCCTTTTTCATGCATTCCACCATGTCTTAAGTCTTCTCTTAAGCAAGATCAGGCTACTACTTACACTAATGGGCTTATTGACAATCAAAATGACCTTACTACGCTTGCACTTTCCAAAGATGATACTTCCATTAAGGTTGGTAAAAATAGTGTTGTTCCTTCCAATGTTAAGCCTATTGAAAAACAAGAGAAAAATTATGCGCTTATGCTATCCAAAGATTCTTGTCAAGATCAAAGTCTTCCATCTTCTTATTCTACCACTCCATGTTCACTTCCACTTTCTACTCTTCCTAAGTCTTCGCAAGCTTTGAATGATCCTATCAAAGAAAATGCTCTTATTCAAGATGTTCATGATTTTCTTGAAAATTCTAATGCTCACTCTAAAGATGCTGATATCCTTGGTTGTCATATAGATGCTGATGAACTTATTGATTATCCTTTTGCATCTTCCACTTCCATCCTTGGACCTCTTCCACCATTACAAAAGGCTTCATGTCTTCCTTCCATCTTGGGTCCTTATGTTCCTTCACTTTCCCCTCCTAACTCTCCTAATTCGCCATCCATCTTGGGTCCTTACATACCTCCATCTCCCATCTTTCCTCAAGATCAACATAGATGCATACCCTTGAATCCTTTTCATCCACCCACCCATCTAAACCAGTCATCTCCTCCTTCTTCCACAAATCCCAAGTCTTTTGGAAGTAACTTGAATATTCAATACAAGAAAAAGAAGCAATACAAGAATCCATCAAAAAAAGAATATCACCATGTCTCCTCTCATAGACATGGAAGCATAAAGTTAAAAGAGATATCTAAGAAAAAAACTACAAGACAAGTATGGGTTCCAAAATCCATCATTCAAGATATTCTCTCTAAGTCATCAAAGGGAAATAAAAAGCCTAAGGCTATATGGATTCCAAAGTCTCTCTTGAAAGAGTCTGGTGTTGAACAAAAAGTGAAATTGACATTCAAGCTTCCAAAGGCTTCCACTGCATCTCCTTCCAAAAATATTCTTCCATTCCATGTGCCTGAACCGCAACCTCTACTAAACATTCGCCATATTCCTTCACGTATTCCTTCATTCATGATTCCTCCATCCTCTCACCACCCTTCAAGGTATGTGTTGATGTTGAACTTGCCTTCCTTTCCATCTACCCTTTCACAATCCTTCCATGCATTATCCTTCTACCTCCTATCCTTTTTTCTCACTTGCCTATTCCTCCTATCTTTCAACCTCACTCGCTTTACATAAAACCTTATCCTCCATTTTTCTCTTTCATCTCCCTTTCCCTATCAACATCTTTGAGCGTATCATTTTGAATCCTTGGCATATCATGGTTTATCCTTTCAAGGAGCATTATCTAAAAAGCTTGCCTTCTTCCAAAAAAAAATAAAAATAATAAAATAAAATAAAATTGAAAATGTGCCTTGGTGAAAACCTGGAAACAGGCACCTTGGTAGCAAAAGTAAAGAGAAATAAATTCATCCTATGGTGAAAACCACTCCCTTGTGGCACCTTGGATAAGTACCATGATGAAAACCTGGCAATCAGACATCATGCGTAGTTCTTCTACATATTTCATCCATTCCATCTTCTCTCTTTGATCTTGACAATGTTGATCTATACACGAACATTTGGCTATCTTGTGAGCTATCTTATGATGATCTTGCTTTCATTCCCTTCCTGTTTAGCATTCATGTCTATCTTCCTCCATTCATTTTCACCTGTTGCTATCATTTTCCCCTTTGGTCTTGATCTAATAATAAAAAAAGAAAAAAAGAGTAAAACACAGTGCTATGAAGCCTCTTGACATGTCTACTCCTTTGGATTGCATTCTTTCCTGCTCTTGCATTATGATTTTGTGCTATGCTAGCCTTTCATTGCTTGACCAAATGCGCTTTACATGACAAATTTTTCCCTAGCTTGAGTATTCTTGAGGAGTTTTCCCTTGAGGATTTCTTCCCTTCATTTTCCTTCATTCTCTTATCTTCCATCTCTTCCACCAGCTTGCTAATCCCTCTTGTTCTCCACCTTGCTAGACATTGGGACTGCACGATATGATCTTGCTTGGGAGTTTGCAAATGGAAAAAAGATGCTATCAAGTATACCAAGTATCAAAACAATTATCAGAATCAGTATCAGAACCAATATCAGAACCAGTATCAGAATCAGTATCAGAGCAAGTATCAGAATTAGTATCAGAATCAGTATCAGAACCAGTATCAGAACCAGTATCAAAACAAGTATCAGAACAAGTATCAGAATGGGCCTACAAAACAAGTATCAGAACACCTATTGGGGCTACACCTTTTGCTTTAGTTTATGGGTCTGAAGCGGTACTGCCTATTGAGGTTGAAATCCCATCACTCAGAATCAAAATGCATGGACTTGTCACTGATGAAGACTACAGAGTGTCGAGGTTACAAGAACTTGAACTACTAGATGAGCACCGAAAAGCAGCGTATGATCATCTCAGAGTGTATCAGAAAAGAATGTCTAGAGGCTACAACAAGAAAGTCAGACATAGAGAATTTTAGGTTGGCGATCTAGTGTTGAGAGAAAATCTTAAAAATCAATCACATCAAGAACGCAAGGGGAAGTTCGAACCCAACTGGCTGGGTCCCTTTGTAATCACTGCTACTTTTGGCTCTGGTGCCTATCAACTCTCAAAAACTGAAGGAGAACAGCTCCGAGAACCAATCAACGTTCTCCATCTGAAGAAATTCTACACTTAAGGCATTCAGTGCTTGGTAAATGTCCTGAAAAAATCTTAAAAATCTGAAAAAGTCCTAAAAAAAATGAACATCTTGGTGAAAACCTAGCAATAGGCGCCTTGATGATTCACAAAAAAAATCAAAAAATATCAAAAGTACAAAAAAATTAAAAAAATGAAAAGTACAAAAAAATTGAAAAAATGAAAAATACAAAAAAATGAAAAAGAAGAAAAAGTGCCTTGGTGAAAACCTGGAAACAGGCGCCTCGGTAGCAAAAATAGAATCTCTACCAAGATGGTGAAAGCCTGGCAAACAAGCACCACTTGTTCCAAAATGCTCCATCTATCAGCACAATCTTGGTCTTTCCCAACTTTCAGTCTTGCTTTAGTTTGTACATATCTCCCGGTTTGTTTCTACATATCCTGGTTTCAATAAGTCGGTCTGTACACCAATCAGCTCAAGCGTCTGTATCCTATCAATGTTCAAACTTGGGGGCAATCAATGTCATATCCTATGGCCTCCAATGTATCTTAGACGTGTCATATCCACTTAGAGTCCTTTGAAGCTTCGAGTTGAGTTAGTCAGTCAGTCTCGTCTCCAGAAAGGATTTTGCATCAATAACAACGCAATCAAACTCAACTGAAAATAATCTATGCATTTTACATGCTTTTATCTCCTTGTATGCTTACTGATTCGCATTGAGATTTTTGCATATTGTGTCCCTTCGAGCTCTTCGATGATGTCCTTTATAGGATTTAGAGAGTGATGACTGGGGGCATAATCTTTTCTTTGTCTTCTGCTTGTATGTGAAAATCTAACAGCTTTGGAAATTTTGGATTGAAATGGTGTCCGACTGTAAGAGCCTCTATCTCGAATTGGATGGCCATGCGTACCTCGACCATTGATACCCAGACAATTCAAGGAAGTTTGATCTAACTATTATCTTTTTGAGTAAGTTCTTTCTCCTACTGTGGAATGCAATCTTGCCTAAGGATGTGAACGATAAAGGGTCACTACGGGTAATTCACATTGGATTTAGAATGATCTCTTGACTGTTTGATGTGTTTGTAATGCAAGGCGTACTCAGGTCATCACGACGTTTATGTTTTGATGCTTGTACAAATTGCTATATCAAAATGGACATGATATTCAGGTCATCCTGGCGTTTGTGCCTTGATGCTTATATCTAATCTGACATTCTGAAAACAAAATCAATATTCATATGTCCATGGTTGCATAACCAGTGGGTGTTGTATTGATTCTTGCGCATACAAATCGATATTCATATGTCTATGGTTTCATAGCTAGTGGGCATTGTATTGATTTATCCGGTTACCTAAAAGTTCAATGATGATAACAAATCAACATATGATCAGTGACTAGGTCCTAGGTCTTAGGTTGCATTTCATTTTGCATGTCTCATTTCATTTTGCATGTTGCATGATCTCACAATGATTAAACGAACTCCAATGCTTAAATGATTCTTCAAATCGCATCTTCCAGTCTAACAAGAGCTGAATCTCACACGAAGGTTCCTCCAATGAAATAGCAAGTAGAATCCTTTTTCGGGATCAAAATTCAAATCTGAGATCACTCATATTATTAACTACTTGCATATTCGACCTTCAATCATCACAGAAATCTAGTATTCAACTTAACTGATTATCTTACATCACACTGTCAAAATTTCAACTTGGTCAACCATGGTCAACTCATGGTCAAACCTAGTCAAATTCGGTCTCCAGGACCTCCAAACGATGCAGAATGCATTCTCGGACATGTATAACCACACTTCTCAAATCAATTAACATGCTTCTAAACTATAACGCTGAATTTTCTTGTCAAATTTCAATTTTAATCCCGAAGGGGGCATGGTATTGCACATCATTCAAAGTCTGTAATCAAATTTGAAATCATATCTTTATGGAAATCATATCTTTCATCACTGATCAAGACAAACAATCACGTCTAGTCGCTGATTCATCAAAAGTCCTCATCACTCGGGGCAAATCTATCATCACTTGGGGCATATCAGATTCATCGATCCATATCAATCTAGTATTCTCTCAATCTTGTAAACTGTATCAGTTTTTGCAACCATCAGATCATAGTGTTCTTTCCTTGGTTCTTCGGCAATTGAAGGATTCAGATGTGATACCTGCTAGTTCTGCTAAGACAATCGAGTCTAGAATGGGTCACTCACTTCTTATCAATCCTAAGGTTCAAAATCAGGCATTTTGACACTTTTTCGCAATCATAGGTTCATCGCTGCTACAGTGAACATTATCTCTGGTCATTCAGGACCTCCTATCTCAATATCTCTCAATCAGTTTCTATCTTGAGATCGGTTTATCTTTCAAATCAGTTTCATATCTCTATCAAACACAGACTATCTTTGAACCACTGCGCTTCGCACAGTAATTCAAAGAGGGGCAAAATGTAATACCCCAAAAATGGGCTATAAGTTCATTAATCTCCTACATCTTCAATTCGAACGAAATCGACATCAAAGTCCTAACCTAAGGCACATCTAAACATCATCGAATCATAATTGATTATCTTAAATTTTGCATCAGGGAATATTCTTAGTAATATTCCTAATTATCTTAATTATCTTTAATTTAATGATTATTTGGTGATAAATCACATTTATCCTAAAAATTTGATTAATTGAATATTTTCATATTTAATTAATTAGATTTAATATTTGCCACTTAATTGTGTAATTAAATTTAATTCTATCTATTATTAATTGTATTATTTAATTTTGACAATAAATCAAATATCCTATGAATAATTGATTAAATTCTTATTTAATTAATTAAAGCAAGTTGTCATTATTTAATAATATAGTTTTTAATAAAAGTTTGGTAAAATAGTTAATTAACCCATAAATTAATTATTTATTTTCAAAAATCAGTTCAGTTGGAAATAAATCACTTTATTTATTTATTTAATTCTTAATTATTATGCATATTCAAAAGAAACAGTTAAACTCCAAATCAGAAAATCAATGCAAGTTATTGACTTTTTGGAACTCAACATCCTTTTGGAGTTCAAAAAGCTGATCTAAACTCTAATTTGAGTTAAAAAGCTATTTTTGCATGATTTTGAGAATTAACTATCTTTCATGATCAGATAACTCAAAAATCAAGCTGAGTTTATTTGAGTGATTTATGGCTTTTATCCATGCACCTCCAAAGCCCTAGATTTCTATAAATTAAAGGCTTCAGCTCTTCACAAATCATCTCATATTTTGCACAATCACGCTGGAGAATTGGAATTGAAGAATCAAAGCTCTTGCGAATCGACATCTTTGTGAGATCAATCTTATTTTTGCATTCATATTTCATATCATTGTTAGATTAGCATAGCATATCAGTTTTCATATAGATTAATTTCATATCAGTTTTTCATTCATTCTTATTGCATAGAAAAATCTAAAAAAATAACTTAATTGCATTCAATTTCATATCCATCTTTTGCATTCAAATCCTTCATTTAGGTGTCGTCTAGGTCACTGATCTTGATTACAATCTGAGAACATTAATCTCGCACCTACTAGAAGGCAGTAAATCGCTTGGTTAGATTAGATTTCAATTTTGCACGATTTTGATTTTTGCTAACCTCTAATGTTTTATTGAGTGTTGTGTCTACAGATCAGGTACAATTTTCACACACACAATGCCAAGTTCTTTTTCCCACTTGCGGGCTTTCCACACGCACAAAAGCACGATTTGGCACAATCCTCGAAAGGACTACTAGAGGAAGTGAAGACACTTGCACATAATCTAGCCACTTCCCTTTTAAGGAAAAGTGTATTTTTATTATAGTGGGTTGGATATTACCGCGACAAAGGTGGTTGTCTCCCACTTGGGTCGTTCCCTCTCACCGGCCTCGTTAAGGCAATTTCTCGGGAGGCAGGCCCTCTAATGTTCTAGCATGTTCATGTTAAAGCAAGGAAATGGAGTTTAAGAATAAGTTTTTGGGAATTTGGTTCACCAAAAGGTGAAGAGCATATCCCTAACTTTTCCTTAATTTCCCAAACACAATAAGCAATGTTTAATTTTTTTCACCCACTAACTATAGGGATTTGAGTATTTCTACTCTCTTCCACAAACAAGGGGCTTTGATTTTATGTGTTTGATTCCTCAACCTTTCTTATTAATCAAAAATTTCAACACCTTTGACATTTTGATTCACTAGAAGAAGTGAAGAGCATAGGCCTAAATGCTAAACTTTCCAAACAAAGAGAATTTATTTTGTAATTACTAGATTTTGAAATGCTCCAATGCCACAATCTAAGGGAAAATATTGACTAGTTTAAGGCTTACCTCTCCTTGTAGCTAGCATAAGCTAGGGGCATTTTTAAGTGATTTTTGTCATTTTTCAACCTTACCTTGGCAATAGCTCCTTTCCAAATGTGCTTTTCCACTAGCAAGTTAGTCAACACAAATAATCACAATGAGGGAAACCAAATCAAATTTGAAGAAGCAAAGTCTATGTATTGAATCTTAAAAACCTTATTTACAAATTTTGAAAAAAAAAACTTGAACTAAGGAGTAAAAATCCAATTAAGTGATACGAATTTGGTTTTGTAAGTTTCTACAATTTTAAGATAATTCTAATATACTTGGTTTTCTTCTTCTTGTGACTCCTCAAGAACTGCTTTGATGTGAGCAAAGTTTTCCTTCTTGATCTTCCTAGCCAAAGCCTTGCCTTCGTAGTTAAACTTGCTCTTTGGCTTTTGAACCTTTCTGTGTTTGCTCATCTACAGTAAAAAAAAATACAGAGAGAGAGTAAGATAACTGAATTTATTAATCTGATAGAAAATTAAAGTAAAAGATAGTAAGCGTCATTGTCCAGCTAATACGCGTGATTAGAGTGTTAGCAGGCGTAACTTTAACTATAGCAGGTGTTACTTTCCAGTGACACATGCGACATTTAAAGTGTAGCAGGCATAACAATTTATATACTAGGCGTGAAAAGTAATGTAAATTGTGTAAGATAAGCTATTTAAAGCGGCAGTTCACAAAAACTAGGCGTCATTTAGAAGATACTAGGCATGACAATTTGCTGTAAATTGCATTGTAAAGCTTGTCATAGGCGATAAAAGACAGTTAATAAGCGGTACTTCTCAGGTCTCAGGCGTTGCTTTACTGTCTCAAGCGCATCAATTTATCTCATAGGCATCACACTTTATTTATGAGGCGTCACACTTTATCTATTAGGCGTCAGTTAATTGCTGGTAAGCGTCAGAAAAGTGATCACAGACGTCATTTAATCCTTCATACGCATCATTTTCCCTGTTTCTTGCAAAAATTCATAGAAAAGTGACAACAAAAACACACAAAAACTTGATGAAAATGTTAGAAATGAGGATTAGAGCCCCATGGTGGGCGCCATTTGTGTGTGTATGCTATACACCTTCATGAAATTAGGACTATTAACTAACAATTCAAAGAAAATACAATACAAATTTAAACTAAGAAATGCATTTAATATCCATAACATCTCATGGTTCTCTAATTAGATGTGGTAAGTAGAGCTCTCAGCTTAATCTCCACTAGTGACACTTCTAAAATGAGAAAATATGATGCTACAATGCTTAATCTAGCTCACAATGATCCATTATGCAAATGATAAATTGAAATGCTAATGCTAAATGCTCTCAATTGCTATCAAATGCTCATAAAATGCCTATAATAAAAATTCTTTGCTCTCTAATTCTCTTCTATATTATTGCTCTCAAAATGACTCTTATTTATAGTAAATTCCCAAGGGTAGGGGGTAGAGTGAAGTAACCATGATTTACCTTTGGTTGAGTCAAAAACTTTGCAATGTTTTTAAATGGGGGGACAATTTAAATGTGTCTCAAAGCTTTGGACAAAAGGACAAAATTGAGTGGATGAGATTCAAAGTTTGAAATGTGTGATCAAGATTTAACCATTTTGAGTGATTTATGTCTCTTTGTCTCTCAATTCTCATTGGTTGCTCAAATCTTTGTTGAAAGATATTAGGATTAATTAAATTCCATTATTTAATTAAATTAGCCATGTAGGGGAATAGGTTCAATTTGATTTTTGATTTAACAACTATACAATTAATTGATTAAAATTAATTATATAGTGTTTTTCACCCCTTTAAGCTTTGATTTAATTATTTAATGTCATCATTTGATTTTTCCTTTGATTTCATTGATTTTGTCCAATTTGATTTAATAAATGTCCATTTAAATTGATGTGATCCATTTTTTGATGATTATTAGTGCATTTTGATTATTTTGAGCCATTTTAATGATTTAAAAAGCACTTACCCATTTTTGAGTGTCTACACTTGTCTTGTGTGAACTATCTATAATTTTTTGCAATAACTCATAAACATCAAAATCTTCACCCTCTTTGACCATTTGGTATGCGGTATTTATGGTAGTAGAAAAAGCATAATCCTCTCTGTTAGTGAAATAAACTTTATAAGTGATCCCCATAGAGCCATACCAGAATCTCAAATAAAAAATGTCGTCTATTGTTAGTGCCCTTTAACCAAATTTGTCCCCGTTTAGTCTTATAATCCCATCATTCTTAACTGACTTCAATACTAGTAACTCTCTAGTGGAGCACAATCTAGTCACTTCCCTTACAACTTCTTTGGTAACCATGTGGGGTTTTCCCAACCAAATTAATTTTGTATATATATAGCTTAATACAATCTAAATCATTTCTTCTTCATAAAACATGGGGAAAAGTTTCCAAATATCCAATTTATTTTCTTCCAACCTGGCATATTTTGGTTTCAAATAAATTTTTCACCTAGTAAGTTATCATGTCTAAACTTTACCAATTTTATGCGAATTTACTCATTGAAAAGAGTATGAATGTATATGAAGATGTATTTGGTGTGGATTACATCAATAGGCACATGAGAGAAAGCTTTGGCTATGCCATTCAAATAGATTTGTGGAGTTTCTTCTTGAAGATAGATGTTGGTTTTCCCAACACATATATAACCTTAAGAGTACCCAAATCTTAAAATTTGGGAGGAGGTATTTGCAAAAAATACTGAAAATACCTAGAAATTCATTGGCTAGGCTTCACACAAAGATGCTCTTGCAACTTTTCTTCATTCCTTGAATCCTTAATCTTGGAAATTGTAATTGAAACAATTATTGTATTGTCATTGATGTCAAACCTTAATTGGTAAGACAATTGCTATCTAAGAAAGTACTATATCTATTGATTGATGAAAAGGATTAGGGCAAGGGAGATAACAAGAGAACCTATAGAAAGGTTGAGTTATTTGATACTTCAATGAGTACTTGATTATTTGGCACATTGATAAGATAATGTATTGTTTATCTAAGTAAGAAGAAAGACTGAAGAAGTAGACTTAATTGAGAAAAAGTGAAGAAATCTAATTTAAGCCGAGTTATGTTAGTGTTGACTGAGCGCCAGTATATGCTGAGTAAATTTAGTGTTGACCAAACATTAGTTTATGCCAAGCAACAAGAAATTATCAAGAAAGACAGTGTTAGTTGAGGAAGACAGTTTGTAGAGATGACTGAGTTACGCAGTGATGACCGAGGAGAAGAACACAATATTGACCAAGTGTCAGTAATTTACATTTGGAGAAAGAATTCAGATTTTTAGCCAACATAGTTGAATTCTTGGGTTATGTAAATCGTGTTGACTTTATAAATTGTTTGTATGGAGAATTTAATGCATGGTAAATTGTTTTATTATGGATTCAATGAGAAGTTTCAAGATGTATTTAGAAGGAAGGATGAAGAACTTAAATGTTGGAAGGATTCGATGAATCTGACCTAACCTAAGATCTACAGAGGAGATTAAGTTGCAAAAGATGGATCTACCTATTTGAAGAGGTATATAGGAAAACCTAAGTGTGAGGTTAAAGAGTATGTTGGAGTTGTTGATGTTATTGACTGATAAGTCTAAGCAAAAGACTGAAGGTGAAGGAGTTGATCAGAGTTGTGATTTCTTGAAGCAAATTTCAAGCATATTAAAGATGGAGATGGAAATGGAACTCAGTCAGTAAATCAACATATATGTGTGAATTGGATCTATTATTTGCAAAGTGAGTTGTATGTTTTTCAGATCAGAAACTACTGCCACTTTCTAACCATTGTATCAGTCTAAATCTTTTAATCAAGGTTGACCTAACAGTCATTGTTTAAATCCTTTAATCAAGGTGGCATTCTAATGGAATTTACTTAAATCCTTTAACCAGGTCACTTTTGATAGAGTGTTTAAATATTTTAACAAGGTCACACCTAGCAGTGTGTTTGTAAACATTTAACAAGGTTGGCTTTTCACAGAGCTCACTTCAGAAGAGTGAAAATATCAGTAACATGTTACAAAATGATTTTTCCCAAATTGGGTTTCCATTATAAATCTTGGAGTTATACTTATGTGAATGTTTCTATATTCTACAAGTTAATTACTTTTGGACAGTGGACTCCATGTTATATGTTTCTGGTATATATTCTTTAGAGACCGAGTTGTGTTGGTTATTAGATATGAGATTGTTGAATTGTTTAAAAGTTCAATTGGTACATCTGGACCTGAAAACAACTGATTCACCCCCCTCTCTATTGTTCTAAATAATATTAACAATTGATATCAGAGCCAAGTTGGTGCTTACAGAGAAAAAGTTTAAAGGTACTTGAAGCTAATGATCAAGATGTATAAAAAGGAGGTACCGAAGTTGAACAAGGAGAACTTCCCTACATGGTAGAGTCTGATGAAACTACATCTAGCTAGTATTGGTGATTCAACAAAATACTATGTTGAACATGACTATGTTATACCTGGTACACCTTTGACTGTCAAGGAGATGAATGCAAAACATGAACACAATCAAGAAATGTTGGACATTGCATCTGCCTTAAGCTATCCTGAATTTGAAGATATCAAGGATTGCACTACTGCAAAGCAAATGTGGGATACTCTTGCAACCATCTATGGTGGTGATACAAATGTACTGAGGGCAAAAGCTGAAAGCTTGAGAGGTAAGTTTGATGAAATTAAAATGCAAGAAGGTGAGAATATTGCTCAGTATTATGGTAGAATCAAGGAGATAGTGAAGACTATTAGAGGAGATAATGGAATCATTAATGATGAGACTGTTATTGGTAAAGTATTGAAAACTTTGTTTCCTATCTATGCTATCATAATTTTAGCAATTCAAGAATCAAGATGTAACCTTGGTAATGTTCTAACTCTAGAAAGTCTTGTTGGTAAGTTTACTTCTTTTGAGATATCTAACTATGATAACTACACTGTTCCTAATGTTGAATCTACATTCAAGTCACAAATGGTTTTGCATAAATCTAAGAGAGAAAAAGAGAAATGTGTGAAAAGTGAAAGTGATAATGAAAGTGACAGTGACACTTCTGATGAGGAACTAGATGATCTTGAGGCACTCATGGCTAGAAGATTGAAAAGAGGAAAAGGCAAATATAAAGGTAAACTTCCTATAATATGTTTTTCATGTAACAAAGTTGGCCATATTGCTGTAAGATGTCCTGATAGGAATGACAAGGATGAGGAAAGAGAAAGCAAGTACAAGGATAAGAGAGATAACAGAGATCACCGAAGGTACATAGATTACAAAGATAAAGGTAAGAAATCCCGCTATATTGCTGAAGAGGAAACTGATAGTGATAGTGATGATTTTGAGATTGAAGTAGTTTATGTTGCTATGAAAGATGATTCTGATGAAAATGAGAAAACTACACTTATTTCTTATGTGAGTAAAGGTGATAAATGGATTATTGATAGTAGTTTCTCACATCACATGACTGGTGATAAAAGTAAATTTGAAACCCTAGATCATTACAAAGGTAGAAGTGTTAAATTTGGTAATGATGCACCATGTCCTATGAGGGGTAAATGATCAATTAAGCTAACTGATAAGATCACATGTGAAAATGCCTATTGGGTTGAAGGTCTTAACTATAATTTGTTGAGTGTTGCACAACATAATAGCATTGGTTACCGAGTGGAGTTTCATCACAAGAAGACTAAACTATTTGATGCTATTGGTGAACTAATTGGAAGTGGAGAACAGACTAAAGGTAATGTGTTCTATCTAGATCTATTTGAAGAGACATGTTTGTTTGCACAATTTGATGATGTATGGTTATGGCATAAGAGGCTATGTCATGTTAACTTTGACAATATGGTAAATATTAGTAAAAACAAGAAAGTTAGAGGTTTGTCGAGATTGAAGAAATCTGATAATGTTATGTGTAAACAGTGCTAGTTGGAAAAAATGACAAAGTCTAGTTTCAAGAGCAAGACATTTACTTCTGAGAATAATTTGGATTTGGTTCACACTGACCTTTGTGGACCTATGGGTGTACAAAGTTATTGTGGTGCTAACTACTTTATTCTGTTTGTTGATGACTACACTAGGATGATGACTGTAATGTTTTTGAAAGAAAAATCTGATACATTTCAGTTGTTCAAGTGATATTTGACAAAGGTTGAAAAAGAAACAGGTAGAAGCCTAAAATGTATGAGAACTGACCGAGGTGGAGAGTTTATATCAAATGAGTTCAATCTGTTCTGCAATGATAGAGGAATCAAGAGACATATGTCTGCACCTAGAACACCTCCACAAAATGGTATAGCTGAGAGGAGAAATAGATCTATTATGGATTGTGCAAGGACACTAATGATTGAGAAGAACATTGCACATAAATACTAGAGAGAAGCTGTGAGTATAGCTGTTTATACCTTAAATCGGGTACAAATCAAGAAAGGTACAAATGTTACCCCTTATGAATTATGGCATGGATATGCACCTAATGTGAAATACTTTAGAATCTTTGGGAGTAAATGCTATATATTGAAAAGATAATAGAAATGGAAAGTTTGATACAAAAAGTGATGAAGGCATATTCTTAGGTTATTCCACTAAGAGCAAAGCTTATAAGTGTTTGAATTCTAACACTAACAAAATTGTGGAAAGTGCAAATGTGAGAGTTGATGAATATGCAGAGAAAAATGAACAAGGAGGTAAACAAGAAATTGAAGACTATAGATCTTTTGTCTATTTGAAAGAAGGGGAGGCAAGTAACACACTTGCACTAGATGCAGAGTCACAGGTAAGCAATGCCGAACATCAAGAGGATGCTGTCGAGCATCAAGAAGATGCTATCGAGCAATCAGAAATAGAATCTGATAATTTTCATGATGAAATTGAAGACCAAGGAGAAAAGAAATCTGAACCTACATTGACATAGTATGTGAAAAGACATCATAAGCCTGAACAAATCATTGGAGATAAGGAATCTAGAGTCTTGACCAGATGTCATGCCTCACACAAGAATCCTTGGAAACAAAGATCAAAACAAGCATGAATATTTTTTTTTTAGATAGATTGATAACATTACAATAATAAAACCAACTACAATAATAAGCATTAAGTAATATAAGAAGTGCAAGAAAACGTGACACAACTATATATCTAAATATGCAAGCGAAAGTCTTACAACATTGCCAAAGATTCCCAAGCACGCTACTAAGCTTCAAGGGATGGTTACATGCATCTACTAGTTCACTATTGTTTAAGTGATTAATATACAAGAGTTTATCTAGTTACTATGATATACATTTCCATAATGATGTTCTTTTTAATCCCAAGGGACAATTCCTACCATGGTTAATCATACAAGATTCATTTACTGCTTAATCACAAAGACAAACATAAATACACATAATTACTAGGATGATCAAAAAAATTGATCTATTTTGAATTTGGGAGGGTGCGTTTCCCAAAAAAGGTACTAAAAAGTCAACTTACATCTTCTGGCCAAGGGCATAAGTGCCCACTCTTTAATAAATAATAAACTCATTTACTTTATAATATGATAAAAGCTTTTACCAAAAATGATGAAACTCTAAATGACATACGATGAAGTTCCTAAACCATACAATGAAATATTTTGTTGTAAGATGAGATACCAGTTTGTATGATATAGTACTCTATCGTACGATAATCTTATTGACTTTCTTAAAAGAAAAAGTTAGGAAAAGAAGAAAGAAGAATAACCCCCACCACGTGGAGTACCATAAATAGGCACATCAAGGAGACAAGAACTTGATTACACTAGAAACATAATCACAAGATTATATTTATATTCATTTTAGAGCACCAATTGAAGTGTTCCTATGATAATCTTAGCTATGAAAATACCAAGAGAGGAGCTATAACAAGCATGTTCAATACCAACACTGAAACATGAAACTACTACTAAGCATCTCATTGTTACCTATATTTACATTTTATTCATACTTAGGATCCATTATACAAGATTACATTGCATAAGACACGAGTTTCTAATAACATACATGAGAATGACATAACGTGAACCGAATACAATAAGAGATGAGTAAGGAGGAGAGGAAAAAGATGAAACCCAATGCTGAAGTTGAAGTCACTACTGACGAAGAAATTTGGTCCCCAATGGTGATTGGTCACGCCACCCGACCATGTGGAACCCTTAGGCCCTCCCCATCGTGCTAGGAGTTGAACACATGACCCAAACACAACAACAATGAAACACTAGGGAGTAGGCTTACACACATGCCAAACATAGAGAACTCACTTCAACACATGAATAAGAAAGATCCATTATCTACTATTTAAAAAGTAATGCATGTAGAGTTCTACTCCATCTATAATGAGGTTAGGTGATAGGGTAAAATAAATGAGAAAGTGTCATCGTGTAGCACAAGTAGCCCACACGGAATGAATAATCCTCTCATAGAAATAATGAGTCCAAAATCAATACCTTGCCTCTCATAGGCAGTTTCAACTCCACATCTCATCCCAAACTCAACAATTTCTAAAGCATGAGAACATACATATAAAACACACATAAACCACTTTCACAATATGCAATATGAATTCTAGAATTACCAACCTATATGAGAGGGAGTAATTTAATAATCAATTTCAGATAAATCATTTAAAAATGGAAGATATTAGCTCAGTATGAAAGGTCAAAAGCAAAAACAATGACAAATGTAAAATTATACTAACACAAAAAAAACTCGAGGCAAGTAGATTACATAACACATGCTCAATTGAACACAACGCCAAGGGCACGAATCTTAAGGTGATCTGATAAATAAACATAGGATATAAACATCCCTACATGTTCCTTGACATATCTATTATCCAAAAAATTGAGCAAAGAGCCCCAAAACACAAAATACCAATTTCTGTCAAAATTCAATGAGGGTTCTAAAATCAACATTTTAACTTGAAAGACCACTTTCAGGCCAAAATATAAAAATATTCAGAATGTTCTATGACCATTTCAAATTTTTCTTCTTATTTCTTATAGCAAAGACAATCTATATCAAAATCTAGTTCATGCCTAACATGATGAATGACGGGTTCTGGACAACACGCAAAACAGTGTGATGAATAAAAAGTCCAAAAATCAAATTTGGATTTAGACTACAAAATTAAAATCTATTGGCCTAAATCTACCCAACAACACACTTTTCAAATAAAATGTCAATTCTGGATTCGCAATGAAATTCTGTTATCCACACAAATTATCACATTTGCATTTTTATATCACTATTCACATGCAATCTTCAAATGACCATAACTATATGAGAATAGACTCAAATTGAGTCAAGTAAGAAATTCTATTATATAATTTTATCATCCCACAAAATAATATGAAATCAAAATGCCCAAATTCCACTTTTTACATTTCTTTTATTTTTCAAGCAAAATCATACTCTCATAAACTCCATTAAAATAGCTTCAATTTTCAACTTTCAAAAATCAAAATTCTAAATATACCCTTTGGTTCTAAAAGTGTCAAACACCCCTCTTTTAACATAAAATTTACATTTTCACTAATTTTAAAAATTTGGGCAACATAACACTATCTAAAGCATGTTTTTGACATTTTTTTATAAAACAAATGATACAATGCATGAAACCAAAATATGTAATAATATGAAATATTCTAAATCTTATTGCTAAACAAACAAAACTGATTTGGATTGAAAAGATTGAGTATAGAGAGAGAAATCAACAAAACTCTACCTCAACTTGAGCAAAACTTTAAAATTGAAGAACTCTTCACATACCCAATCATAACTTTAATCTTTTGGACAACAAAAAGAATTTGAAGAAACTAATCCATTGAGCTCCTACCCACAAAAATCTTTCTAATAGATTTCTCCTAACAAAAAAACCAAATTTCTTCATGTAGAAGGGTTTGAGAGCTAAAAATAAGTTTTCAAGAATAATAAAAACTCTTTTTTTTCTCTTTTTTTCTTTAAAAAAAGAAGATTTTCAGTTCACTTTTTGAAATATTTAAATTACTAATAATTAAAATACATTCTTTATCCTCAAATACCTAATTTATCATGATAATGCAATGCCTATCAAAATAAGTACATATATGTTATATTTATCTTTTTAAAATATCAATTAATTTATTTCAAATATTTAATAAACATTTACTCTATAAAACTCAATATAACACTAAATCATAGTTTTAATAAACATTCACTTTCTTCTAATTTCTAATTATTTCCAAGTGCCCCAAATATTATTCAATTTTTATTTCGTCATCCAAAGTCATAATAATCTAGTTAAACTCATTTAATCAAAATTAACTATTAAATAAAATTATTAATCCAACAAAATTCATAACTTGTAATAAAACTTCTACAAAATGTATCTAAACACAAAGATACTTATCACAAGGTATCCACATAGGGTTAGGGTTATTGGTATTTACCATATAGTAGTAGCTAGATGTAATAAGGTTATTTCAAACACAAATCATGTTCAATTTAACACGACGAGGATAGGCTTAAGAAAGTTGGTCAATGTGTCATCTCTGAATAAACACCATTGGGAAAATAGACACACTCAAATTTCGTAGCTCAGGTGGAATGTGTCTAGTACCTATTCAAGTTAGCACATAGAGTATATAGCCGAAGCACATAAACGCATATAGTTACAATGAAGGATGACAAAACACCATGTAGATCTTGCAAACAAGTGACTACGGCTCTGTCTCACTTCGTACCAGCACAAATGGGCAAAATGCATAGCAAAATGTGGTGCATCATACACAACATATAACCATATAATATTGCATTAACTTGAAGCATTTAAATAAATTATTTCTACCAATATGAGCATATATCTATTTAAATCTTCCTAAAATTCCCAGTGGCGTATAAGACACAATGTCTAAGAATTAGTGGCAATCATTCTAACCTACTAATCCAATGTTTTGAATGTAAACAACAAATATATTTAATCAGTAAAGCACCATCATGAATATACTATTAAAAAAGGTAAATAACAACATGATACAACATCATAGTATTTCATTTATTGCAACATGTTATTTGTTAGATGACATAGTATTTAACATCAAGTATACTCACCTCATTATACTTGCAATTCAAAGTTTGAGGCTTTATTACCTCCTTGCAATGACAGAGTTGGAGAGGCACTACACCAAAAGTAAGTTGAAAGACCCTACATGTTTATTATGTGAGTTTGAGCCTAAGATAATAAAAGATGCTTTAGAGAATGAAGACTGGATTCAAGCTATGAATGAAGAAATAGATCAAATAGAAAAGAATTATACCCGGACTCTAGTGTCGAGACCAGAAAATAATAATGTTATTGGAACAAAATGAGTATTCAGAAACAAGCTTAATGAACATGGACAAGTCACAAGGAACAAGGCAAGACTGGTATGCAAGGGTTATGCACAAGAAGAAGGAATATACTATGGGGAAACATTTTCCCTTGAACAAGATTAGGAGTGAGAACTTTGCTTGCATATGTTGCTTATAGAGACTTCAAAGTATATCAAATGGATGTCAAGTCTACATTTCTAAATGGTATATTAAAAGAAGAAGTATACATTGAACAACTTGAAGGATTTGTTGATACAAACAAAAAAAATATGGTTTGCAAACTGAACAAGGCACTATATGGATTGAAGCAAGCCCCCAGAGCATGGTATGAGAGGCTGCACAATTATTTGATAAAGATTGCATTTACAAGGACAAATGACAACAACAATCTGTACATGAAAGCTGAAGAAGGTAAAGGGATTTTTTTAGCTGAAATTTTTGTAGATGATATCATATTTGGAGGACAAGATGCCCTACATCAGAAATTTTCAAATGAGATGCAAACTGAGTTTGAGATCTCTATGTTTGGTGAGATAAAATTCTATGTTGGTTTGCAAGTCTATCAAATGGAGAAATGTATCTTTATCACACAATCTAAATATGTCAAAGAGATACTGAAAACTTTTGGAATGGAGGATTCAAGACCAGTAAGTACTCCTATGGCTACTGGACATAAACTATCTAAAACCAATGATACTGCTGAAGTGAATCAAACCATATATAGATCCATGATTGGAAAGCTACAATATGTTGTCCACAACAGACCAGATATAGCCTTAGCAGTTGAGATTGTGGAAAGATTCTCTACCAATCCTAAGGAAAATCATATGATGGTTGTGAAGAGAATACTGAGATATCTGAAAGGAATAGAAGAGTATGGATTGTACTACAAGAAGAATGAGAAATTTAAACTGAGAGTCTACACTGATGTAGATTGGGTAGGAAATGTTGATGACAGGAAAAGTACAAGTGGTGGAGCTTTCTTTCTAGGAAAGAGATTAGTCTCCTGGACAAGCAAGAAACAAAACTGCATTTCCCAATCTAGAGTAGAAGCTGAGTATGTAGCAACTGCAGTGAACTGTTTAAATCTGGTATGGATCAAGCAATTGTTGAAAGGTATGAAAGAGGATCACTGAACCGGTTTTTATATTCTGTGATGACACAAGTGCTATCAACATATCAAAGAATCTAGTGATGCACACAAAGATCAAACATATTGCTATCAAGTATCATTACTTGAGGGAATTGGTACATCTGGACCTGAGAACAACTGATTCACCCCCTCTCTCTATTGTTCTAAATAATATTAACAATTAGGGAATTGGCACAAGATAAAGAAGTGAGAATGGAATATGTGAACACAAAGGAAAAACTAGCAGACATATTCACAAAAGCTTTACCTAAGGATGCTCATGAATATATTAGAGGTAAATTAGGGGTGCTTCCCATAACTGAAGCTGTCTAGTCAACTAGGAGCACTGCATCAAATGTGCTACACAGAGCATCTGACAAATTGATGCAGGAAAGGTCACACTTTAGGAGCTGTCTAGAGTTGTGAAAAGAACATAAAAGATGATAATTAGTCATAAGCAAGATGATAGAGGGAGAAATACTAATACTGAACTGACAAGATGACATCTACATATGAAAGATGTAAGTTCTAGATACTGCTTTGGAATTGTTGTCAAAGAGGGAGATATTCAAATGAAAACAAAGATATAAAGAACACTGAGGTATATGTTCCAAGATTTAGAGAATCAGAGGGAGAGAGATTCAGAAAAGATTCAGAGGGAGTAACTATGTGAACGGTCAAGCAAGGCTAAGTTGTTGTGAATTAGAATGAAGCTAAGGATATTATAAATATTTCTGATGCACTGACAAAGTTTTGGATTGGTTGATAAATCATGTGTTATTCATGCGTGGTTTCCATCAATGCCAAAGAGGGAGATTGTTGGAAACTGCAATTGAAACAATTGTTGTATTGTCATTGATGTCAAACCTTAACTGGTAAGATAGTTTCTATCTAAGAAAGTACTATATCTATTAATTGATGAAAATGATTAGGGCAAGGGAGATAACAAGGGAACCTAGGGAAAGGTTGAGCTATTTGATACTTCAATGAGTACTTGATTATTTGGAACATTGATAAGATAATGTATTGTTTATCTAAGTAAGAAGAAAGACTGAAGAAGTAGGCTTAATTGAGCAAAAGTGAACAAATCTAGTTTAAGCCGAGTGATGTTAGTGTCGATTGAGTGCCAGTATATGTTGAGTAAATTTAGTGTTGACTGAACATCAATTTATGCCGAGCAACAGGAAATTATCGAGCAAGACAATGTTAGCCGAGGAAAATAGTTTGTAGAGATGACCGAGTTACGCAATGATGACCGAGGAGAAGAACATAGTATTGACCAAGTGTCAGTAATTTACATTTGGAGAAAGAATTCATATTTCCACCCGACATAGTTGGATTCTTGGGTTATGTAAATCATGTTGACTTTATTAATTGATTGTATGGAGAATTTAATGCATGGTAAATCATTTTATTATGGATTCAATGAGAAGTTTCAATATGTATTTAGAAGGAAGGATGAAGAACTTAAATGTTGGAAGGATTTGATGAATCTGACCTAACCTAAGATCTATGAAGGAGATTATGTGGTAAAAGATGGATCTACCTATCTGAAGAGGTATATAGGAAAACCTAAGTGTGAGGTTAAAGAGTATGCTAGAGTTGTTGATGTTATTGACTGATAAGTCTAAGTAGAAGGCTAAAGGTGAAGGATTTGATCAGAGTTGTGATTTCTTGAAGCAAATTCTGAGTAGATAAGAGATGGAGATGGAGATGGAACTCAGTCAGTAAATCAACATATATGCACGAATTGGATATGTTATTTGCAAAGTAAGTTGTATATTTTTCAGATCAAAAACTACTGCTACTTTCTAACCATTGTATCAGTCTAAATCCTTTAATCAAGGTTGACCTAACAATCATTATTTAAATCCTTTAATCAAGGTGGCATTCTAATGGAATGTACTTAAATCCTTTAACCAGGTCACTTTTGACAAAGTGTTTAAATCCTTTAACAAGGTCACACCTAGCAATGTGTTTGTAAAACTTTAACAAGGTTGGATTTTCACATAGCTCACTTCAGAAGAGTGAAAATATTAGTAACATGTTACAAAGTGGTTTTTCTCAAATTGGGTTTCCACTATAAATTATGGTGTTATACTTGTGTGAATGTTTTGATGTGAATATTTCTATATTCTGCAAGTTAAATACTTTTGAACAGTGGACTGCATGTTATATGTTTCTGGTATATATTCTTTAGAGACCAAGTTGTGTTGGTGATTAGATCTGCGATTGTTGAAGTGTTTAAAATTTCAATTGGTACATATGGACCTGAGAACAACTGATTCACCCCCCTCTCTATTGTTCTAAATAATATTAACACTTAATTACTCTTGAATTCTTCAAATGAGGTAAAAAATTAAATACTACTCTTATCTACCACATTAAATGTTCCTTAGGTTTTAGTAGCTTTTAGCCCTTATGTCATAATAAGGATCTATTAAACACTCAACAAACCACCACAAAGAAAGAATTTTCTCTTAAAAATTGACTATATGACTAAAAAAACAACCAAATATTATCCATGACAGTTTTGACCATTATGCTGAATATTTCAACATCTTATCTTTGTAGGGGGTCTGAAAAATATGCAATAATAAATTTCCCCAAGCCATAACTATATCATTTAGTCTCTCGAAGAACCATCTACACCATCTTAAGGTACAAGTTCATTCCTCACATCACCATCTTCCTTCTTCCAAATTGTGTCCATCTCTTTCTTTGTTTGAATCAGAGCAATCTTCTGCTAAGGTACAAAAGATTTGATATTATTTCCTTTGCAGAACTTAGCAATATGTCCCTATTTTTTGTAGTTATAACATGTAATTCTTGTTGGAAACCTATTATGGGAAAGTGAGATACTAAGAGGTGGGGAGGGGGGTGAATCATATATCTACCAATTATTCCATTTTGACATAATCTAACTTTCATAACATTAACATCAGATTTAACACTGTAACAGATCTAATATCCTAATCATCATCCATGAAAATAAAGTATAACACAATGATTTTGGTTGCCCAAAAACCCTTGAAAGGTAAAATTAGGGTGGGGATGACACCCACAAATCTTCACTTTTGTAGTATTAAAGTTTGCCTATTAGGGCTACAAAGTTTGACCATAAAATAATGATCTACCCTATGAGGGGTTTGCCCTATTAAGATCTTTTAGACTTATACAATCTACCTTGCAAAAAGATTTAAACTTATAACAAAGTAAGCACTTGGTTAAGAGATTTACTTAGGTCTGTTAAAACCATTATGTTAAGAGATTTACCTAGGTCTATTAAAACCACTCTGTTAAGAGATTTACCCTGATTCACCTGTTAGAATGCCTCAGTAGTTGATCCTTTAGTTTGCACTGTGATGTTGATAACAAATCTTCTCCTTAAAATATAGATTTGATCTTCTATATCAAATATGTCTCTGTTATGTCCTTCACTACTCTACTCGGTCACTAAACTCTGTCTCTGATAATCAATACACTTCTCTGTTTTGCATGTATGAAATCCCCTTCATACTCATACTCTCCTTCCTCAACATAATCAACTCTGTGATTTCCTCAATGAACAATAAATATCATGTAGATGTCGGCCAAAATGGTTTACCTAAGTGTTTGTGCCAATACAAACACATATGTGAAATCTAGCTTACTCAACATTTGACATCTCTAGCACTCAACACTCATTTTTCTTCATACCCTGGTGCTCCGCACTGACATCTCTACATAACTCGGCATAAGCTTTACTCGGCTATTATTGAAGTACTCGGTGACCTCTGATTTTATCTAAATAGCAGTAACTACTGCTCAGTAAATGTACAATATACATGACTCGGCCTATACATGATGACTCGGTTGCAATTATGACTGACCAACATTGCCTAGAAAATGACTAAGTGTAAGACACTAATAGACAACAAAACTTTAGGGATCAATAATCTCCCCCTTTGACATTAGTGGAAAAAACACTTTGTCATGACATTTACATTACATTACATGAGTACTTAGTAATAAACAAAACTTCTATAGAATACTCCCCCTAAGACTTGACTCGATCTTCAAAATTTTTTTTACACATATATACATAAGACTCTTTTTTTTTTCTTGACATACAACCAAATATATACATTTGCAAAACTTAGTATATCATACCATTGATTCTACTATGTATATTTATAATTTCTGCTTTGGCTCTAAATTCTGATATCTCATATCTCTATTTCCCTTTCCCTATATTTTCCCCTTTTTTTTCATGTCATACTATTTACCCCTTGTTTTTGTCACTTGTAATTCATGGGGTGTGAGGGTCTTGAAATACTTTTCGAAGAAGGGTTTTTGAAGCTGTATTACCATTCCTAATGTATTGTCCGAACCAGACCTTACTGACTTCAAAACCTCTGACTTTATTTCTAGCTCGACATCTAGCTCAACTAGGCTTTTGGAAATAGAAAGATTAGGGTCTCTCTATACTAACTCCTTTGTTGTGACTAACTCCCTCTGCATAACCTCGGGATGAGGTGTTAACACTATTTGGATAGAGATTAGTCTAGCCCTTATTTTACCATCATTAGCCACCAACTCGGCTAATCTACCTTGGGCATGTAATAACCTAGTAAAATGAAAATAAACGATAACTTCCTGCTTTGTAGACTTCAAATGGTCAGATTAGGGCTTCAATTAATTATCCGTACACTTTCTAGGTAAGATACAACTGTCTCGGCAGTCTCATGTCTACTCGGTAAACATAAGCTCGGCCAATACTACCATTTGGTTACGGCTTGGTGTACATCACATCTCGGCTACCTCAGGAGCTCAACAAACACTAACTTGACTCTGCCACTATAGGCTAAAATACTGATGCTCGACATCAAATATACAATGTAGCTTTTTACTCAACTATATCCTAATGCATCTTAACCTATGCATATATGGACTTTATTTCATCAAATATTATGAATTGATGTAAAATAAAGCATTATAAAAATTCAGTTCCTCACATACCTTCTTTGCTTAGTTTGAGGTAGTGTGATCACCTGATCCATTGGATTGGGTGACCTCAGGTTCACTAGCTCCACTACTGCTTGCTTCATCTTTCTTCTTCCAAGTCTTGTTCATCTGATTTCTCATTTGATCAACAATTTCTTCATTCTTGACTTGTTCATTTCTCGGTATATGTGCTCTAGAGTCTTTCTTTAAGTGACCAATCTTGTTGCATTTGTAACAAACTAGACTTCCACTCATCCAACTCTTGGATTTTCCTTTGAAATGTGTCTTCAAACAATTTTCTCCAATGTGACCATATTTACCACAATAATGACAACTATACCATGTATTGTAGTCCCAATTGTATGTGTTACCTTTCCTAGGTACTTTGGTCTATTGATTGGATGTCCACTTAGCTTTGGATCTACACTCATGTGCTCTATGTCCATATTTCTGATAGTTAAAATAATGTCCTTGAAATCTAGGTGATGTAGGTGGATTACTGACCTTTGTCCTACATTCATGTGCCTAATATCCATGTTTCTTATAGTTAAAAGAGTATCCATTGTACTTTGGTTTAGGATCAAACTTACCATGTTTACTTTTATGGATTTAGCTGCGTGTCCTAGCTTTCCACAATGATGGAATGCGGGCTTGTTGTTCTTTGGCTTTGCATTCCTCTATTCTCCACTCTTTGATGATTCTCCTTCCTCAGTGGATGATAGGTTCTCATCATGTCCAAGTCCAAATGTATCACTAGATCTTCTAGGCGACCTTAACAATTCTTGAAAGTATCTCACAGCTTCATTAGGCTTGTTCATCCTTTCATTGAATTTTTTTTAGATCTTAGTTCATTCTTCAGTTGACTGTTTTCTGATCTCAAATTTGTGATTTCCATATCTTTCCTACCCAATTCCTGATTCACAAGTAGCAGTTGATTTACCATGTCCAATTGATTGTTTGTCAACCTTTGCATGTCACATGTCCTTTCATCAAGTCTCATAGATATCTACCTTTTATCTTCTTCAGCCATTGTCTTATCTTCTTCACCTTTCTTTTTCTGTTCAACAACTTCACAGAGTCTTACTGATTGTATTTCTTGTTCTCTTTTTAGATTTATGATGTCCTCATTTAGAATGTTGTTTTTCTCCAAAAGATATTTTATGGCTTTGTCACTTTCACTAGAGTTACCACTGTCAAATAGTCCTTTAGTATCCTCTTCTTGATATTGAGTTTCATTCTGCTGAATTTCTATTTCTCTTCTTCTTCTTAAGGATTTATTCAGTTCTCCTCTGGCTGCTTCAAGTTGATGTAATGCAAGATGAATGTCAATCTTCTGATTCTCTATAATCTTTCCCAACTTATAAACCTCCATCTCAAGATCTTTGTCTCACAAGTGGTTAGACTTCTTTGACAGACTTAGCTTTGATACCAATTGTTGGAAATCTATTATGGGAAAGTGAGATACTAAGAGGGGGGGGGGGGGGGGGGGGGTGAATCAAATATCTACCAATTATTCCATTTTGACATAATCTAACTTGCATAACATAAACATCAGATTTAACACTGTAACAAATCTAATATCTTAATCATCATCCATGAAAATAAAACATAACACAATGATTTTGGTTACCCAGAAACCCTTGAAAGGTAAAACTGGGGTGAGGATGACACCCACAAATCTTCACTACTGTAGTATTAAAGTTTTCCTATCAGGGCTACAAAGTTTGACCATAAAATAATGATCTACCCTGTGAGGGGTCTGCCCTGTTAAGAGCTTTTAGAATTATACAATCTACCTTACAAAAGGATTTAAACTTACAAAAAAGTAAGTACTCGGTTAAGAGATTTACTTAGGTCTGTTAAAACCACTATGTTAAGAGATTTACCTAGGTTTGTTAAAACCAATCTATTAAGATATTTACCCTGATTCACTTGTTAGAATGTCTCAGTACCTTATCCTTTGGTTTTTACTATGATGTTGATAACAGATCTTCTCCTTACAATATAGATTTGATCTTCTATATCAAATATGTCTCTATTATGTCCTTCACTTCTCTACTCGGTCACTGAACTCTATCTCTGATAATCAATACACTTCTCTGTTCTGCATGTATGAAATCCCCTTCATACTCATACTCTCCTTCCTCAGCATAATCAACTATGTGATTTCCTTAATGAACAATAAATATCATGTAGATGTCGGCCAAAATGGTTTGCTTAAGTGTTTGTGCCAATACAAACACATATGTCAAAAATGGCTTACTCGACATTTGATATCTCTGGCACTCGGTACTCATTTTTCTTCATACCCTGGTGCTCGACACTGACATCTCTACATAGCTCAACATAATCTTTTCTTGACTATTACTGAAGTACTCGATGACCTCTGATTTTCTCGGCAGTAACTATTGCTTGGTAAATGTACAATATACATGACTCGGCCTATACATGATGACTTAATCGTAGTGATGACCGACCAACATTGCCTAGAAAATGACTAAGTGTAAGACACTAATAGACAACAAAACTTTAGGGATTACCATCTTCATTCTTCCAAAAATTTTCCATCTCTTTCTTTCTTTGAATCAGAGCAATCTTCTTCTAAGGTACAAAAGATTCGATATTATTTCCTTTGCAAAACTTAGCAATATGTCCCTATTTTTTGTAGTTATAACATGTAATTCCATGTTATAGAGAATTTCCACTCCTTCTCACATGAATCTACATTTATCATCTTTATGGCCAATTTTTTTTTCATGTGTGATAGTAACCACTAAAAGATTAAGTAGTCATAACATTGTTATTATTCAGGTTATTGTTTCTACTTCTGCACTCAATTACTTTATGACCAAATTTGTTAAAGTGTAGCATTGATTATTAAATGGTTGAGGCCTTGAGGGAATAAATGAATTTATATTAATTTTACTCCTACATTCATCAACCTTATGTCCAATCTTGTTGCAAGAAAAATAATTACCATTAAAAGATTGAGAGTACCTAGTATGAGAAGTTTGAATTGGAACTCATTATGTGATTCTTATTTTTGTTTTGGGCTTGAAAAAAATGGTTCACATATCCTTCTATCTTCTTGGATTTTATCTCAAGCCTTCTCTTTTCCTTTCTTATTAGTCTTGGAGCTTTCTCCCTTTTTAAAACCAAGACCACCCTACTATCTTTGTGGTTTTTGACAATTGAGTATTTCATCAAGGGTATCACTACTAATTTTGAGTTTTAAGCATTTATCAACATCATATTTTTCATCTTCTAATTCTTTAACCAGAGTGACAATATTCTCTTTAATATTGGTGCATTCACCATATTTTTTATGGAGATTTGAGTCTAGACGATCGACAGTTGTCTTACCTTCTCTAATTTGCACTTTTAAATTAATTATTTCATCTTTTTTCCTTTTTGAGTTTGACTTCATATTATTTGTTTACTTCCATTTTATCCTTCAATTTGATAATATCCTTCTCCACCTTATTGAATCTAATGTTATAATCATCACACTCAAGTCTTGAAACATCCATGTCCTTAAGAGCACAGTTGAATTCTCCTTCAATATCTAGTTCATAGTCATCAAGATTGATATCCCATCCTTCTAGTTGCATTACCTCTGGATCTTTTTCTAGGAATATCATCTTATTGATTTTAGCTTCATACCCAATGTGTTCAAATATAAGATTTACCTTTAGTTGTTAAACTATTTCCTTAGAAATTTCGCTCTAATACCAATTGTTGAACATAGTCAGATGTTGAGAGAAAGAGGGGGATGAATCAACATAAACTAAAACTTAACCATTCATTACTCTTTTAATCATTAAATCAAATATGTACAAGTAGAAAATAGAAAAAGAGCATACATCAGACACGAACACGAAGACTTTGACATGGAAAACTAAAGGAGGGAAAAACCATAGTGAGGATCTTACTATATGAATTAGATATTACAATGTTATTTTCAGGTGCACTACCAAGGAAGATCACTTCTCCCTGAATAGACTTGCAGGCTAAGACACACTACCCTAGGTAAGATACAATGGACTTGCAAGATAAAGATCACTTCTCTAGAGAAAGATACATTAAGGTTACAATGAACAATATAAGTTGAACTATTATAGAATAAGTAGTTGTCTTATGTTGAAGTTGTTTTTTTCTGTGTAGCACAATCACTCTGTATTACAAATTTGGCACACTTCACACTCAACTAAAAAATACAATATTTTTCATATCATGTCACAATATCTTCTCAACACTTTTACACCCGTTACTAATGATCTATCATTCCTTATATATCCTTCCCAACGTCCAAAATTATCAAATAGGTTAGCTCAATAGGATCTATCAAATGAAGTTTGTGACTTAGAATAGGTTGGATTCAAACATGTATTAATTTCACAAAATAATCTATTGTATATCGATCCAAGGAAAAGAAAAGCCTCAAAAATATCTTAACACATCCTTCAAGACAATAGAATAGGTCAGGTTTACTTGTACATGAAAGAAAATGTCTTGGTGGCTCAAATAACAATATTACTTCTCAAAATTGTTGACTATTTGCCTCCAAACCATCAAATTGAGGCCCAAAACATTATGCAGATCACGATGAAGATATTTAATACCATCTAAAACCTTATTAAAATAATATTATAAAGGAATCAATCATCAAGTTATATTACAAGAGAATTAATCCATTGATCACACTAAGACATGGTAACCTTGATAGCCTAACACACTTCATCATAAAGAATATTGCACTATAGAGTACCACATCACTTGAAACTTGTGGGTGTGAAACCCTTATATCATCTAGATCATATTCCTAAAACCACACAAACCAACCAATCATCGTAGAGGAATATGGAGCATTTTGGTGATCCATCTAAGACATAATTAACTATCAAACTATGATCCAAAGAACAAAAACTTATAACTTTTGATGTATAAGTGATCAAGATTTTAAATCTTGGAAGTAGGTTATTAACACACTAAAAAGGTTAAATCTTGAGCTGCACAACCAGAGGATGAAATGTGATAAAATGGAAACCATTTTACTAGCATGCTTACTTGTGAAAATACTCTAATTAAAACAAAACTTTCAATCAATCCAAATATGAAACTAAATTTAGTTAACAACCAAATAGCTCCTTGAGCATGTAGCCACAAAGAAAATATAACTACACCAACATTATAAAGCATGTGTACTTACTCATCATCTAGACATATATTCTTCTATGGACACATCTGTTGAACCTTTGAACAATCTTTCTCATTGATCTCAATGTATAAGTTTTATAGAGGCACAAATGCTCTCAAATACACCTCATCAATAATGTCAAGTTGTGACAACACTCAAAACAACATGTTTTATTCATCTCCTGAGTGACATTACATATTGTTAGACATCAAGCTAACATTAATGACAACCCATTGCCAACATCATGGAGTCCCCAAAATATTTTATAAGGATGGTGATACCATTATTTTGGAGATTCCTACTATTGTTTCTTTTAACAATAGATATTGGTAGAGCTTGAAGGATTGGCTAAATTGCATTGGGAAGTAGTAAGATATAATTGGAAGCCTTCAAGAGATTGTATCCTTTAGGAAGAATATAATAAAACCTCAACCACTAGTTTTCTTATTCTGCAAAATGAACTCTATAAAATAAGAATTCAAAATTTTGAGGGTCATCCTTATTAAATGTCCTACTAGAAGGACATTGGCTAGGAATTTTGAGGCCATCAAGGATAAAGGGATAATGGTGGAGGATGACACTATTGAAGCCTCCTAAGGAGACTAGATCAACTTCTTTTCCAATGAATGGAATGTTGCCTCTAGTCTAAAGATGCTAGTTGAGTATGACTAACTTCCCTCTTTGTTGTGATTCCTTTGTTTCCACCTATTTATTTGTTATTTCTATTGTTCTTATCTATTCCAACTCTATTTTTGTTGTTGTTTTGTGATGCCCCCAAATCTTGTGGGGCTCATTTTTTTGTCATGGTGGCTATTTTTTGTTGTAAAAGGTAGAGGCCCCTTTCAAAACCTCCTTGTCTTAATAAAAAACATAGCATGTGATCATTGATAGTAAGGAAAAAATAGAGTGCATGGTAAGTAATATTCTAAAAATATATTTATTTATGGATATATAATTGCACATATATATCCTTTCCATTCAAAGAATTTTTAGATAGTTTTTTTGGTGTAATTAAATATCCCTAATTATGCTTTACTTAATCTTACTTAGGATAATGCATTGCATTGTAGTTTGTCATTGAGACGCCTAGGAGTTTGCACCTCAATTAACCACATGGTGTGGGAAAATTTCACTTTACGTGTGCAATCCACCTTTAGTGCACATATCACATTATCATCCTCATCCAATGGCACATACTTCATTTCATAATAGAGGATAATCCACATTTGGTGGACATGTGATTACACCTTGCATAGGTGTGTTGGGATTATGGAAAGATATATACTGAGAGGGGAGGGGTGAATCAATACCTTTAAAACTTTCTAAGACTGAAACTTTGTAAGCATAGATAAAATTTACCAACTGAATCCATTGCATGTAACACACATTCAAAATATAATTGAAATGTAAATACATGTAATCTAATCAATAAACTATTCATGAAACCCTTGTTAGAAGGTAAAAACTGCGGCGGGGATGACCCCCACAAAGCTTCACTACTACAGTAACAAAGTATGCCAGTTAAGGCTACAAATATTGTGATCACTTCTGGTGATCTTACCCTATTAGGAGTAACAATAAAATCAACTAGATCTACCTAGTTAGAGGATTGTAGCAACATAATCAAGTATGCACTCGGTTAAGAGATTTACAATAAAACTATTAAGTTCACTCTATTAAGAGATTTAGAAATCTGCTACAATGTTTAAAGAGTAACAATGATATATCTGTAAATAGAAACTTAAACTTGCCTGATTCAGATATGTGAAATACTATAAAGATATCACCTCATTGTGATGTATATGTCCTTTTGTACTGCTTGGTAGCCTTATGTCTGTTTTGAAAAATTGAATACTTATGTCAAAAACCCTGTCTGATCTTTTGATGTCCTAAGTGCGGCTACTTCTTGATGATACATGATCAAATGACATCCTTACAATTTTTCTATCAAACTTACTTGACCTAATTAGGGTTTTACAATATCTTAGAAAACCTAAGATCAATGGTGAAAATAAATAACCTAGATCTACAATACATAGGAATCATCAACAATTTAATGATTACATCCATATTAAATTTTGTCTCGATCTTGGTAAACCATTTTTTGATTGGTGTAAACTATTTGCCTTGATGTTTGTGTCATTCCAAACTGCTATGTCATTTCTTGTTTCACTCAGTGTTCACTGCATTCATCGCTCGGTAATTAACTGGTGATTGGTTCATATGAATGCTCGGTGACCACATTTCTCGGTACTCAGTGATCATCTGGCTCGGTAAGAGTGCTCATTCAAAGCTATGTTCAGTTAATCTTAGAGATTTGCCTTATGTCCTGCACATTGTAAAGGCTTTGTGTATTGACCGACTGTCATGTTTTGTCTCCTTTACCGACTCTATGATCGAATGATACTAATGAGAACCATTAATGCTCAATAGGAGTAACATAGGTGATAGCTTATCATCTCCTTATCATTCTCTCTTATCGCCTTTCCTATATAAGGAGGCCTATTATGTAAATCAATCAATCATTGCATCATTAATACAAGTCTATACTTTTTCATATCATCTCTCTTGTATTTGTGCTATTCTTTAACCTCTAGATCCTTGGTTCATTCTTTGGTATTTGTAAATTCTTACATGGTATTAGAGCCATTGGAGCATTTTGATTAGCCTATTTGGAGAGATCTTGGTGCAAGCATTGGAGGTCCATATTTCAGATCTGAAGACCAGCATGTTGTGAAAGAATTTTGGATCTTATCTGACCTCACCATTGCGTTTAGGTGGTTATTTTGGTTTAAATCAACTATAAACTTGCCCATATTCGGTGAAAGTCAAGTTTGTGACAAAATTCTTTTGCACAACCGAGTCGTACAACCTGATTTGTGCAAGCACAGTATGATCTAGTTTTTTTTTAATTCGTAGAATATTTTATTTTCTACAAGATTTGGGGTTGGTAAAACCCCATTTTGATTTGTTAGGTCGATCAGGGAATATTCTACGACATAATTGACTGTTTGAGATTCGGGTGTGACGTCATCAATTTTCTTCGGTCAACAACTAGGCACCAACCTCCCAATCAGACTGACCAAGCAACAAGCCCACCGATATCACACAACACCGGTGAGCCTTGCTTTTCTATAAACTCTACTAGTTTGTATATAAATAAGGCTTTGGAGCCTCCCACATAGAGCATGTGGGACTAAAAATTCCCAACACACCTCGTATTGTTCCACCGGTCTATGCCACCATTGAGCTGTGCCACCTTCGCTCTGCCATGTAGGAGGTTATTTCACTCTGGTGCCATGCAAGTAAGATCCACGATGCATACAGACACCTGACTAGTTTCGCAATGGCCCTCCATGTAGACCACACAACCATTAATACCACCTCAGTAAGGTCCACGTCAACATCCCTACTGCCACATCAGGTCCAAGCCCAATCATTGTACGGACCGCCACATCATCATACAAATGGATGCATCAACCTATACAAAAAATATAGTCAGCCTGCCACGTCAGCATCGTGTTGATTTTTGCCACATCATCATTTTCATAAGCTTAAAATTAATGTCCGTATGGACACAAAACATGGCAGATTGGCTTTTTTTTGTGATGGCCATACGACCGTCAAATTTAACATAGTGTTTTTTTGACATCAGAAAGGGTTTGAATTTTCCTGCCTTCACCATTGAGCATTTTGAAATTGTAGTCTAACTTCAAACCCCCATATCTTGCTCAATTTTGATCCTTTTTATGAGTTTTTTTTAATTTGGGGTAGAATTTCCTGAAGTTTCCAGTGGTGGTATTATTTTTTCATTTTGGTGGTCAGATTAAACATAAATTGCATATTTTCATGACTATTCCTATATGTTCCTCATTTTTGCAAATTCTAGGGTTTCGTTTGGGTAGATAACGTAATATTTTGAGGTGAATTTCTTTTTGAAACTGCTTGATTTTTTGTCTAATTTCCAGATCTGCAATAAGATATCAATGATTTGGGGTGGAAATATCACTTTCAGAAATAGGTCATTTTGGGGCTATATTTGCACTTGGTTAATCCTTAGATTTCATTTTTATGATTTGCATCAGTAATTTGAAGGAGCTATCAGTTGTTATCAGTCATTATTTGGTTGTATTATGGATATTTGAAAGGTTAAAATCATCACTCCATATAACTACCATAAATGGAAAGAATCTTTATCTAATCACTTGTTAAGCATTGGATTTCTTAGAATGACTCTTGGGCAGGATCAAGAACTAGTTATAGGTGTGGCAGAAAGGAGAAAATGGTTTTATCGAAGGGATAAAGAACTTGGCTCTCTTAGATCCTCCGTCTCTTGTGATTTTCTATTTCACATTACATCTTGCACACATCCTCATGATGCTTGGGTCATCTTGGAGGAACTCTTTGGTAAACCTGATAGAATGAGAAAAATCATATTAGAGAATGAGGTCATAGGTTTAAATCCTAGTGATTTTGACAATATTCAAGACTTTTTCTCTAAGTTCAATTCTATTAGATTGGAGCTTTCTACTTGTGGCATTACTAAAGGGGATGAACAATTGATATTTTCTATTCTTTCCAAGCTAGGTCCTGAATATTCAATCTTTGTTTCTACATTCTATGCTACTATGGATGCTCTTGGTAGTGCATACAAATTGCCTCCTCTTGATGAATTTGCAGCTCAACTCACAAGGGAACAAGCAAAGTTGGCACACATGGGTCAATTGAAGCCTTCAACACATCATCCATTGCTTGCAAATGAATCCACTTCAAAGGCTTCTAATGGTAAAGGAAAAAAAAAACATAAGGATCCTAAGCCTCATGACAAAGGTAATGAATCTCCTTCACAATCTACTTCTGAATCCAAGTCCTCTTCAAGAGATGAATCATCTAGAAGAAAGAGGGATAAATGTACATATTGTAAAAAGCTAGGACATGATGACCATAAATGTTTTCACAAGAAGATTGATGAGCTCACTCACATTCTTCAAAAGAACAATATTAAGTTTCCCTCATCAGTGTTTGATCCTTCTTCTATGCATTTGGAAGCTTCTACATCTCCATCATTATCCAAGGATAGAGGTAAAGGACAAGCACTTTTGGCTTCCACACATCATGAGCATGGTAAATGGCTTCTTGATTTAGGTGCATCACATCATATGAAATCTTCTATGGATATGTTATCTTCTATTGAGCCTTTTAATTCTCCTAATATATTGATGGGTAACAACACAGACATGAGGGTTTGTGGGAAAGGTTCTATTCCTATGGGAGAGGGGACATTTAACGATGTTCTTTGTGTACCATCCTTGACCACTAATCTCCTTTCTATTTACCAAATTACTCATGGGGCACAAGGTAAAAATTTTGAGTTCACTCCTTATTATGTCTATATTAGGGACATGGAGACTAGAGATGTCATAGCTATGGGAATTGTTGATCATACATCACACTTGTATTCTTTTTCACATTTTGTTGTTGATGATGATGATATTCATGACGCACACATCCCTTTACCAAGGGATAATTATGTATGTGAGGATAACTTTGGACACTTGAATCATTTTTTTTGTTGAGACAAGTGTTGAGCTTCCCACTCCTCCACCTCTTGCTTCTTCAAACATGGGCTCTACTACTCAACATGATGGTCATAGTGCTTCAGATCTTGCAGAATGTGATGACTACTTGGATGTTTTTCTTGGTGTAATTAAATATTCTTAATTACACTTAACTTAATCTTACTTAGGATAATGCATTGCATCGTAGTTTTTCATTGAGACACCTAGGAGTTTGCACCTCAATTAAGCACATTGTGTAGGAGAAATTCCACTTTAGGTGTGAGATCCACATTTAGTGCTCTTATCACATTATCATCCTAATCCTATTGCATGTACTTCATTGCATAATGGAGGATGATCCACATTTGATGGACATGTGATTACACCTAGCATAGGTGATAGCTTATCAGCTCCTTTTCCTTCTCTCTTATCGCCTTTCCTATATAAGGAGGCCTATTATGTAATCATGGAAGGTAAATTCATTGGATGAATTTAATATCAATCATTGCATTCATATCATCTCTCTTGTGCTTTTCTTTAACCTCTAGATCCTTGGTTCAATCTTTTCTATTTGCAAATTCTTACATGGTATCAGAGCCATTAGATAATTTTGATAAGTTTATTTGGAGAGATCTTGGTGCAAGTGTTGAAAGTCCAAATCTCAGATCTAAAGACCAGCATATTGTAGAAGCGTCTTAGGATAGATCTCACCTCACCATTACGTTCGGGAGGCTATTTTAGTTAAGATTGACTATAAACTCGCCCATATTCGGCGAAAGTTCAAATCGAGGCAAAATATTTTTTGCAAATCAAGTCATACGACCTGATCTGCACCTTTGTGGTACGATTTTGAGAATTTTTTTTTTAAAATTTTGTCTTTCTCGGGATATTTTTTTCTATGCAAAAATTTGGTTTTTTTGGGCATGGTAGGTGCCATGGATTTCTCTAGCTTCTTTGGATCTACATGTGACATCATCAATCTGCAACCTTAACTAACATTGGAGAAGCTCATTCAAATTGAGCTCGAACCTGGGCTCCAAGTTGTAGTTGAGCCCGAGCCTTAGCTTCTCTTTTGTTTTATCTATCGGGTGTCCACATATCTAAATGGCCCCAGAAGTCCCCACACTAGTGATGTGGGACTAAATTATGAGATGACACAAATAAAATCTCAAGTGAATCTGCACTAGATGACAACCGAACTCTCACATGTGACCTAAGAAGAGGCCTGCATTAAGGTTGACCAAAGCCGCCTCTAATCCGCATCAATCAGAGACTGAGCTCTTTATGTTCAAGAATTCGCGCTTTCGATTTAAAAAGAGTGGAACCCTCTTCCCTCTTGCATATGGGATTAAAAACCCCATAGTAGAGGAGCTTTGTTGAGCCGCTCCGCCTGAGCGGTGGATCCCCGCCTTTGCTTCTCTCAAGCACCGCTCACTTGAGTAGCCACGCGGTAGCCCAGACTGCAGCCACGCAGCAGTGTAGTCAGCACCACACAATAGCGCAGTCAGAGCCATGTGTGTTGCCAACGCTGCCATGTCAGCCGCCAACACGACCCAAGCATAGGTCACCATGTGGAAGCCCACATCCAGACACCTCAACACGTTACAACCAATTGAAAGACAACATGTGGCAGAAGGCCACATCAGCACTTATGATGTCATCTTGACATTATCACTGACGTCATTTGTATGGACTTCTTATGTTAGTAGACAAGTCAGTGCCACATCAGCAAGGGGCCTGATTTTTTTGCCACGTCATCATTTGTACGAGCCTGAATTTGACGGCCATCTAGTCGTCAAAATAGGCCAAATTGGCCTTTCTGGTGACGTCCATACGACCGCCAAATTTAACTGTGTTTTGATGGTGTCAATGAGGGTTTGATTTTCTCAGCCTTCACCATTGGAGTTTTTTATTTTGCAGTCCAACTTCAGAGGGCCATATCTTGCTCATTTTTGCTCCTTTTTTCGAGCAATTTTTTATATTTTGCGTAGAATTTGCTGAAGAATTCAATGGTGGTATTATTTTTGCAAGTTGGTGGCCAGATCTATCAGAAATTGTAGATTTGTTTGATTGTTCGTGTTTGTTCCTAATTTATTCAACTTCTAGGGCTTTGTTTGGGCACATACGGTAACATTTTGAGGTGAATTTTTTTTTAAAATGCATGATTTTTCATCTACTTTCTAGATCTGCAATAAGATTTCAGTGATTTGGGGTGGATATATCACTTTTAGAAATAGATCAGTTTGGGGCTATATTTGCACTTGGTTAATCTTTGGATTTCAGTTTTTTGATTTGCATCAGTCATTTGAAGGAGCTATTAGTAGTTATCAATTATTATTTGGTTGTATCATGGATAATTCAAAGGTTAAAATCCTCACTCCATATAACTACCATGAATGGAAAGTATCTTTAAGTGATCATTTGTTGAGTATTGGATTGCTTATAATGAATCTTGGGCAGGATCAAGAACCACAAAAAGGTGTTGCAGAAAGGCGAATATGGTTTGATCGAAGGGATAAAGCACTTGGATCTCTTAGATCATCCATCTATCGCAACTTGCACTTTCATATTGCATCTTGCACACATCCTCATGATGCTTGGGTCATATTGGAAAGACTCTTTGGTAAACCTAATAGAATGAGAAAATTCAGATTGGAGAATGAGCTCATAAGTCTAAATCCTAGTGATTTTGACCATATTCAAGACTTTTTCTCTAAGTTCAATTCTATTAGATTGGAGCTTTCTACATGTGGCATTGTTAAAGGGGATGAACAATTGATCTTTTCTATTCTTTCCAAGCTAGGTCCTGATTATTCTATCTTTGTTTCTACATTCTATGCTACTATGGATGCTCTTGGTAGTGCATACAAATTGCCTTCTCTTGATGAATTTGCATCTCAACTCACAAGGGAACAAGCGAAGTTGACACACATGAGTCAATTGAAGCCTTCTACACATCATGCATTGATTGCAAGTGAGTCCACATCAAAGGCTTCTAATGGCAAAGGAAAGAAGCAACATAAGGATCCTAATCCTCATGACAAAGGTAATGATTCTTCTTCACATAATACTACTGAATCCAAGTCCTCTTCAAGAGAGGAATCATCTAGAAGAAAGAGGGATAAATGTGATTATTGTAATATGCTAGGACATGATGAGAATAAGTTTTTTCAAAAGAAGATTGATGAGATAACTCACATTATTCAAAAGAACAATATTAAGTTTCCCTCATCAGTGTCTACTTCTTCTACACATTTGGCAGCTTCTACATCTCCATCATCATCCAAAGATAAAGGTAAAGGACAAGAACTTTTGGCTTCCACACATCCCGGGCAAGGTCAATGGCTTCTTGATTCAGGTGTGTCACATCATATGGAATCTTCTATGGATATGTTTTCTTCTATTGAGCCTTGTAATTCTCCCAGTATTTTGATGGGTAACAACACCTACATGAGAGTTTTTGGAAAAGTTTCTATTCCTATGGGAGAGGGGACATTCAATTATGTTCTTTGTGTACCATTCTTGACCACCAATATTCCTTCTATTTACCAAATTACACATGGGGCACAAGGTAAAATTGTTGAGTTCACTCCTGATTTTGTCTACATTAGGGACATGGAGACTAGAGATGTCATAGCTATGGGAGTTGTTGATCATACATCACGCTTGTATTCTTTTTGATGCAGGAGCATCCTGGGTGTAAGAGAAATCTTGCATCACCCAAAAATATTTATGTTTTTGTATTCAATAAGGGCTATCTTGTGCAAAGTTGCTATTTATGGAAACTTGCTATTTTTAGTAAGTTGGTCTTACGATCTCGGAATGTTCTAATTTTACATATGGAGGTTCATCTGAGTCATATAAGCCTGCCAGCAAAGTTTCATGGCTAGATCAGGTCTAGTTTTGAAGATATTGAAGATTTTCGGTATTGGCAGCAGGGTACAGAAACTTCGAACTCAATTTTGAAGGCTTTAGAGGCTCCAGATGAGGTTGAAAATTTGGGTGATGGGCGCTTTGCATAGATCAAGCTTGTAGAGCGCTTTGTGGCATTTCCAGAATGGGGTTATAATAGCCAATCGGGTCAACAGGTGATGACTTATGGTCTTCAGAAGTTGGGTCACCCAAAATGGCGGAAAATAATTTTTCTTCAAAATTTCTGTTTGGGTTTCAAAACTCATTTTGAGCCGACTTTGATGTAATAAATTGTAAAATAAAATAATTCTAAGTTTGGTCGGCCCTAAGGGCTAAATTTCTAGAACCTTCTCGGGCGGTGGAAATTGCCTATATAAAGAAGGCCCATAGTGTTGTCTAGGGCGGTTCTGGGTAGTAGATCTGGGTATTGATTCGGGGCTTTGTCCTACAGAATATTGTAAGGGAATGCCCATGTGGCTTTGCATATTGTAATTCTGAAAGTTTGTAATTCCACATTTGTGGAGATAATAAGAAGCCAATTTTATGTTCTTGCATATTATTGTTGTTGTTTCTCTATTTCTGTTAGGTGATTGTGGTATTAAGGGGAGCACCCTTCATCACTTTTTCACATTTTGTTGTTGATGATGATGATATTCATGATGTACACATCCCTTTTCCAAGGGATACTTTTGTATATGAGGAGAACTTTGGACACTTGAATCATTTTGTTGTTGAGACAATTGTTGAGCTTCCTACTCCTCCACCTCTTGCTTCTTCAGGCATGGGGCCTACTATTCAGTAGGATGATCATATTTCTATAGATCTTGCAGAATATGATGACTACTTGGATGCCTCTTCAACATTTGTTGATTCTTGTGATGCCGATTTGGGAGACATACATGAGGGGGTTTCTCTTTCCTTTGATGATAGCATCATAGTTGGGAATATTCTTCATCTTCTTTGGAGATTGACACTCTTGATTCTTCTCCTTCTTCACTTGATTTGTCACATTAGGTGATAGGTTCTTTGACCTTAGAGAGACCTATTCAGTCTTCAAAGATTCATCCATGGAGACCTTCATCTTCTTCCTCATTACATTTTCATATGGATTGGATTCTTCATCATTTGATGTATCTATTACTTCCTAAGGGGAGACATGTTTTTTTGTAAGCATTGGCTTATCTATTATTTGCAGGTACTCTTCATCAACATGGGAGCTTCTACATTATGGGGGGATATCATGTCTCCAACTATCCTTCTTATGGGTGGATAATTCTTTGTATATACATGATGTATGTAGTTCTTGGGGGGTCTTGAGCACTCCATCCATCCATGCATCTTATTTTCTTCTCTTTTTTGGGGAGAGTTTTTCCCATGAGGTTTTCCCTCTTTCCCCATTTTATGAGAGCTTTTGCATTTCATGTATTGCATTGCATATTGTACATGGGTATCTAACATAGCCTAGTAGTCGAGACCCATCTTGCATTGTGAGTTTGAGTGCATTCCCCTAAGTTGCACTTAAGGGGGGATGTTGTAATTAAATAATCCTAATTACACTTAACTTAATCTTACTTAGGATAATGCATTGCATTGTAGTTTGTCATTGAGACACCTAGGAATTTCACCTCAATTAAGCACATGGTGTAGGAGAAATTTCACTTTAGGTGTGAGATCCACCTTTAGTGCTCTTATCACATTATCATCCTAATCCTGTTGCACGTACTTTATTGCATAATGGAGGATGATCCACATTTGGTAGATATGTGATTACACCTAGCATAGGTGATAGCTTATCATCTCCTTTTCATTCTCTCTTATCACCTTTCCTATATAAGGAGGCCTATTATGTAATCATGGAAGGTGAATTCATTGGATCAGTTCAATATCAATCATTTCATTCATATCATATCTCTTGTTCTTTTCTTTAACCTCTAGATCCTTGGTTCAATCTTTGTTATTTGCAAATTCTTATAGTTTTTTTAGCATTTGTTGTTGATTCTCATAATGAAAATTTGGGAGACATAGCTAAGGGGGTTTCTCTTCTTTTTGATAATAGCATCATAGTTGGAGATACTTCTTTACCTTCTTTGGAGATTTGTATTCATGTTTCTTCTTCTTCACTTGGTTTGTCACATGATGTGATAGATTCTTTGAGCTTGGAGAGACCTATTCATTCTTTAGAGATACATACATGGAGACCTTCATCTTCTTCCTCCATCCTTTTTCACATGGATTGGGTTCTTCATCATTTGATGTATCTATTTATTCCTAAGGGGAGACATGTTTCTTGTAGGCATTGTCTTATCTTTTGTTTGCAGGTACTTTTCATCAACATGGGAACTTCTTTATTATGGGGGGGGATATCATGTCTCCAACTATCCTTCTTATGGGGGGATAATTCTTTGTATATACATGGTGTATGTAGTTCTTGGGGGCGTCTTGGGTAGTCCATCCATCCATGCATCTTGTGTTTTCTTCTCTCTTTTTGGGGGAGGTTTTTTCCCATGAGGTTTTCCCTCTTTCTCCACTTTATGAGAGTTTGCATTTCATGCATTGCATTGCATAATGTACATGGGTACCTAAAATGGCCTAGTATCTGGGACCCATCTTGCATTGTGAGTTTAAATGCATTCCCCTAAGTTGCACTTAAGGGGGGGGTTCGTGTAATTAAATATTCCTAATTACACATTACTTAATCTTACTTAGGATAATGCAGTGCATTGTAGTTTGTCATTGAGACACCTAGGAGTTTGCACCTCAATTAAGCACATGGTGGAGGAGAAATTCCACTTTAGGTTTGAGATCCACCTCTAGTGCACATATCACATTATCATCCTCATCCTATGACACATACTTCATTGCATAATGGAGGATAATCCACATTTGGTGGACATGTGATTACACCTTGCATAGGTGATAGCTTATCAACTCCTTATCATTCTCCCTTATCGCCTTTCCTATATAAGGAGGCCTATTATGTAAATCAATCAATCCTTGCATCATTAATACAAGTTTATTCTTGTTCATATCATCTCTCTTGTATTTGTGTTATTCTTTAACCTCTAGATTCTTGGTTCATTCTTTTCTATTTTCAAATTCTTACTGTTGTTTTGTTGATGTAAAGTGGGCCTTGGCCTATCAATGAAGTTGATTGGATCACAAAGAGCCTATAAGGAATGAAGTATTTTCTTATTAAAGTGGCAAGGAGAGGGAATTGAACACATATAACAACATTTCACATTACAGTATAGAAGACGGGCTTTAGGCCATTGCAGCCAAAAGCCACCAAAAGCCAACACTAAGAAAAATTAATAAAAAACAACAGTTTAGAACTATCAAATTCCTCTAAGATAACACTACTAACATTATAATATATACTATTGTCCTTCATCATGTGATTAAAGTAGAAAAAAAACTTCTTCCACCTTATAGAAGGAATCATAGAGTCCCAGTTTATAACAATAAAAGAACAACAAAAAATCAACCTGATGAAAATTTTAACTAGAGTAACCATAACCATATCAACACAATAGCCGAGTCTAAAGAAAAGTGAATTAATTATCATTGATTTTAGAAATAGTCTCCCAATCCTTTAAGAGACAATGGAGTTCCTTTTTCTAGCCTTCTTTGTCTTATCCCTGGGGTTCCTACTCGTCCTTATCATCTCGTTCCTTCTTCTTGGCACTCATTCTCAATCTTCTCTTTCATGTGGCCACACCAAAGATAGTCTTCTTCCAAATGTTTTCCATCAACCTACAAAGAGAAGAGATAGAGTTATTAAACCACTCTTTGGTAATAGTTGGTGTGATAGATTTCTCTAGACTTGCCACTCTATCCTAGAGATCCTTTATTTGATCTAGAGTGCTATTATCTTTTCCAGGCTTAAGAATAGGAGAAGGGGAATTATTTCTCAAACAAGCTTCATTAGGAAAAACAAGAGTATTACAAGCAATATTCACCATTTCCTCTAATTCATCAAGGTTTACAGTTATCTCCAGGGATTTTTCCTCATCCATCTCATCCAAATCCTCTTCCTCTTTTTCATAATCTTCATCCTCTGAATTATCAGAGGTATCAATTTCCTCAAGCTCATATTCAAAGTCCATCTTTGGGACAACTTCCTCAGCATGCATCTTTTCTTTAATATCTTTTTTCTTCCTCAAATGAGCAGACCTATCTTCACCAGAGCTCATCTCATTTTTATATTCTCCAGAGCTAGAACCCATTTTTCCTACTTGAACCTCATCATTATCCTCCTTATCAACATAAATGATTCTCTTTTTGGCTCTAAAGTTGGTATTCCTTGACTTGGGAGGGATGGATTTAATACTTAGGGTTTTCCTTTTAGTCAGGGTAGTATCAAGGAGGGCTTCTTCAAAAGAGATTTTTTTCACAGAATGAGGAGGGGTTTTGCCCTTTTTCTTTCTCTTAGGGTTAGAGTTCAAGATTTCAGGAAGAGGGCTACTACTCAATCTTGACCGTGCTACAAAGAGGTTCAACAATTTCTTTTCCTTCCGACTAAGGATAGGTAATGCAATAGCTATGAAGAGGGGAATTTTCAAAAACATGTTGATACAAGACATACATTAACCCCTGGTACAGGGGAGGAGACTCACCTTTCTCAATGCTATTAATTAGAGAAGAGAATAGGAAAAAAAAAGGAACATTGATTTTATCCCTATGCCTAATATGGTCTAAAATATGAAAATGGTATCCGTGAACGATAGTAAAATGAACCTCTAAAGTAAACTACTTCATCACATAAAGGCAAACCAGAGCATAAGGAGGGGAAGATAAGAATGCTCATACTCATTACCATTATCCACAATCACCAGCTTCTCACCCTTCTCGAAGAACTTGTTCATATAAATTTTGTAATCCCCAATACTCTTTCTTTCCACGTTTTCCCCTTCACATTTCAGACATGTCTCTTCATCAATTAACTCTGGTGTAACACATAATTTGACACTACCAATAGCCACATTACCCTTGTGCCATGAATTACATAATTTCATGGAAAGGGCATTGTTAGATCCCCTCATAGCCTGAATGTAATGAGCTAGCTCAGCTTGGCTAAACTCGTCCCACAACTTCCTATTTTACAATAAATCCTCACAATCCCTCGGCTCAACTTTCTTAAGAGGCCCACCCATGAATCTAACCTCCTTGAAACTGATTTGGGTATCCTTCTCTATCATACCAATAGGCCTATTGTTGCTCAAATTGCAATAAAACAAAAAACCCTTTTTGCGTCTCTTTCTATTCAAGCGATGAAGCTTCTTTGAGAAGGAGATATCGACACTGTGTTTAAACCAATTGCAATTTCTTTCACCACCTTTCTTAATGATACAAGTCTCTAGGAAGATATTAAAATGATCCCGCAGAGATTTGAAATGACCTTTACCACTTGGGAAGGTGATATAAATATCATTTTTATCAATGTCCAAAACATTAGCATTAAAAGAAATATTCACATAATGAACACAAGTTCTAAAATTGTTTATATGCCCTCTTTTATGCCAGCTAGACCAGACCCGCGTGTAGTAGCAATGGTAACCCATGAGGAAAAAGTACACCTCATCCAGCACCCTAGAATACTTAAGTAAAAAGTTCACCTTCATCTCGATGCCATACGTCACCCACAAGATCCCCTTTTGATTTTTTATGACCTTATTAGTTAGATCACACGAATAACCATTATTTAATAAAATAATGTTAAATAATTTCATCTTCCTGCTCTTAATGTGAGTCATATTTATGTTATTGTTGTCTTTGTAAGGTTTTAAGAACTGGGTTTTCTCGGTAAACAAAGATAAGAAAAAAAAACTCATCTTCCATGCTCTGCATCTCTAAATGATTATTCATAAGAAAGAAAACAAGAATGATCATCAACCACCCCATGCACATAAACACCTTCCACCAGAATTGAAGATACATAAGACTAATATTTTTTTCTTTCATTGGCCAAAATATCTTTAAGCCTTTGAGGGCACCACTCAAAGGTGATATAGCACCAAACTTGGGAATTGAGGCCCCAATTAGCCACAAAATCAGCAGAGCTATTACCCTCCTTAAGAATATGGAGGATCTTGTATTGACTGAAAGTAGAAAGCATTCTTTTACAATCCTCCATTAGACTAGAAATGTACCAAGGACAACTGGCCTTACCTTGAAAATGATCAGTAATAATTTTAGAGTCCCCTTCTAAGATAACCTTGGCATAATTTAGTTCTTTCAAACATTTTATACCCTGCTAGACAGCCATAGCTTCAGCACGGTTGTTGGCTTCAACCCCAAGATTTTTTCCAAATCCGTTTATGAAAGTTGCTTTCAAATCCCTTATAACTCCTCCAACAATAGAGGTTCTTGGGTTGCCTTTAGCACAACCATCCACATTACACTTTACCTAACCCATCTCTGGAGGAATCCATTTAAAGTTAACCTTATTTTCCATATGCTAGTCCAGTTAATGTTGAGAAGATTATGGTGAATACTCCAATTTTATTTAATCCTCAAGTCATGAAGAGTAGGGATCATTTTTCCTTTACCAAATGTAGCAACATTGAAGTTTTCAGTAACTTTCTATTTTATGATTTGAAATAAGATGGGGTTGGTTCTAGCTTGTTCCCTAAAAAATCTATTGTTTCTCTCTTTCCAAACATCCCAAGATAGGAAAGGGAGAACCTGAGTCCATAAATTCTATAAAATAGGGTGATTCAGAGGACAAAAGCTCCATTGATCAATGAGAAAACTCATAGTGTTAGGCATTGTCCAAACCACATTGGGAAAGGAGAGGATAAGGTACCAAATTTCTATAGTATAGGGGTAGTGGATAAAAATATGATCAATGGACTTATAGTCACCTTGACAAAGAGCACATTTGTTAACAAGATAAAACCCACACCTATTAAGATTGTCCAAAGGGTCTTCCCATAAGCAACAACCCACAAAAATATGTTAATTTTGGGGATAAGATAGGGAATCTAGACATACCTCCATAATTGCCCATTATCCTCCACCTTCTCCATAGCTCAGTAAGTCCAAATCATTGTAAAGGAACTAGAAGAGTTATAAATCTAGACCTATCTATCAACCCTAGATTGGGAGAAGAGAGAGCAATCTAGAAATAAGATGGACAAAGATCTCAAAAATTTCCATAAGTTGGTTAGTAGCATCAGGTGGGAGACCATCACTTCTCTGCAGGTGTCCTTTGTAATATTTCCACTTAGCTTTACCTTCTCTCCATCTTATGTAGTTATCCATAGAGGTACCAAATTGACTAGTGATCCATCTTTTAGTTTGAGATAAGGAGTTTATTTCAGCTAGAGGTTTTTCCTAATTCCATATATCATCCTAGAATCTAGTATTTTTACCATCTCCAATAACCATCCTACTTCCTTTCCTTAGAACATTTTAAACATTTATTATACTTCTCCAAAGAGGTGATCCCATAGAGGAGACTTGTTCATATAAGAAGGAATCAACTTGCCCATTGCCAAGATACTTCACTTTCATAATAGTAGTCCACTCTTTCTTATTTTTCATAAGCATCCATCCAATCTTAACTATAAGAGCTCTGTTAAATTGTCTTATTCTTCTTATTCCAAAACCTTCCACCTTCGTAGGAGTACAAAACTTGTCCCATTTAAGAAAATATACGTGGGTTTTATACTCAGTACCAGTCCAAAGGAACTTCTTTTGGATTCTTTCAATAATATCAGCAACCGTTCCAAGGATTTTGAAAAGGGAAAGAAAGAAAACAAGAATGTTTTACAAATAGGACTTAAGCAAATGAATTTTTCCAGCTTGACTCAACAATTTCCCTTTCCACCCCGCAAGTTTTTTTTGGAATCTCTCTATAAGATTGTTCCAATACATAGGAGAAGGAAATTTGGCAGTTAGGGGAAGTCCCATATACGAGTCTGGGAGGATAGCAACATTACATCCCAAGACCCGAGTAATCTTAGTTTGAAGAGAATTTTCAACATTGAAAAAATAAAGTTTATTCTTATTGTAGTTTATCTGTTGACCAGATATCTTAGCATGATTATCCATGATATCCTTCCACCTTCTAGCCTCAAATAAGTAAGCTTCACCAAACATGATAGTATCATCAAAAAGTTGTTGATGAGAATTGATTGAAGTTGGGAAGCAACCCTCACTCCTCTTAAAGCATTGGACTCTCTTCTTTTCTTGATATTACAACCCAAAACTTCACCCACCATAATGAAAAGGTAAGGAGAGAGGGGATCCCCCCGACTGAGACCTTTCCTTGTTGAAAAGACCTCTCTAGGAGAACCATTGACCATGACATAATACATAGTTGTGGAAACACAACTCATTATCATAATAAAAAGTTTGCCTCTAAATCCATATTTCTTTAGCACCACAAAGAGAAATTGCCAATCTACTCTGTCAAAAGCCTTAGATATGTCAAGTTTGAAAATCATACTAATTTTTTTATTGACTTCCATAGAGTGAACAATCTCATGGGTCATTATAACAACATCAAGAATATTTCTCCCACCAACAAAATATTTTTGGTTGTTTGAGATAAGTTTATCCAACACCTTCTTAAGTCTATATACCACAACCTTAAAAAGGACTTTATATAAGGTGTTGCATAGGCTTATAGGTCTATAGTCCAACATACATTGAGGATCAGCTACCCTTGGAATAAGTGCAATATAGGTAGAGTTAAGTTGCTTTATAACCTTCCCAATTCTAAAAAAAATCTCTCACTGCATTAAATATGTCTTCCCCTATAATATCCCGGAACTCCTAGAAAAAGGATGGAGGGGAGCCATCAGGACCCGGGGATTTAAAGGCTCCAAAAGAAAAACCAACATTTTTAACTTCTTCAAAGGACACTTGTTTCGACAGGTTTTAATTATCTTCATTCAATAATCAGACATGGGATGGCATCAAGCAAACCTTCAGGATCCGAGAAGACATTATTGGTATTACCTTGGGAATTAATGAAAAAATTCACCACCTCATTAGCAATTTCATCTTCATCCTCCAAAATGAGCCCATTTGGCATCTGCATCTTCCTGATTTTGTTTCTGCTTCTATGCTTTAGGGTGGATTGATGGAAGAATTTGGTGTTTTCATCTCCCTTAGTTAACCATTCAATTTTAGATTTTTGCTTCCAAAATATCTCCTCTTACTTATTAAGTCTTACCCAATGATCCCTTAGAACTTTCTCCAGCTAACATGTGTTGGTGTAATTAAATATTCCTAATTACACTTTACTTAATCTTACTTAGGTTAATGCATTGCATAGTAGTTTATGATTGAGACACCTAGGAGTGTGCACATCTATTAAGCACATGGTGTAAGAGAAATTCCACTTTTGGTGTGATAGTTGTCTTCACATACCTCGTTGTGTGTGAGATCCACTTTTTGTGCTCTTATCACATTATCATCCTAATCCAATGCACATACTTTATTGCATATTGGAGATGATCCACATTTGGTGGACATGTGATTACACCTAGCATAGGTGATAGCTTATCAGCTCCTTATCATTCTCTCTTATTGCCTTTCCTATATAAGGAGGCCTATTATGTAATCATTCATCAACTTTGAAGGTGAATTCATTGGATCTATTCAATCCATCCTTGCATTCATATTTTCTCTCTTGTGCTTTTCTTCAACCTCTAGATCCTTGGTTCAATATTTGCTATTTGCAAATTCTTACATGGCATCAGAGCCATTGGAGCATTTTATATCAGCTGATTTGAAGAGAGCTTGATGCAAGCTTTGAAGGTCAAAATCTCAAATCTGGCAACAGTGTGCGATAGAGGCGTCTTGGAGCAGATCTGACCTCACCATTGCGTCTGGGAGGCTATTTCGGTTAAAATCAACTATAAATTTGCCTATATTAGGTGAAAGTCAAATCCGAGGCAAAAAAAATTTGCAAATCGGACCATAGGCCCGATCTGCACCTCTGCGGTACAATTTTATTATAAATTTTTATTTTTTATTTTTAAATTCTGTATATTTTTGGAATTATTTTTTTTTGTTTGCAAAAATTTGTTTTGCAGGCTTGGTACGTGCCCTCTGCGCATATATTAGAGAATATTACAATTATTCCGCTCGTAATAGTGTGACATCAACATAGTGAAGGCATCGTACACAGGACCGCAGCCCGTTGGCGAGCCTAAGCCCCAGCACGACAGTCTTGTTTATTTGTGAAGCGGGCCTTTGCATATATAAACAGTCTGCAGACCTTCATCTCTGCGCATGTAGGCACCCGGTCAAGTGGTCACCTCTGCTCCGCTCAACCGTCATGCCATGCGACGTCCGATGCCCACGCGACACCTCCGTCACCGAACCCCTCTGCAAACCCCGCCAACAGGTGCCCCATCAGCACCTCCGCCCAGTCGGACTCCCAATCAGCGCCTTGTCAGCACTCTGTGACAGCACAGTCATTGGCCACGTGGCTGCATGACTTGCCCACGCGGCTGCTCCACCTGTCACTTGCCGCCATTGCTCTCGCCACGTGGCACAACCACGGTGAGCCTCGCGGCCACCACATCAGACAAGAACCAGCCAACCGGAGGACGCCACGTGGACACCTAAGACCATCAAATTTGTTGACGCCATCATCTGTACAGACCACGTCAGCAACCCAGTCAGCACTATCTGTACTGCCACGTCAGCACCGGGGGGGTTTGCGCGGATATCATCATTTTTGCTATGCTAAAATTGACAGTCATTTAGCCATCACAACAGAGCGAAATTGGGTTTTTTTTACGGTCGTATGACCATCAAATTTAACCTCATGATTTGCTAACGTCAGCAGGGTTTGAAAATTCTTTGCCTTCACCATTTGCATTTTTTATTTTGTAGTCCAACTTTGAGAGGCCATAACTTAGTCATCCGGGCTCCAAATCGGGTGCAATTTTTTTTGAAATTGGGTAGAATTTCCTGAACTTTCCAGTGGTGGTGTTTATTTTGCATTTTAGTGGCCTGATTTTTCAGAAATTGCAAATCTTGTTGAATGTTCCTGTCTATTCCTGATTTCTGCAACTTCCAGGGCTTCGTTTGGGCACATGCGGTAACATTTTGAGGTGAATTTTTTTTTGAAAGTGCATGATTTTTTGTCTACTTTTCAGATCTGCAATCAGATTTGAGTGATTTTGGGTAGACATATCACTTTCAGCAATAGGCTATTTTGGGGCTATAATTGCACTTGGTTAATCCTTGGATTTCAGTTTTCTGATTTGCATCAGTCATTTGAAAGAGTTATCAGTAGTTATCAGTCATTATTTGGTTGAAATATGGATAATTCAAAGGTTAAAATCCTCACTCCATATAACTACCATGAATGCAAAGTTTCTTTAAGTGATCATTTGTTGAGTCTTGGATTGCTTAGAATGACTCTTGGGCAAGATCAAGAACCTCAAACATGTGCTGTAGAAAGGCAAAAATGGTTTGATCGAAGAGATAAAGGACTTGGCTCTCTTAGATCATCCATCTCTCGTGACATGCTCTTTCATATTGAATCTTGCACAAATCCTCATGATGCTTGGATCACATTGGAAGGACTCTTTGGTAAACCTGATAGAATAAGAAAATTCAGATTAGAGAATGATCTCATAGGTCTTAATCCTAGGGATTTTGACAATATTCAAGATTTTTTCTCTAAGTTCAATACTATTAGATTGGAGCTTTCTTCATGTGGCATTGTTAAAGGGGATGAATAATTGATCTTTTCTATTCTTTCCAAGCTTGGTCCTGATTATTCTATCTTTGTTTCTACATTCTATGCTACTATGGATGCTCTTGGTAGTGCATACAAATTGCCCTCTCTTGATGAATTTGCAATGCAGCTCACAAGGGAACAAGCAAAGTTGGCACACATGGGTCAGTTGAAGCCTTCCACACATCAAGCATTGATTGCAAGAGAGTCTACTTCAAAGGCTTCTAATGGCAAAGGAAAGAAACACAATAAGGATCCTAAGCCTCATGACAAAGGTAATGAATCTTCTTCACCAAAAAGTACTAAATCCAAGTCCTCTTCAAGAGAGGAATCATCTAGAAGAAAGAGAGATAAATGTGCATATTGTCAAAAGTTAGGGCATGATGAGCATAAGTGTTTTCAAAAGAAGATTGATGAGCTAACTCACATTATTCAAAAACACAACATTAAGTTGCCCTCATCAGTGTCTGCTCCTTCTACACATTTGGCAGCTTCTACATCTCCATCATCATCCAAAGATAAAGGTAAAGGACAAGCACTCATGGCTTCCACACATCCTGAGCAAGGTAAATGGCTTCTTGATTCAAGTGCATCGCATCATATGGCATCTTTTATGGATATGTTTTCTTCTATTGAGCCTTGTAATTCTCCTAATATTTTGATGGGTAACAACACATTCATGAGAGTTTGTGGGAAAGGTTCTATTCCTATGGGAGAGGGGACATTTAATGATGTTCTTTGTGTACCATCCTTGACCACTAATCTCCTTTCTATTTACCAAATTACACATGGGGCACAAGATAAAATTGTTGAGTTCACTCATGATTATGTCTACATTAGGGACATGGAGACTAGAAATGTCATAGCAATGGGAGTTGTTGATCATACATCACGCTTGTATTCTTTTTCTAATTTTGTTGATAATGATGATGATATTCATGATGTACCCATCCCTTTGCTAAGGGATAATTATGAGGAGAACTTTGGGCACTTGAATCATTTTGTTGTTGAGACAAGTGTCAATCTTCCTACTCCTCCACTTCCTGCTTCTTCAGACATGGGCTCTACTATTCAGCAGGATGATCATATTGTTTCAGATCTTGCAGAGTGTGATGACTACTTGGATGCATCTTCAACATTTGTTGATTCTCATGATGCAGATTTGGAAGACATACATGAGGGGGTTTCTCTTTCCCTTGATGACAGTTTCATCATAGATGGGGATACTTCTTCATCTTCTTTGGAGATTGGTGTACTTGATTCTTCTCCTTCTTCACTTGATTTGTCACATGAAGTGATAGATTCTTTGAGCTTGGAGAGACCTATTCAGTCTTCAGAGATTCATTCATGGAGACCTACATCTTCTTCCTCCTTCCATTTGCACAAAGATTGGCTTCTTCATCATTTGATGTATCTATTTCTTCCTAAGGGGAGACATGTTTCTTGTAAGCATTGGTTGAACTATTGTTTGCAGGTACTCTTCATCAACATGGGAGCTTCTACATTATGGGGGGGATATCATGTTTCCAACTATCCTTCTTATGGGGGGATAATTCTTTGTATATGCATGATGTATGTAGTTCTTGGGGGGTCTTGAGCACTCCATCCATCCATGCATCTTGTTTTCTTCTCTCTTTTTGGGGGAAGGTTTTTCCCATGAGGTTTTCCCTCTTTCTCCACTTTATGAGAGTTATGCATTTCATGCATTTTGTACATGGGTACTTAACATGGCCTAGTAGCCGGGACCCATCTTGCATTGTGAGTTTAAGTGCATTCCCCTAAGTTGCACTTAAGGGGGGGTGTTGGTGTAATTAAATATTCTTAATTACACTTTACTTAATCTTACTTAGGTTAATGCATAGTAGTTTGTGATTGAGACACCTAGGAGTGTGCACATCTATTAAGCACATGGTGTAGGAGAAATTCCACTTTTGGTGTGATAGTTGTCTCCACATACCTCGTTGTGTGTGAGATCCACCTTTCGTGCTCTTATCACATTATCATCCTAATCTAATGCACATACTTTATTGCATATTGGAGGATGATCCACATTTGGTGGACATGTGATTACACCTAGCATAGGTGATAGCTTATCAGCTCCTTATCATTCTCTCTTATTGCCTTTCCTATATAAGGAGGCCTATTATGTAATCATTCATCAACTTTGAAGGTGAATTCATTGGATCTATTCAATCCATCCTTGCATTCATATTTTCTCTCGTGTTTTTCTTCAACCTCTAGATCTTTGGTTCAATATTTGCTATTTGCAAATTCTTACAACATGTATCCATGTTTGTTTCTCCCTTGAATTTCATTAAGCTTACTAGAAATTTCCTTTTTTTTGAGAAAAGATATTACCAAAGGAGGATCAGTTCCATCCTTTAACCTTATCTTTGATGATTTTAAGTTTTTTGCAGACTTGGATCATTGGGGAGCCACCACAAGGAGTATTCCACCGGTTTTGGACCAAACTACAGAAGTCAGGATGAGTAATCCACATAATTTCAAATCTAAAGGGTGTGGGGCATTTTATCATACTATCCATCCAATCTAAGATGAGGGCATTGTGGTTAGAACCAGTTCTTGGGTGAGCAGTAAAAAAAATCTGCAAGATTCAACCAATTTGAGGAAAGGAGGAATCTATGCAATCTAACCTAAATAAGATTATTCCCATGTCTTCTATTAGACCAAGTGAACTTCACACCTTGCAAAGCAATATCCATCATACCTGTAGTAGTAAGAGAGTCACCCAAATCTAACATACTCTCATTAAAGTCTTCAGTACCACCAGATTTCTCTGAGGGAAAAAGAGGAGAGTTGAAATCTCTTGCATCATCCATTTGGCAGAGTTGTTTCCCAAAGTTAAAACATCTAGGGAATCCCATAGGGATCTCTGCTGAGATCTAACATTTGGAGCGTAGACATTAATCAAGTTCCAAGAAATACCAGAATCAACAAGTTTGAAGGAAACTATTAGACTGCATTTAGAGGAATGAAACAGAGAGCCTATCACCTTACCAGGATTCCATAATGTGGCCATCCCTCCAGAGGCACCAACAGAGTCACAAGATTCCCACTCTGCTCCTGGCCAAATATTATTACAATCTTCGTAAAGCCTTCTTTATTCATTTTTGTTTCTTGAAGGATTAGGATATCAATTTTGTTTTCTTATATGGCACATTTTAGCATGTGTTATTTATTTTGGCTATTTAAGCCTCTCATATTCCAGGATAATATTTTCATAATAAAAACTATAACTAAACAACCAATTCATTGGTTACATGACCACCCCCAAAAAAGAGAGGATGTCTCATTTCTTCTTCTTCTTAACATCACATAACCCATCCATGGTTCTATGTTTTTTGCTTGTCACCTCCTTAGCTATCTCGCTTTCCCTACTTCCCTTATGTGATGGCATGCCTTGTTTAGAGTTATTACCCACATCTGGTTTTTTCTTCCTTTTGCCTTTCCCTTTTACCACATTCCAATCAAATTTTGTTCCAATAATTTATGTCCTTTTTTAGGAGGGGTGGAAGAAAACCTTAACAGAGAAAGTTGACCTTTAAGACTGGTAGACCCAGATAAGCAACTTGTTGATTTGGGAGTCAAAATAGTGTCACTATTCTCCTTATTGTTTTGAAATTCCTTTTTATAGCTAAAACCTCCAGTTTCTGACAAGTTGGTTTGATTCTTCTGGGAAGAAGCCTTCTAGATATCCCAAGTCATGGAATCCATTTGAATCACTTCATCTGTTGTATATATATTTAGTTGAAGAACCATTTCATCTAGAGACTCCCCTTGAATTCTGGGGGGCAGGGGCAGATCCATCCATTCTCCCAACCTCCATAACAACTTCCTCTTTTTTATCCTTTTCACTTTCACTAGTCTTCTTCTCATTTGATTTCAAATAACCAGGTTGGGTAACAACAAAAACAACATTTTTCTGGGTATTCTGGAGAATCTTTGGATCAGGCACTTCAGAAGAGGTAGAAGCACACTGATCAACGAGATCATTCTTACTCGAGTCAAGAGTGTCCAACACAACCTCATTAGAGGGAGGGAAAACCTTAGACATAATCTCCTTTTCAAACTCCGAAGATTCACCTTGTGGCTTCAAATGCTAGTTCTTATTCTTCTAAAATTTGCAAACATTACTCAAATGACCATGTTTCTTACGGATCTGGAAAAAAAAAGTGGAGTTTTGATATTCTAGGTGTTGTACCCAGGAGCCATATTTCGATTGAAGCGTTATGTAGGTGGGAAGAATTGTATTCACTTCCACATTAATACAAATTCTAGCAAATAAGAGACAGAATCTCAGCTGAGTAACCCGATCCACAACCAAGAGCGACCCAATTGATTCAACAATACCTCTAAAAACTTCAAGGTTCCAGAATTATGGGGGAAGGCTTGGAAGACGAACCCAAGTAGGAGCCAGAGCTCCAAGATCACTCAGAGGATCCAAACCAGGTTTCCATTTACAAAGGGCTAAGATGTTTCTTTGATTACTCATATACGTCCAAAGTCCATTAGTAAGGACATATAATAAGTCTTCTTTATTCACAAACTAAATAAGAACAGACTATTAGCCATCACATTAATTTTCACTCCCCTTAAGACCCCAATGAGAAGCAACCCACTTTCGAAATTGATCAATAGAAGGCCTAAAAGATAGGAACTTACCCACCAAGGATAGCTCCAACTCGCTTATAGTTTTCTTCTTAATCCCATCTGACAACCGAACCATTGTGCAATTAATCTTACAGGCAACTTCATACCCTTTCTTCTCAGCAATAGTCTTCATCAAGGGTGAACTAACACCCAACACTTTATCCACAAAGGAGGATGAAGGTTCATGCTAGAGAAAGGAACCCCTAGAACTAGCATGCTTGTCAACACTGGTCAAAGTAGCAAACCCTGACACCCCTTGGGCAGAAGATTCCCCTAAGGAACTCGAGGAAGACCCCAAAGGATTTGGAACCAAATAAATCTAGGGAGGGACAAGGGAGATCCAAGATGGGTCCCCCTCCCAAGGCCCCATGACGGGACGACGGAAGCAACAGGAACATGAAACCCTAGCAACATGACCAAAATGTGTTCTTTGAATGAAGTCTTGTTGAGTGCACATGACTAACATAATAAAGGGATGAGATTAAGATCATAACTACTTCAAGTTAGTTATGCAAGGGTCCCTTAGTCCTTAACACTAAGTTGAAATTTTTTTGGTTATCTATACACTTGATAATAAGTTAGGAAATATATAAAGAAAGTTGTGACTCAAACCACCTACATAATCAAAATGTTTTGATCACTAATAGAGATGTTAAGATTGAAGACAAAGCAAACATCTCCACATAGAGCAACACTCTAGTTTGCAAATGTGTGATATGAAAAAAGGGGCTACAACTAAGGTCACTACTAAGCATATGGGTTGAAGTGTAGGTGCTAAAGAGTTAAAGGACAAGTAAAGGGAAAATAACATGCAATAGAAAGCCAAGATAAAAAGAACTAAATCACTAAAGAGTGCAAGAACAAGGTAGTAGCAATGGTTGAGACACCAAAGAATGTAAGAGAATAATTTGACTAGCATGGGAAAGTAGCCATGGACTTTTGATTTACACAGAGTCACCGACTATGAGAAGTGACAAAGAAAGACATCATTTTAAAAACTAGACACTAAATCATTCTTTTTCATTCAAAAATTTATTAAAAGACAACAAATTTTAGACTGGAAGGGGTGTGATACTATTTAGCTCCCAAAACAAAATCACAATATTTCAATTGATTGAAATGATGAATTTTACTTCTATGCGTAAAGAAGCTTGGGACATCCTTTTAATATCATCAAGTTAGAACTAAACAAGGTAGGGTATAGTCTATCAAGTGTAGAAAAGGACAAACAAGTGTACTTGTGTTAAAAGATGATTCAACAAGTGCACTAGGGGTCATACATGATTCACGAGCCCTAGGGCCACATTATTCAATCTAAAGTCCTAAGATGATTCAACAAGTGCACTAGGGGTCATACATGATTCATGAGCCCTAGTGCCACATTATTGAATCTAAAGTCCTAAGTGGTATAGACTCCCTTAAGAAGCCATACAAATAGTTTTCAACTGTACATCACGAAACAAGATAAATGAACGAGTTTGTCTTTAGTTTGAATGAATGATTTTAATGATGTCCACGAGACCGAACAATCTAAGGGACCCAAAAAAGCACACAACCTTAAGCTATCTCCATATTCCTTTCCATGGCTGATATTCTGTTATGAATCTTAACAAAAAAACTGTCAGGTTGGTTGATCTTATCCTCTTCAAATAAACTGTGCATGTTGTCAGCCTTCAAGATGATTTCATATTGAGCTCAAATATCATCATAAGCTATGCATTCTGTGAGAAAGTGTCATTCAATTTCAATTGTGCCCGTCCTATAGAACATGCAAATTCTCTCCTCCCAAGCCTCTTTGGGCCTCTTCCATCTACCTGTCTCACACTTGAGATGATGTGATCCAGTCCTCAATTGTGCCACTAACAACCTTGCTTTCCCTTTAATAGCAACGCCTAAATATGCTTTCTCACCATGCTCCCCGGTTGGGTTGAACTCTTGAATGTAGTAAGCCTTTTTTCGACCAATGTTATTAGTCTACAAGGCACTCTGAAACTTCTCTATGGCAAAAAAATTTATATCCACATTTGTATTAGGACAATCATGTAGCTTAATTTTCCATTTATTCAATCACTTTTTATTTTGCTTAATCCAAGTTTTCTTTCTATGGTCAAGATTCTCTTCCTTCACAATTTTCGGCCGATGTTGGTTATGTATGTTTTCAGCATTTTTTAAATAACTAAGTAACCGAGTTGTCGTTGATGCCTCCAACGGAAAAGTACCAACCTCCACTATAAAAATATGATAAAGTATGGAGATTTTAACTTTGAGATTGCTTGTGATTAGAAGTTTCTGAATTCTCTCTAGCTGTCTCCAGTCATAGTTTGACATACTGCCACCCCAAACTTCGCAGCCATGCAAAACCACCAATGTGACTAGCAAACCGATTTTTTTTTTCTTGGTTTTCCAATCCCAAAGTTCAGCTGTTCTGCACCTATTTTGAAGCAAATATGAGGCTTTCCAACCCCCTTTATCCTTTTCGCTCTACAAGTCTCCCAACTGAGCTTATAATGAAAGTCAATCCCAAGATGTTTGTAATCTTGAATAGCAAAGCCAAGCCAAGCCATTCTATAAGGTATAGAATAGCAAAGCCAAGCGTCCAAAGAGGATTTGAATCAATTCTTCTTAGGCCTCTTCATCCGGGAGATATTTAGAATGCTTTGCACAAATGAATCCCCATCCCTTAGCATGGATATACCAGTCTACGAGTTTTAGAAAAGCCATTTAAATGCATTCAAGCCTCTATAAGAGTGATCTTAGAGAGTTTGAAAGTAGGAGATGACTGTAATAGCAGGGAGCAGGAGCAATTTATGTTGGGTAAGCATGCAATACAAGGAAGGCCAGCTTACAGAGCATTGTAGAGTCACTAACAATATCCAAAATACATTTCAAGGATTAATTCAAGAAATTGGCTTGTAAAATCTTGAATGATGATTGTGGGTATGAGTGTGATAGCTTCATTTTTATAGATTTTTCTCACGTTAAGGTTTTTCAAGGTAAATTGCTTGTGTTCCTGTCTCTGTATTAGTATTCCTTTGCTTGCTTATTTTCACCACTGCATTAACTCGAACGTTTAAAACAGCATAAGAATGACATGTTCAGTTGATTAGGCATAGTACTTGTTCATAACAGTGACTAGACGTTGAATTATTGATTAAATTAAAAAATCGGCATCAAATTCAACTTTGAATATGTTAAAGAATCAACATTTTTTTTTGTTGCTCTTTTGGATTTTTGGAATAAAGAACAATCACATGCTGATAGGAACTTGAGATTTTGAAATCTGGTAAATATGCAGTGTATGAGCACGTATACAGTTGCGTGATGGATATGTTTGCAGATAGCAGTCATTTGGCTGCTGTAAGATCATGTTGCAGCATTAGATTGTTGTTTTCGATAGCATAACCATTGGAATAGTAGTACATAAAGATTGCAAATCCGTGTTGGTGAATCATTTGTTAAAATACCCAAGTTCATTATGAATCAGCTATTTTTCCACTTTCACATTTGGGGGTGAACAATTTTCTGTTTTTCTTCTTTATAGTTCATTGGAGACATGTTGAACTCTCCCTTCATCTACTCTAAAAAGCTAGCTGTGTTTTACAGTCCTATTTACATATTTGTGGACAGTAAAATGTATTTTGTTTCTTTCTTCTCTCTATAAATTAATTTTAATATCTTTTACTGAAAAAATTTGCAATTGTCAAAGACAAATGGTATTTGATACAAAACGAGATCATTCACTATTGTTTGGTGAAAACCAACGAGAAACTTGTTGACAAACCTTAGAAAATTAATTTTTTCAAGTGTGTTAAAAAGTCGACAAATTTATTATAAGATCTGAATAAAGTGCAGCAAGAATTCCTACTGATGTAAAGCAAAGATGAAGTTTCATTCAAAGAATGGATGAGAGCACATAGCACTTGATTGGAAACATGTGCTAATTTTCTGCACATGATTCGTTTGAGTCTTGGTAGCTTATAATATGAAGCTCCACTAGACTGACAGATTTTGTATAGGTTATAATAAACCTTCTGATGGACAGTAACAATATCAAACGGGGGCTTCCAGCCTTGGTTCAAAAGGAAAGGCAGATACAAACTTCTTGATATCACAGCCTCCGGGCAGAGAACAAGGCAATTCTAGCCATGAGTTTTCTATAATGTTACAAAGTACTAGACTGCTAAATTCACAAGAACTTATGCAAATCATCATCAAGTTATCATAAGCTGTACAGTTGAGGTCAGCTTTCTTTCCAAAGTATCGATGAGACATCGAAACAGGCATTGCTAAAGCTTGCTTCCATTCAGAATTGGCCTCATCAAATTCCCATACTCTCACTGTTGAACTCTCCAAAAAATCAAGGAGTACTACAACCAACATACGCCCCCCACAATTCACAATGTCTAGAGAGTACTCAAGTGTTGGATGTGATAAAGGAGGAAGCTCATACCACAAGCCTTTGTGAGTATTACAGGCCACTACATTACCTCCTCTGTTAAAAAAATAGACTATTTCTTCTTCACCATTTGCTGATGTCAAGATAGAAGAATACTCTTTTGAAGGACTCCGCTGGACATCAGAAGCAACAATATTACCCCCTTTGTTCAGAAAGTACATAATTCCATCATCATTGCTAATATTTTGCATCAAGCATGATGTTCCACACTTTTCCTTCATGTTCCAGCATATAGATGGCTCACTCCATCTGCAGGTTGATGAATCATAGACTTTAGTCACAAAGGTAGGGAAAATGCCATATATGACAGTTACCTTGTAAGAGTTTTTATATGTAACCATGGCGACTGCATGTATTGTCTCAGTGATGTGTAAACGCGGTAGTTTACGGCACTGTCCTGTGAGAGGGTTGCACACAATGAACTTGCCATAAGCTGACTCAAAACAAATTAGACCTCCTGCGGATGCTATTGGCTTCGACACGTTTTTGCTAAGCACATGAGGGATTTTAATATGGTGCCATTTATACACTTCTGTGTCATACACAATTCCTTGTTCAAACTTTGAATCTACCATGTAGAACCATGGAGCTCGGGATGGCACCTCTGAAGAAGCATGCAGAAAACTTGGAGAATCTAATATTGAATTCCATCTTTTGCACACTGAACGGAAACTGAACAACTTAGATACAGGCAACCTTGCTAGCACCCTCTCCAATAAGTCTTCATGAAATTCTCCCCATGACAACTTATAATTCTCCTGCAGAGAAGGAAATTTTGTCCTCTTCTTTGGTGGGCCGCTTCCATTTTGAGAGTCTAGCATACTCCTTTTGTTCACCACTAGAGCGTTCCAGTTCTCCATTGAAATCCCATTATTTGATGAGATTTTAGGAGAAAAGTTGCACATGGAGAAATTGCAGCACAGATGTCAGGAGTGCAAGAGGTCTGCATTCAAAATTTGAAACAAGAAAAATACTAAGATCCATATCACAGAGCTTAGCATCAAAGATAAAAATGAATTTCTATGGCTTTCAAAAATTCTTGTAGCAAAGCATTGGAAATAATATACCTTCAACGCAAACCATTGTATAGCATTTTAATGCTCAGGTATAACAGGTTTCTAAATATAGAATGACAACACTTAGTTGGAATTCCGTATGTCTAAAGAACTAATATATCCCTACACAACTTATCTTTATCTTAATATATACCTATGCACCGCACTACATGATGTAAAAGGAAAGAGAAGGTATATATGCGGAACAGAATCCTCAAAAGAGAGACCACTGATCTGTGTGAACACTAAAACTTTAAAAGAGAATATCAAATATGCTGCATGTGAAATAAATCACAAAAACATAAAAATGGCAAGAGTGGCATGTGAAAATAAGCACAATCCCTTTCCATGATTGAGGAAAGCTATCCAAAAATATCATTACTGCGTACTGCATTGATAGCATTCCAAGAAATAAAAAACACTCTTATCTGTCTGCACTAACCTACCACATGCACAGATGGAAAATGAATACTTAAATATAGCTTAACATTCCTGAGGACTGCGGTTCAATAGTTGGCCCTAGTGGTCCAGATTTTATTGGTCACAGATTCAAGCCATACTACTGACTCTCCAATAAATCTGGGATCACCCACACAGCTTGTTACAAAACAAAAAATGCATAGTTAATCATTCCCCGATAAACATGGCATCATCCAAACAGTAGTGACAACAATGTTAAAGAGTATAACTTAATAGTTTTCTGATAAATCTGGAACTACTCAAACAGCTTGTTACACTTTTTTTCTTCAAAGTTTAGCTTAAATTTCATCAGCACACATTATTGAGTTTGAAGGATCCACTGTCGAATAAAAAGGGCTTTTTTAAAGCACTATAAAATGACAAAGGACCGAATTTAAGATGTAAGTAGCTTGTTTTATGGCATTGCCTATATTAGCACTGGATGTACATTTAATATATTATAGAATATCAACAATCATGTTCAGCAGAAATGCTTCAAGGCATTGACGCTGATGATAGATTCAAAGATTGTTTTAGAACTAGGTTATAATCAATAAGATATGGATAGGCTGAAGATCCTAAACTTTTCTCATAGTTTCTCGGATAAAAATATTACTCCAAGAAGAGGGATCCATCCTCAAACTTTTGCTATCTTCCATTAAAATTTAGAAAAGCTGATGTTAAGGGAAAAATTCATTCCAGGGAAGAAATTATCATTTGAATCTTCTCTATGTCAGTTACACATTTCTCTATGAAGTAGGCGCCTGTACTTGGCCTTTCTTGGCATGTTTAAAATCAGGGAAGCTTTGAAAAAGTCCATTTTAATTGTTAATTCATTGGCAGCATAATGCTTGTTTATGGCTCCATTAATCCAGAAGCTCAACCTGATCTCAGTCACTAGAATATGAACTGTAAAGGAGTGTAGTTTTAGAATCTAAAGTTGGGCTACATGATTGGAAAAAACTTCTGCTAGGTTTTGTTTTGACATGCTACCATCAGAATAAACAAAATATGTTAGCTTTTTCACTAAGCAGGCCAGACCAGTGTTGGTTGATTTTTTATATAAAGTACATCCAGCTTCCAAGCATAAAGAGTTCCCCTCGGAGTTGAGGAAGATTGATGCGGTCACATATACTACCAAAAGCCCAAGATGGAGTACAACAAGCTGGGATTAATAAATTTTCTTACCCATCCAGACACAGAAAATATCAGTTCACAGATAAACATCCATACAAAAAGCATGCAGTTACAGTTCACACTTGACACAAAAACTACCAAGGTGTGTTAACTGGGGTAAAACAAAATCATTCCATCACAGAAAAGCAAACAGAAGTCTCATGGTTAATGCTTCTCAGTTCCATAGGTTTTCCGTTTTCATTTTTATCTGTAGGGCTAGTAAAACTATTGAGATAATATTCTTCCTTCCTTGTTTTAAGGACGGTGAAGTCATCAGTAGGCATAAAGCAAACAGAAGTCTCATGAATATTGCTTCGGCAGTTCTAGGTTTTCCTGTTATAACTTCTGTCTATGGGCCTAGTAAAACTATTAAGATAAGATTAAAACTTCCTTGTTTAATGAAATAATCAGTAAACATTTGCCCAGATCCCAGTTTAACAATCAACCCAAAACAGATGAAGTAAATGAAATTAACTTTAAAAAAATACAAACCAAAATACATTGCATCTCATATTTTGTAATAAATAGGCTCTTCTTCCGTTGACTGAGGCAGGCAACCTATGGTAAATAATAGGAAAAAACTTTTTTTCCATCTCATATCCTGCAGAAATGGCGGAGTCCTAGATGTTAAGCACACTCAGCCAAACTTACAGTTTGTAAGTTAAATCACGTAAATAGGCTCTTCTTCCGTTGACTAAGGCAGGCAACCTATGGTAAAATAACAGAAAAAACTTCTTTTCCATCTCATATCCTGCAGAAATGACGGAGTCCTAGATGTTAAGTACACTCAGCCAAACTTACAGTTTATAAGTTAAATCACGCAAAAAATGGCACAAAGGTATCAAGCCTCGTTCACATATTGTCATCTAAAAAGACGTCCAGACAATATTTTTCCATGTCCATCCCAAAACAATCATCAAAACCGAAATCAGAATACAATAAGTATTACGAGAACAGTGCTGTTATAATGAGAACCACCCACTTAAAATCATGCATAATAATACATATAACCTATCACTGCATGGAAACTATCACACCCACTAACCACTGGACCACACCCACTTCATCCAATATTGAAAATTCACTGTAAATAATTTCATGATATTTGCTGTTCATTCTCATCTTTATTATCCAATAGCTGAATCAGCTTGATAACCCCAAAACTACAAAGAAGTACAAGCTAAACCATCAGTAGCAAACAAAGATGAATAACCCAAGAGAGACCTTAAAGGTCAGAAAAAAATCACAAAACTAGGGCATTAATCATCCACAAAAAATGGATTGATTTCAGGATAACGAGAATATAAACCCAACAGAGACAAACCCAAATGCAAAAACATAATAACTTACGGAAACAAGCATTAGAGCATACCAGAGGTTATCCAAGAAATCCTCCAACCCTAAGCATTCAAGATCTCGCTATACCACCTTCAGGCTTCTTCCAGGCACCCTGATAAGAAGCAACTAATATATCTACACCAGAGAGTTGGGTTGACAAATGACTTCCTTATATTCCTCCCCATCAAAATATTCTTCAGAAAAGACACTTATTGGATGGAACCCACTGACATGTTTGCTTTCCAGAATGTTTGTTCCAGAATGTGGGCTCCCCTCTTTTGATGCAATGGTAATGTGGGTGAATGGTAGCTCAGCGGCATCTTATTATGTCGAAGTCCCACTCGTAGCTTGAGAATTAAGCATGAGCAAGCTGTGGCGGTTTGAAAAAGCAGTTTCATGTGATGTCCCAAGGCATGACAATGGCAGAGCACTACAATAGCTAAAGAAGAGAAGTACCTACAGAATTGACTTTGAAAAGAAAAAGTTATGTTTGACATGTAAGGCAGCAGCACCAATGAAGATAAAATGTCTTTGGATTCTCTTCTAAAGCAGAGCAGAAGATGATTTATCCCTCAAAGTCAATGCCCCACAAAAGGAGGTGGACAGAGTGGGAACCTTGGAAGAGGGAAACTCGTTTACATGATTTCAGGCTTTAATGTCAACCCTCTCTGCCCCTGCCCATGTAAATTATTACAAAGCCCTAAAGCTTATTTGCAATCCTTCGCTCCACTAGCCTAAAGTTTCCTCATGTCACGGTGTTGAAAGATCATGGTGGCATCCATATTTTGCACAAACTCTGTCTTTATGTCTACAATGTAGTCCAACATCTCGATGCACTCCATTTTCTTTAGGAGCTTTTGTTTGTCATGTTAATGGATATGGAAACATTGTGAAATGTTAATACTCACACCCAATTGTACACGGTGGGGACAAAGGAGCGTAAGATTATTATTTTAAATCATTTTTGTTTTGAATTAAAGTTTAAAATTATAGATTAGGGTTGGATTTGAGATCATTATAAATTCCCTGTGAACTTTATTTAATATTTAAAGAAGAAAAAGATTGCTTAGACTAGTTTAATCAAATAAATATAAATAACTATTAATCAATTTAAATTGATAAATAATATAGATGGTGATTGATGATTGAGATAAGTGTATTTGTTATTTCATGAAAGCAAATGAAGAAGATAGGATATTTAGTTTTATAGTCAAAGAGTGTGTGCTAACAATGAAGATTTTGATATCAATCAAGAATATGTCTAGAAGATGTTGTCTCCTTTTTAAATGAACACCTTATATTCTATTGTAGTTCTATGCCTTACTAGAGGACAAGTAAGTGGTTGCAGTTTAGTCTTTTAAGTCAATTCATGTTTATGCATAATGGAATTCTTATTTTTTGCTCACTTAGGGCATTCATGTGTTCTTTACCTTGTTTTTATATATGTAAGGTTGGAAGCATTGAAGAATACCTTATAAAGTTGTCATTGTATTGCGAGGAGAAAAGTTATTTTAGTTCAAACCCCAAAAATGTGTATTTAAAGATTTGAAGATAGTAAGCAATGACCAGGTAATATGGTGTATGTAGATTCTTTGTTTCTTTAAAGCAACAAATTCAAATGTGTTTGTATTAATTACTCCTTGACACTTTAGGATGAGAGAGATCATGTATGTTCTATATTGATTTAAATCAAGGCATTAAATATCTTTAAATACTAACACATATCATCAAGCTTCACAAAATGTGTCTAGTTAGCTAATGGTGGGAAAATAATTTGGGGTAGTTGATGATTTTGGATATTGAAAAGGTCAGAGTTTAGTTCAAATTGTAGTCAGCCTTGTGATTGTATAAGTGACCCAAAGTATTAAAATGTTTAGACCCATGTAACTAATTGTACCGTCCTAAATTATGAGCATTCAATTAGTATATAATTTTTGAATTTATTTACCAACCACCTTAGTGTATTTTCATAATAGAACTTCATGTCACTTAATGGACACCTTAATTCAAATATGGGTCCTCTATGGTGCAGGATCACCAATGGTTGTTAAGGGGACTCATCTTTATGAGTCTTTCAAGTAGAGTTGTTGGATAGCTACAAGATCTCATGGGTGTTTGATCAATAAATTGTAATAGGTGGTCATAGTAATTGTTAAAATAATAAAAAAAAAATATAGAGTTAGGAAATTGTTTAATCAATGAGCAAGGAAAAATAGATTTACCATGAATAATCGCAAAACTAGGAGCATTCACCAAAGCACAAGGAAATAAGGAGACAATATTTTGAAGGGGGAAAAGCATAAAAAAAACTCCGTGATATAATGAAAGTGGCAAAAATGCCTAAGAATGAGAGATAGAGAGAGATAGAGTGAGAGCTTAGCTCATACAATGTTCAAGAAGAAGAAGAATCTCATAGGATGAGAGAAGGAGAGTCATCTCTTAATAGAGATATGAGAAAGGAGTTACATTGTAACTCCCATTTCTGTGTATGCCACATTTCACTAGTGTGTGAGACAAGTGTATGATTCCTCACAAGGAAGAATATCTATTTTCCTTAATAAAGAAAATTACAAATATGACATATCCTCCCACTTGGACTAGAAAATGAATACAATAGGATACCTTGGTTTATCCTTTAAATACAGAAATATACCAAGGAAAGATTAAATTCTAACACCCCCCTTTAATCTTTACTTGGGGTAATTACATCAATAGGTATCAAACCCAAATGTTTACAATGAATTTGAGATGTTTCTTTTGAAAGAGTCTTCACTAGGATGTCTTTGGCTTGATCATCTTGCATGTCTTCAACTTGTGCTTTGGAGCTTGAATTGTACGTAGGACTTTTGGAAAAGTGAATAGCACTTTGAGAGAACAAAAGTGTAGGTGCTTGTTGAGGGGAGCCCAAATCTTTAAGTGACCATTGAGATTCTTGAGATGCATTTAGGCATTCTTTATATTCAATTCTAGTAGAAAATAGAGGTGGAGCATAATCAACACTTGAGCCTGCAATAGGGCAAAAACCACTAGTAGAGTGCCCATCATTGGGATCACCTAGTGCTGAATCAGTAACACTTTGGAAAAAATCATATTGTGAATCATGAGGATAATAATTAGGAATGCAATCTTCAGTTACATAAGGAAAATCTGTAACGTGTTCATCATAATATGAGACATCAAGGGGAGAGTTAATATAAGCATCATTATCATTAACCTCCATAATAATCATAGGATTAGTACCTTCATCATGAGTTTCATCTTGAGCAATAAACATATCTTGCAGAGTAACATTAAGAAAGTTAGATATAATTTCCTCTTCTTGGTCAAACATATCATCAACATGAGAGCAAGGAGGAGTAAACAGATTATTACCATTATCATTGCCATCACTGCTAGGAGGAACAAAATCATTAGGAGTATCATTACTATCTTTGTGTTCATCATTATCTTTTTGAAGAGTATTAGTATTATCCTTAATGTTAGGAGCAGAAATAGAAATATGGTTATCTTTCAAATCGAGAACATAAAGCACATCATGTAATTTACCATTTGGAACAGAAACATTACCAGTTCCTTCATCTTGACAGCAATAATTATCAACTAAAGAAACAGGAATATTCATAGAATGAGGTTGCAAAGAATCAAAGACTTCCTTATGGGATTGAACATATTGAGATTCATTACTATCAATAATCCATTTAGGTGGTTTAGAAGCATTAAAGCAGATAGTAAAAGTAGAACGAGATTGATTTCCATTAGATTTTCCATTTGAGTAGTTTTGAGAATTAGATTGATCATCCTTTTGTTTCTTAAAATAGTTATGTATTAAGTGACCATCTTTACTGCAATAGGTACAATGTGGCCTATTTGAATGATTATTATTATGATAGTTATTGGAAGGCCTAGAATTATAATTTGAAGTATTATTATTGTTAGATCTTTGATAATTTTGGTTAATTTGATTAGTGTTAGAAGATCTATTGTTGTTGTGACTTTGAGAGACATATGTATGTTCGTGAGTTTTAAGTATGCCAAATTGAATTAATTTTGCTTCCTCTTGACGCAACATATTTTGAAAAATAACATAAGTTAGTTGAGATGCTAAAGAAGGAATAGCTAACTGAGAATAAATATTAGTAATAACTTGTTGGAACTGTCTAGGCAAACATTTACAAATAATTATATGGATTATCCTTAAATCAGAGAGAGGAACTTGTAAACTAGTTAGTAAAACTTTAATTGAATCAAACTTGAGCAAGAAATCATCAACAGAGTTGAATTCAGTATACCTGAGGTCTTCAAGTTGGTCTTGAAGCTGGATTTTTCAAGTTTCATATGCACTGTCATAGGTATTTTTCAGGATGTCCCAAGCCTAATGGGCTTCTGTACAAGTAGAAATTAAGACATACAATTCGGGGCTTAAGGAGATCCAGATTAAACCAAGTGCTTCCTCATTTTTAGTCTGCCAAGCAGTTTGGTCAGCTTGAGGAGAAAAGGCTGCTGGTTTTGAACTGGCATCAATAGCAATATCTAAAATGTGTCTAAATCTAAAGATGAAGGTCATGTGCATTTTCCATGCATGATAATTTGTACTAGTTAATTTCATTTCTGGCATTAGGGTGGTCATGGTTAAATATGGGATCTAAAGAAGGGATAAACAGAGAAACCTTTAACATAAATTAGAAAAGAACTTAAATCAAACTATATACACTTGCATGCAATAGCAAAAAGCTATAAAAGCTTACACCAATGAGGCATGCAAGAAAAAAGGAAACCAAAGGAAAAATGGAAACTAAGAACACTGCAGAGCAAAAAGATCTTGGTTAAGCTGTTATAGATTAACAGATAACACAAGAATCTCTTGCGTGTAAGAACAGGAATGAAATCTAAAAAGAAACCTAATAACAAAATAACCTTGCAAACTAGACGAGTTAAAGAATAGAAATGATCCTACAAAAATGTTAGCTAAAACGAATTGAATCTAAAAACTTAATTAATAGCTTGAGCTAGAAAATGAAATGAATCTAATTTTTTATTGTGCAGGAGTTAAAAAAGCGAATGAAATGAACTATGAAGATCAACAGAGGTAGAATAGCCCAATAAACCCTGCAAAAAGAATGTTAAGAACCTGAAAAACTAAAAAAAAAAAATTTCAAACCTGCAAGGAAACGTTAGCAAAAAAGTTAACCAGATAAAGATAGGGCTTGAAGACACACTGGAATAAAAAATGTTAGCAACTAACTAAAAGACCCTTAGCACTAGCTAAAAACAAAAAGAACACAACCAGAAAAATAATAGGAAAGATACAAATGTTAGGGCAATTCCAAAGCACAAAGGAATAGAATCCCCTTTAGAAAAAAGAGATCAACAAAGATAAATTTCCTTATATAAATTAGAAAACTAATCTTTTTGATAAAAAAAATACCCCTCTTAAAAAAAACAATTACTCTTTTATATATGAAAAAATGTATATGACTAAAATCCTAAAAAGAATTAAGAATAACCATATAATGAAGTATAGAGAATATACTTTAAAAAAAAATTGTTATAAAAAACCTAAACCTAAAATCTAAGATCTAAATACTAAAAAAAAACTAAGATCGGACTTAAAAAAACTTAAAGGAAAAATAGAATAATATAGACTTACTCGATCATACTAAAAAAGATAAGTCAAGGATTATACTCCCACCTCCTATGAATTTCTAAACATAGATATAAACAAGGCAATAAGAGATTAAATTAATTGTTAAAAAAAAAATCCAAATTATTAACTGCAGGTCCAATCGAACTCTTCCGTAGCAGATTGGGTTCGACTAGCTGCATGCAATGCTAGCAATGTATATTCCTCTGAATGAAAAAATGAATACGATATAAATGAAACAGACAAAGATAAAGTTGAAATCCGATCAAAACATACCAATTTTTTATCACTAAAACTAGAAGTGAACTAAATCATATAAGACGTTTAGCAGATGAAATGATTAGCAGATCTCTATAAAATGAATGCACATCATTGAGGCGGGAAACATCACCTACTATAGCGGAAAGCTTGTCATGAAAATTCTGTTGAGTGAATTTCACCTTCGCATGAAAAACTGGCGTAGGCAGGAGATAGCAACGCCCTTCCACCAAACCCTTCTACGAGGGCACCACCGTATCTCCACAGAACCCTTCCATGAGGGCTACACGATGCTCCTAATGGTACATGACCCTCCTTTAGAAATCATGGAGAGAGCAAGCAGCGCAAGCAAAGAAAAGAAACCAGACAAAAAATAGAGATAGATTGAACAATAGAGAAGAAGGAAACCCTCTGAGAGAGACAAACGAGAGAGAAAGCGGAGAGCTTGGAATGAAGTGAAGGAGAGTTCTAAGTTAGCGGGGCTTGAGATCCCTTTTAACTGGGATATGAAAAGTGAAGAACGCGGGGGCGGACACCTATATGGGCCTAAAGATCACGGACGAGGAGAATCTCAATGGGATCTTGTTAGGGCCGCACTGCGTGCCTCCACAAGCAAGGAACCAGGCTTAGAGATGGGAGATCATCACAAGTTCAAATATGGCAAGTAGCTCGTGGGCAGAATGGTGAACAAGAAGTTCAAGGGTTTCGGTCGCAAATACAAACAACATGCAATGATAAATACCAATACCAGCATGCGATTTAGGAAGATCACAACCACTATCAGGAAATTTAGGGATACCAGCAAGAGAGAGGTTAAATAAATTCTAACACCCCCTTTAATGGGATATGACATTAACCTGCAACATGCCAAAAAATTAGAAAACCTGCAACACAGATATAGATGTTAGAACCATTATAAAATGAAATTGAATTCGGGTTTTTGCCGCTATAAAAGCCCTGTTAATTTGGCACTCATATCTGGCAAAAATCTGTGGACCGAATTACCAATGGATGAGAAAACTGAATAGAATGGCAAAGAAGCCACAACCCGTGAACGTTCTGTACTACGGAGTGTGCCCTTAAATTTTAAGAGCACTCATGTATAAAGATACCACAATACACAATGCCAAAAGAACATGGAGGGCTAAGACCAAAAAAACATCACACTGGAAAAAAAACATGAAATAATAAAAAACTACTAAAATAGAGAGATCGATTTAACAATATTTGAGGCAATCCCGAACTTATGACCTGCTGCGTAAGGCGAGATGCTTTTACCAAAGGAAATGTAAGGCAAAGATGGTGGTGAACTTGCTAAAGCATGCAACCAACATCACAAAGGAACCTGGCAGACAATGAAAGTTATTGCTACTTATTGAAAGACATGAAAATAATGCAGACTAGGAAATGGTACTATATAGATAGATTTTTTTATCATATATGAGACTTAAACAGAATAATATGCAACCCTATAATTCTTCAAGGATATACAGTTGAAGGCTAACTAAATATATTATGGATCTGACTGATATGCACAGAATGGAAAGGAAAAGACCGATATGCTAGAAATAGAATCTGCATGCAAAGGATAATGAATAGGAAAAAAAATGCCTGCAATGATAATAAAACAATAAAGGAAGGTACGCATGCAAGGAGAATGTTAGAACCAATGATTTTATTTGCAGAAAAGGAATGCATGCAATGAAGGAAACGAAAACTTAAAAACTTTAAATTCTTTTACAATTATAATATTAAAAATATGATAATATCAAGTTTTGATTATAATATTTTGAATATTATAATATTAAATTGAGATTTGATATAAAAAAAATTGAAGTATTTTCTATATCAATAATGAAACCAAAAGATAAACCGGGTTTGGCGGTAAACCAGCCAAACCCCCCAAAAAAATTGATTTTATCCTCTTAATCAAATTAGTCAAAAAAAATATATTAGTAAAAAACTCTCTCAAGAGTCTCCGATATTGGAGTGCTCCAAGGTATGGTAGCTCCTTCACCTGTACACTCAATACATCATTAAACCAACCTGCTTTGATACCATGTTAAAATAATAATAACAAAATATAGAGTTAGGAAATTGTTTAATCAATGAGCAAGGAAAAGCAGATTTACCATGAATAATCACAAAACTAGGAGCATTCACCAAAGCACAAGGAAACAAGGAGACAATATTTTGAAAGGGGAAAAGCATAAAAAAACCCCCGTGATATAATGAAAGTGGCAAAAATGCCTAAGAATGAGAGCGAGAGATAGAGTGAGAGCTTAGCTCATACAATGTTCAAGAAGAAGAAGAATCTCATAGGATGAGAGAAGGAGAGCCATCTCTTAATAGAGATGTGAGAAAGGAGTTACATTGTAACTCCCATTTCTGTGTATGCCACATTTCACTAGTGTGTGAGACAAGTGTAGGATTCCTCATAAGGAGGAATATCTATTTTCCTTAATAAAGGAAATTACAAATATGACATGTCCTCCCACTTGGACTAGAGGACGAATACAATAGGATACCTTGGTTTATCCTTTAAATACATAAATATACCAAGGAAAGATTAAATTCTAACAGTAATAAGTCCAAAATTGGACCAAAATGTCCTTTAGGGACATTTGGGGCCAATAGGCCTAGAACTTGTAAAATGGTCCAAAGTGTGTCTTGAAGGTTGTAACACCATAATTGGGTCCATTTTGACTTTTTAAGATCCAATATGGTCTACTTGAAGTCCTAGATAGGCTAGAAATATGAAAGGCTTCAACATGTAAAAAGTTGCTCATTTTTTGTTGAAAAGTTGTAAAAGTTGCTCCAAAATTGCTCCCAACGGTCAACCAATTCAAAAAGTGGTTGATTTCGGTTGAGAAGGTTATGTGATGGTTTTATAAGGACTTTGGATTGAGGAAGTGTTGTTGTTGATGTTTTGGGGGCTTGAAGCAATACATTTTTTGAAATTTTCCTGCATTTGTAAGTTTGTATGATGCATTTATGGTGGTACTGGATTGGCACTTATATCTTATGGTTATGATTTGATAGTGGCATGTGTTAAGAGTCTATTACAATTGGTTTGGATTGAATTTTTTAGATTTGAAGCAATTTACATTAATTTTACTGTGACTAGCTTTATAGTAGACCATAACCTAGGGTTTCAACTACGAATGCATCTATCTTGAAATTCCATCGTGGGAAACTCATGGCCCTTGGTGAAATTAAAGGATAGAGGATTTATTCTAATATTCATTTGGTCTCCTACATGAATAATAAGGAGGTTGAGAGAAAATTGAAGCCCTAGTCGGGCATCCCAATGTGACCAACTTGTTGTGGACTGTAAATTGAGTTGCAGAGGTAATGGTGGAGTGGATACAAGGAACCCAATGGTGGATTTGGTATCAATAAAGGTGTGCAAAATTTTTTGAAGTAATAGAAAGGTTTTTTGAACCCATTTAAGTATAGTCTCTTTGTAAATCATACCTAATTAGGCATAGAAACCTAATTAGCCCTCCAAGGGTTGGGGTATCTATATTGTGTTTCATGATTTGAGACTTTGGGATCTAGTAAAGGGTCCAAAAGGGTATCTGAAAACCTAATTTTTTTTTGGAATCCTTCAAATTATTGGATAATTAAATCCTTTAAACTTGTTGACCAGGCCTAATTGCATTTAGCTCTCTCTACTAGGTCTCTTATGCAATTTGGGGTTCTAGCCCAACTGAAGGGGATAAATTGGATTCAATGGGATATATTGGACCTAAGAAGAGTATAGAGATTCACTCCACCCTCTAAGTCCATATTTTCATGCATTTGGTGTATTTGACCCAATCTAGGTGGGATTAGGCCTTATGGGCATTTTGGTATATGAAGTGTGTTACTTTGGGAAGGGGTTGTTAGCTATTGTAGGGTCTTCAAGAGATCCTATAGGATCCTTTGAGTCTATCTACGAAATTTTCTAACTTCTTTTGATTGAAAAAAAAGGATAGGGGTTGTGGTGTACCTTGAAGATTTGACAAGGGTGATTTGATTATCAAACAATCTCTCCACATCACTCTATCACTTCAATCTTGCTTAAAATAGAGGTAAGCCATTGTGTCTAAGTGTGATTCTCTAATTTTCCCTCCAATCACATAATCCATTTCACCACCTAGGACCTATATTACTATTTGTGGCCTTCGTGTTCCACCCAGATCTTGAAACTGGTTGTACATTATAATCTAGCATCCCCTAATTGTCCAGGACCTGTGGTCCCGATCTGAGCTATGATAGGCTAGATTATAATGCCTAGGTAATTGTGCTCTTAGGGACATAAAATCCAGGACATTTTATTCCTTGAAGATCAGGCCCAAATTTGATTTGGGGTCCCATCTCGGTGGTCTAGTGAGATTTTTAGATCTACAGTTGGTCTTCTTATGTTTTAACCTCTAAGATATTGTGAGACATAAATAAGCATGCTATCTCTCCTAATTTTGGTAACCATAATCAAAATTATCAATAATTTGCATCCATTGACAAGCATTTGTGTTCAAGTAATCAAGGAAAGCATTCAAACATCCAAGATATAAACATCTTATCAAGCATTCAAGGTGTTCTTCTCTATGGATCAAGCTACTTTCCTTCATTGAAGGCCAAGTAAAGGAGTGTTTTATCAAGGAAGGAGATACACCCACATCTACATATTTCTTCTTCTCAATCAAGCATTGTGGAAAACTACAACATCCATTACATGGGATTTTGTCTATCATGATTTCCTTTTGGATTTTTGTGTTAATTCAAAGCTATTGCGTTAATATATTTGATCACATTCAAAGATGCATTTTCATTATCAAGGTATGATACATTCTATTTTTTATATCTAGTCTCTACTATATGATAGTGCACTTTTGTTTCTTTCATTTCATTTCAAGGTTGATTCTAGATAGGGATTTGATTGAGGAAAACCCCTTTATCCAGCCTTCTTCATTGTTTTTCTATGTGCAATTATAAGTAGCATGATTATTGGGACTAGATCTGACAAGTACATGTTCTGTCAAGAAGATTGCGAGTAAAGCTGGGCAAAAATCCTAGAATATATTTAGATTCAAGGTACAGGTCAGTACAGTTTATATCTTTTTGTTTCTAGTCATTGTAGGGTCATGTATGTTTATGTCATTCTGTATTTTCTTAAAATTTCTCAATTTATCTTATTTTAGTCATTTATCTTGCATCATTAGAATAATTTCCTAAAACCATTTCATTCTTAATCATAATAGGAAGGATTGTTGCACTCATTTAGTGCTTAAGCCTCACTTGAGCCTATTGGGTTATCTTCCTTCCAATTATGCTTTAAGAAAATGTGGACAAACCCCTTGTGTACCTTGCCTACCTTTTCCCATTGTACATTTTTGTGAACCTTACACATGAGATTTCCACTTTTGATTTGGTGTTAGATCTTTTTTATATATAGAGAGCTATTTGGGATAGCTTTCATGGAGTTTTCTAAGCTAGTTTGGAGTGTCATAACTTATGTTATCACATTTCTCCTTACTTATATTCATCAATCACATGGAGTGAATTTAATATTTTTTAATTCCTTTATATTATTCTTGCATATGCCATTATGAGGCTTTCAAATATCTTTCTTCCTTATAAATAGTGTTTCAAGACTTTTATCAATATTTCATGCGGTTTTGTCATTCAATTTTTAATGATATGCATGGAATATATAGATTGTATAAGAGTCTTGGTTGATGAACCTAAAGATGAAATTATCATAAACTATCCTAATCCTACTCCTATGGTACCTATTGATCATGATGATAGAGATCTAGCTCCCAACGACCCTATTTTAGTAAGGCCTAGATCCTCTCCTCCTCAACCCACCTTAATGGATAGTCTTAGGGAAGCTAGTTTATGTACTTCTTTTGATGACCTTAAAAAATCTTATTTTTATCCAAACATTATTCATAATCCTGATGTTAGGCATTTTCTTGATGATTTATCTCCAATAATAACATTAAGTAGACATGAAGTTCTTGATAGACCTTATGCTTCTTCTCCACCTAAATAAAATACAAATAGTGATAGGAATCTTAATTTTTCTCTTCATATTCCTCTTTATACCACAAATTTTCATAAACATCAATATGAATCTCCTTCACCCTCTACATTAAAAGCTAATTACAATATAGGTTATGACATTACTACTCAACAAGGCTATAGTGTAAAAGGTCTTGGTACTAATGAACAAGGTATTAAAATCCCTATAAATCTGCCTACACAAGTAACTAGACATGTTGTAGGATTTATACCTCAAGCCACCACTTTTCCTTCTCCCAATCCTTCTTCTTCACAACACAAACCTCCTTTAGACATTATTTTAAAAACACCTTCCATTTTTACACCTCCTTTTGATGATTATTTGGTATTGGATAAAAGAATCTCTTGGAGAGTCAAATATGATCCTAAAATCTATTTTCCTTTTACACATTTTCCAAAAAATCAAAGACTTATTAATGGTGAATTTTTATGTCTTTTCCATCATAGCAATAACATTCTCTTTCTGATTGTATTGAATTAGATAATTTGTTCAAGATTTAGTAATAAGATCTTTAATTTGTTTAACAAAAGATCTAATTATTTTTCTTGATATCGAAATATATACATTAGCATCTCTCTCTCCTATTATGTTGTTCTTCATCACGTAATCTTAATAGCTTACATCATTGGAGGATTTTTATTTTGCATAATGTTCATTCTAAGAAACATAATAGGTCTTTTCTATAATGCCCACCCTAGCATCTTCCTATGTTAGATTGACAAGACTATTGCTTTGACACTTTGGATTTTATGATGGACTATGATTATTAATTAGTTAGCATTTTATGAGACATTTGAGCATATATATTTGGTTGCTGCAGTTTATTTGGAAACATTGAATGAGTTATAATTTAATGATGAATGGCTAGAAATGAACTATCAGTAAAATGTTTACATTGATTTGTGTTATGATGTTTTATTATGATCTAACCCTACTGACCCTATTATGGTTTGATGTTCACTGGTCAATGTGAGTGTAGGATGAGGAGGGGCAGTTGTAGTTACTCCTACGGGAGATCCACACGATGTCACACTCTCCCTCCTTGTTTGCCACTGTCTATTATATTTATATATATGTATATGCATATCAGTTGGTGATGCAGGATGCAGGTACCAGGCATTGTCTCCACCTGGCTACACAGGTCTGAGCGTGCCTTCAAAATCCTTGAACTATTGATGTGTGGAGATTTAACCAAGTTACTCTCGAGGTTACCCATGCACCTAGAATTCTATTTAGGAAGTGATCCTAGTCGGGAAGTAGAATGCAGTTTTTGTTTTGGTCTTGAATGGATGTTGGTCTGAGTTTATGTTATGAGTTAGAATTAATATGTTTTATATGTATAATAAATAATTATGTTATAATTGTTTGTATTTTATATAGGTATGTGTATATGTGGGTGCACACGCATATATCCATGCTTATATAAATAATAATAATTGTATGTTTTCATTAATTGTGTAAATGGTATGTTATTTATAATAAGTAAATAAAGTGAGTTAAATATAGCATATTTAATGAATGTATTAAATAAAAAGTGAAAATAATAATAATAAAGGGGAAATGGCCTTTGTAGTAAAATTGGCTATCTAGGAGGGAGTTGAACTTGAGACCTCCTAGAAGTTAGGTCACTTGTTTTCCTATTGTGCTATGTATTTTTCTTGAAAGGTATTTGTTTATTATTCTTGTTATGCTTTCGTTTAAAAGATATTTTAATTAAAATTATTAAAAATCTTGATTAAGTCTTTACGGGAGATTATTTGGTTGTTCCTCCAACCAACTATGGAAGTTGGAGAAGTTGCTTCCCGTAAAGCAACTCCTCCAACCACATAGTTGGGGGATAAATATTTGAAGATTTTTGTGTGCAGGAGGATGTTAATTTTTGGAAGATTTGTTTTCTTTTGAGTTGTCTATAATTAATTTCTCTGAAAATCTTTGGTGAAATTTTATGTGAGTTTGAGAGTTTTTGGATTGTTGGGAGTTGATTGCCAGAGGAAGATTTCTAGAAGGATATCTACTCAAGGATTGAAGCTTGGCAAAGATTATCCTATCAAGCGAAGAGGATTCTCCACAGGACCTAAGGTAGGGTCTAAGCTGAGAAGAATCTCCATTCTTCCTCTTTGTGTGTGAATGTGTTTGTATATGATATGATAATAAAACTGTGTATGATTATATAGTTTTGTTTATGGTCATGTGGAAGGATGAGTTCATCTTTTATTGAATTAAATAGGGAAGTCTAGTAAGAAATAGGAAGGGTCATGAAGGTGTAAGATTGAAATGCAGTCATTTTCTTACTATTTTCCTCTTGTAGACTTCTTTGTGATATTGATGCTTTTATTTGGGGTTAATTTGGTCTGTAGGATCCTTAGTATTCTCCTTTTTATCTCCCTTCTTTCCAGAATATTCTTGAGTGCTTCCAGAATTTAAAACTATCATTTCAAACCTTACTGGTTCATGTCAGTTTGTGCACCACCTTTCTTTGTCCAGATCTAGAACAGATTTGTTAGATAGATAGGATGGATTGATGAGCCATTTCTAAAGGGAAACTGGGAGATCTCAAATGGGTCATGCTCAAATTAGGCAACCATTGTTCCCATAATGTCCAGTTTTACCCGCAAGTTAGAATTGACAGTCGTATTCTGTAGTTTCAGGTCAGTTTAGTATTAACCAAGCAAGGTCTATTTAGTATTAACCGAGCAAGGTTGGTCTAGTATTAACCGAGCCAAGTCAGTTTAGTGTTAACTAACCAACTCAGTATCAACCAACCAAACTCAGTATCAACCGACCAAACTTAGTATCAACTGACCAATGCAGTATTAATCGACCAATGCAATGATAACTGACCAGTCCAGTGTTAACTGATCTAGACTATGTTAACCGATCAACTAGTGTCAACCAAGGAAAAATAGGCTTTATACAAGTATAACATTTAAGTATAAGAATACTTTAATTTCTTATACTTTAAGTTATACTTGTATAAAGGGTTTAGGTACCTTCTGAGATGATTGGAATAGGTTTTAGATTCATCAGAGTTAAGATACAATTTCTAATTTTGAGATTTCTTAAAAATTCGGACTTAGCCAAATTTCAGGCACATGAGACTTTATCCTAGATTTTTGAAATAAGCTATGGAATGTTGTGTCAATGCATGTGGGAAGTTTTATGTTGTGTTTAATGAATTTCTATACATGGTTTTGAGTTTAAGCTTTTGTTCATACTTGGCTTTTGGTAGAGTCCATAATATAAGGTCAGAACTTGTTCGGGTGGCCTGAGTGCACCAGAGGGTTCCCTAGACCTATGAGATGGATCATTTTGAGATTACTTGAGGTTTTCATGGCTTGTGTGTATGTGGGGTAAGGGGATAGGAACCTTAAGTGAGTGGCTCACCATAGGTGTTGTCACCCTAAAGTGGTTTCCAAATGATCCTATGGGTGGGTTTGTAAAAAGTGATAACCTTAAAAATTAACCTAGGAAGGGGGGATTCAAAATATAATGAAAGAGAATATAATAATGGCCACACAGACCTGATTGGAGTACCAGGGCCAGGGATAACTGCCAGGATGGATCCCTATTCATAAAGGGGGGACCGGGGTTACATGGTTGCCAGGAAGGATCCCAATATACAGGTTGTGTGATGACACTCACTTAGGTGGTATCCTAGAACCTTGACCTCTATGTTATAGTGTGATGGTATTTTATGATCTTTTTGAATCTTGGATTTATTTATCTTCTGAGCTGTAGATTGCTTAGGGCCTTGTGAGTATCTTGGTTCTATCTCCTAGCACGGGGGGTGGAACCTCAGCAGTTCCACATGGTTGGGTGGCAAAAATCTTTCGAGGTCCTGTTCGTGGTTCGTGAATCAAATGCATTCAAATTTATGTATTGATGTAGATATTTGTATTTCGTATTATGTATTTTTGAAAGGAAAGATGAAAAGATTTGTTGTAATGCCTTTGGGCCTTTCATGTATCTGTTATTATGAGATCTATTGTCAGAAAGATGTAATTGAAAAGAAAAGCAATGTAATTGGGAGGGATAGTTCTAGGCTTTGTTTCAAGGGTGTTATTTGAAGGATTAAATTTGGAAATGTATAATGTAATGTTGAATGATCTTTTCTATCTCTCCCATGTCGCAATGAAAGAAAATGTTTATTATGCTAAGATGTAATTTTGTAAGGATTAGTTATTCAATGTGTAGGAAGGAGAAATGAAATTAGTATATAAAGTAAGAAATATATTTGCAAGTGAAATGTTATTTTCTTACCCTATCTCTTAAAGTTCTTAAATGTGAAAGTAAAGAATGAAATTCAATTTGGATAAGTAATTTAAATGAATTCATTAAGGGAACCTTAAGGAATGTATATGTAAGGTAGTAGTGATGTAATGTTAAAAAAATTTGTTAGTTGCAATTTTGGTCATAAGACCTGATTCCTTATGGGTTCCCTGGCGGGGACATTACACTTTCCCTTTTCCTTTTGCTTAGGGGGAAAGGTCTCTCTATCTTATATCCATCTCTCTTTCTAAAGGACCCATTATCTCTGTGTTGGTTAAATCTCTTATACTATGATGTCCTTCCATACATGGACCTATTTGTTAAGGGTCTTTCTCTTTAGGAGATTGATATTCTTCTTTACAATCTCTTCCTTGTTTTTAAGTGTATATCTCTTGTAATTTATTTTTCCACTAAGTTTGTATAATGTGGCATCCTTTATCTTTCTCCTTGCATGAGACCTCTTTCTCTCTCTTTAAGATTTTGTATTATTTATTGTACATTCTTTGTTGCATGATATTCTTTATTTTAGACAAGTATCCATCATCTTTGTTAACAATCTTTTCATGCCTCAAAGAGCATGTCTATTATAGATGATCTTCCTTTTAGAGAGTATATGGTGTTTCTTTCTCTTTCAAAAAGATCCTTTATCCCTCTCTTGACTTATTTATTTTATAACAAGATGTTCTTTCTTGTAGGAATATGTTTGTCTTAGGATTTTCTCTTTTCATGTGATTTACATCCTTGTTTGTAACTTATTCTTTCTTGGAAGTACATGCCTATTATAAAATATCTAAAATTTATGATTTATAATGTGTTATCTTTTCCCTTGACTTCACCGTTGGAGATGTAAGGTCTCATTTTCTTTTTTCTCTCTCTAAGGATATAATTTCCTTGGTATAGTTGCATTGGCTTATCATGTGACATTCTTAATTTCTCATGAGTAATTTTTTTTTTGTACTCAGGATTATCTCTTATGCAAGAGGTATGTATCCTTAATCACAACCTCTTCCTTATTTGTAAAACTATGTTCATCTTAAATAAATACCCTTACTTGGGGCTTAAAGTGTGTCATCCTTCATCAAGAATCCATTTTTTCCTAGCAATAGGGGAGTTAAAAATGGTGCATTCTTGTTCTCCTTCCCTCTTTGTCTTGAATATGTTATCTTTGTTCAAGAACTCCTCTTTAAGGTATATGTCTTGTAACCAAGGTCTCTTCCTTTCAAGGGTTTCTTCCCACTGGTATATATCCTTTCATGATCAACTACTACTTGGATAAAAAGGGTCTTCCATCTTTGATAAGGTTACACCATACATTCTTGTTTTAAGGATATCTCTTTGTTGTTTGAAGTAGGTGTAATTCTTCTCTTTTCCTTATGATGCCACCATATTTTTATGTTGATATCATAAGGAGGGGAGCATACATATTGTATACACCTAAAAATAGTCATCTAGACTATTAGCCCATTTGCTAGCATTTTGCTAAAATCATCAATTGCTTATTCTTGATCAAATCCTAATTCTATCAATTATTCGATTATTTTCTATGGGCTAACCATCTTATTCCTAAGTCTTTATTTAATTAAAAGGAATCTCCTCCTCTTTTAATTAAATAAAAAGCCCCCACTTTTCTCTTATCCTAAGTTGCACAAATAAAGCATTATTCTTATTTTATAAAAAGGGAAAAAACACTTTTTTTCTTATATGGACACAAAAGTCAACTCTTATTTTCTCATTGGAGGATACGTGTGCACATGGATTGCTCCTCTTTCAAGCTCCACTGTTGATTAAATCTTTTGCCTCTTAATCTCCATGGTCCATTCTTTCTCATTTCTTATAAAAGGAGAGCTCTCTTCTCATTCTTAGATCAATCTTTTTATGCTAATGTTATGCTGTAGGTTTTCTAGGTCACTTTGGAGCTTTTGAAGATTTGGAGCATTCTTGGCTTTTGCATCTACATGCTATCATAGTTTCATTTCTTTCATTTTCATGGCATTCATAGCTTCATACTTATCTTAGTTTCCTTTATGCTTTAGATTAATTCATCTAGCTTAACTAGGAGGCTTTGTAATACTTGTTCTTTCATTTCCATAGTTTAGCTTGCATATTCATCTTAATCTAGCTTGCATTGCATTTCATTTGATTCTTGAGGATATTGGCATCTTGCCTTTGTCTTCATTTGAATCTCCCATTGTATGGTTTACTAGCAAAGTTATTGGCTTAATAGCTCTAGCTGAGAGCATTCTTAAACACCCTTGCACTCCATGCCTAGGGAGCTATGGATCGATTTTTGAGACCTCATTCTTGAGTGTTCTTGATTGTAATGATTCATAGAAGTGCACTATTTAGAGTACACACATACAAGCTCCTTTCTACTTTATATGCATCTTTTATTGGTCCTTTGACTGGCCACTTCTTTTATGGGTTCACACAGAGACAATGTTTTTCATAAAATTAATCATGTAAGCTGCCCTATGCATGGTTTTTTGTAAGCCACCCCATGCACAAAATTTTCACAAGTCATCCCATGTGCAAATTTTTTGTAAGCTTCCCCATGCATAATCTTTTTGTAACCTTCCCTGTGCAGAAAGTTTTTGTAAGTCACCCTATGCGCAAACTTTTCAAGGTAGAATTTACTAGCATCTCATAACTTGCTAGACCATCAATTATCCTTCTCTCTCTCTTTGGGATGAGTGGAACTAGACAAATGAAGCTTTCTATCCTTTCTACTCTTTCCTCTTTATCCTCTCCCATGAATCACCTAACATAACACAACTTACTAGACTTTTGATTCATGGTTTCTATCTCTTCTTGTCATTCTCTCATAGCTTTTGATAGAGAGTTAGATCGTGGAATGTTGTTCATCCTTGGAATATGATCTTTCCCTTTCCATGTGCTACCTTATGCTCTTTTAATAGCTTTCTAAACATGATGCTAGTAAATGGTATATTTCCCATCGAAGTCTCCTCGACTAGTTGATTTAGAGTTTTTCTTATAGTATTGACCCCTTTTTGCTTGTGGTTTATGTCTTTTTGTTGTCTTTTATTTTCCTTTTGTTATGTTCCCTTGTGCATGGTTGTCTGAGTTGAGATCCTTCATTTTGGGTCTTGTGTCCTTGAACTTAGTGATGTCTTATCTCTTTGTAATTTTCCCATGATCCTCTCTCTCTCTCTCTCATGAGCATGAGCATGTGGTTGTCTCATATATGTACAATCTTAAAAATTTAGCACCCATAGTTGGAGGCTCTAGGACCCTTTAGACCCCATTTTTTTTATTTCCAAGTCTAAATGTCTTTTACGATTGATTCCCACAACATTAATTTTATTCCTTGACAACTTATCACACCCCTAGACCTAGGAAAGATTCAAAAAAAATTCTTGGACTAGGCCACCCAGGTCGGCATTGTCTTGGACTAGGTCATCCAGGTTAGCCTTGTTCTAGGACTAGGTCATCTAGGTTGGCCTTGTCCTAGATATTTGCACCTTAGTGAGCTTTGGACCTAATGTGGGAGTGTTTCTTCCAGATCCTTAATTGTAGTTAGCTCAAAAATATTGAATCCTAAAATGAGTATAAAATGACATCAAAGCCTCTCATTTTGACATAATAGATACGAGTTTATTTCAATAGAAAGTGCATGATATCATCAAGCATTCAAGTTGTGCAATTGAAGTTGTGGATTCAAGATTTGCAAGCAAGCATCCAATTCAAGATCCCCAAGTCTCCATTTCTTCAAGATCCATTAAAGCAAAGGAAATATTCTCTCATTGATGTAAGTTCCTCTCCATTTGTGGACAAATAGAGGAATTCTCAAGCAAGTAACAAGATCTACACATTCACTCTTCTTTCCTCTCCTTCTCCATTGAGGCTATCAAGCATATCAACATTCAAGATCTATGATTGGTGATCATAGATCTATGTATTTGTGAATACATCCTTGATTCTACATTCATTTCAAGATCTACACATAAAAGAATCTTTGTGGGTTTATCAGATTTGGACATCCATCCACAAGGGTTTCTCTTACAAGGTGAATACTTAAATTTATCTTGTTTACATTACTTTCCTTATGTAATTTTAATTCTATTTCAATGTTTATTCCTATACAAGGGCTTGACCAAGGAAAGACCCTTTCCACAACCTTTTGCCCTTTTTCTCTACGTGCAGGAATAGGTTGTAGAGTTTTGGATCCAAATTCAAGATTATCAAAACCAATTATAGGACCTCTGTAATTTTCATCATTTTTAGAGTTAAAAGGACAAGGCTATAATTTACACCCTCATCATATACTAGGTCATCCAAGTTGGCCTCATCCTCTAGGTCTGAGATTTTCACAGAAAGTAGTTACAGGAACCAAAAGCCCAAATCTTGAGTCTTACCTGATTTTGACACCTCTTCAATAGTTAAAATCAGATCTAAAGGTTCATTTTCCTCCTCTTTCTTAAAGTTGATTCTTGTTATTTTCTCCTTGCACTTACATTTTATACCTCATATTTGATATCGTATCTTGTTAGTTGTCATTTCCTTTATCATTGCATCAATTTCCTTTCATACATTTACATATCTTATTCATCCCATCACACTCATTTATCTACTAAGGGAAAGGTGAACCCCAATTCCCCACTCTTATTTAGATCTTACATTATCAACCCTTCATCCTTTTTGGGTTGTGCTAATTTGATTTGTTTAAGGGTGAGCCTTTGGGAGAACATTTTCCTTAATGTACAATACAATTTTATAAGTGATCTACATTGCCCACCATTTTCTATTGTATATTAATCCCACTAAAGTGGGGGCTAAATATACCATCCTAAATTGTAAACACTCAATTAGTGTACAATTTCTAGATTTATTTAGCACCCATCTTAGTGCATTTTTATATTATGACTTCATATAGAACTTAATGGATACCTAAATTCAAATATGAGTCCTCTATCACTTCAATATTTCTTAAAATTGAGGTAAGCCCTTATTTCTAAGTGCACTCATCTAGTTTTCCCTCCAATCACATAATTAATTTTACCACCTAGGCCCTATATTACTAGTTATGGCCTTCATGTTCCACCTCAATCTTGAAACTTATTGTATCCTATAATGTAGCATCCCCTGATTGTTTGAGACCTGTGATCCTGGTCTGAGCTCTAATTGGCTGGAACATAACACCGAGGGCATTATGTTCATGGGGACATAATTCCCTAGGCATTTTGTTCCCCCAAGATCAGGTCCAAATTTGGTTTAGGGTCCCATCTCAGTGGTTTAATGGGATTTTCAAATCTATGGTTAGATTTCTTGTCTTTTAACCCCTAAGATGTTGTGAGAGGTATATAAACACCCTATCTCTCCTCATTTTGGTAACCATGGTCCAGATTATTAAGAATTTGCATCCATTTCCAAGCATTTATGTTCAAGCAATCAAGGCAAGCATTCAAGTATCCAAGATGTAGAATTATTCTCTATGAATCCAACTTATTTCCCTCATCGAAGGACAAGTAAAGGAGTTTTCTATCAAGGAAAGAGATACACCCACATCTACATCTTATTTCTTCTTCTCAATCAAGCATTGTGGAAAACTACAACATCCATTACATGATTTTTTATCTTTCATGATTTCTTTTTTGGTTTTTGTGTTAATTCAAAGCTATTGCATCAACATATTTGATCACATTCAAATAACTTTCATTATCAAGGTATGATGCATTCTATTTTTTGGATCTAGCATTTTTCTATATGACACCCTACTTTTATTTCTTTCATTTTATTTCAAGGTTGACTCCAGACAAGGTTTTGAAAGGAAAAACCCTCTATCCAACCTTCTTCCTTTTTGTGTGCAAAGGTACAAGTAACATGGCATTTGGGATTGGATCTGACAAGTATAGGTTTCATTGGATGATTGCAACTGAAACTAGGCAAAATCCCTAGGCACAAAACACCCTAGATATTTTGTTCCTAGGAACAAAATGCCTCTTACAGATTAACTTCAAATTCAAGGTACATGTCAGTACAATTTTTTACTTTCAATTTCTAGTTATTGTAGGTTCTTATATGTTTCTATCAGTCTACATTTTCTCAAAATTTCTCAATTTAGCTTATTTGAGTAATTTATCTTGCATCATTAGATTTTTTCTGTAAAATTATTTCATTCTTAATCATAATAGTGAGGTATCATTGAACTCATTTACCTCTTAAGTCTCACTTGATCCTATTGGGCCATCTTCCTTCCAATTTTTCATTAATAAAAGGTGGGCAAACCCCTTGTGTACCTTACCTACTTTTGTCTATTGTACACTAACAAATAAAAGAATCTGGTGTATGGATAAGTATAATAAATATGAAGTATAGTTGAATGTATAATAAGATGTACATATAAGAATAGTGTGTGTAATATGTGGGAATAAATGTGTATAAGAATATGGTAAATCTAAGGGAATAAGTCCAACTTTACATAAGTTACAACATTTATCAATATATGTATATATTTAGAATTTTCCTCAAATCAACCATAAAATTACATAAAAATTCTATAACTCATCATAAATATAGAAATGATATTTCTATAGATTTATTTATAAGATATCTTAATCTAAATAAAATATATAATTTGAAATTTTATGCATTGCATGTTTTAGCAATCTCTCACATACCTATTATCATTAAAAGAAATTAACATTTTCAACTAATTTTATAATATTTATCTCAATAAAATTGAATACATATTAATATAAACTTATGAATTCAAAAGTAACATATCTACCATTTTGACATCTTAAACATTCTAAAGAAGTGTGCACATGTAATATTTATAATCTTCACAATTCATGAATAATTTCTTCGTAGTTGATAAATAAATTTCTTGGAATTTTTTTTAAAATCAATTACTTAAATTTAGTGTTTTAGATAGCTTTAAGTACTAATTGATATTCTCCCCATAAAATTAGTTAGAAAATAGGGGATGAAAATAATAAAGTTATTCTTTTATTTAGAATAAAGATGCAGATTTGTGAAGAGTATTGTAAACCATTATCTCTACTTCATTTATTGTAGGAGTAGATAGGTGGTTCCTCAATACGCCCAAGGATTCCTACTAGACAAAATAGCATCTGCAAGACATAATGGAAAGATAACTTGCACCAATAATGCATAAATTAATATTTATTGAATATGATTACAAATGTACAAGAGATCTTGCTTATATAGGCAAGGTATGAGGTAGGATTACAAATTGTCGACACATGATTTAATCCTATGTAATGAGACAACTACCCTTGATACAAATATGTAATGGATAGATAATAAAATTAAATGATGAGATAAAGCCCTATTATAATTAACTTCTACAATACCACCTAGGATATACAAATAACTAACATGATCCTAAGTAAACCTAAAATGTGAATAGGTTCCCACTAATAACTAGATAGGAAACAACCTCATTCACATTAACACCCCCATTAAGTTCAAATTAGGTAGATGAAATAAGTATGCAATTCATGCAAGATGCAAATTAAAATTCACTATGGGTCTTTAAATTTAAGCTATTTTACATAACCATACACAAAATATCTCTCATAAACAAAAATACAGAACAAACAACCCAATGGGACCAATCCCAAAAGAAATAATTCCATCATAAAGATACAATCAATGTCCTCCCCATTAGAGAGAGAAAAGAGAAACTAATAAGTTCCCCATAATGAATAATCTCCCACAAAATGGTAAATTTGAAGCCAAAAAATGATCCAACGACAAACAACTTGTCTCCAATAGGAAGAAACAAAACCAAGTATAAATGTTGGAATGCTTAACATTTAGGAAATGCTTTAAAATATAGAAACATGAATAATGATGGTAAAGTATCTAAAAAATACTCACGTGCCTCAATGTTTATGAAAGATGATGATGCCACAATCTAATCAAGTATAGGTGACAAACATGAATGATGTAGAAACTAATGTAGAACAAGCTCTAAAGACAATTATGATAACTAAATTTATCATCAAAGAGGAGATATAACCCCTCAAATTTGTATGTCCTCCAACAAAACCTAAATTACAATGGAAATGTGTCCTGCAACCAAATGTGAAAGACTCAAATATGTCCATCAACCAAATTTGAGAGATAATTAAATAGATCCATCACAATTCAATCAATATCCCTTTTATTTAAAGGATCAATAAGAGAGACATCATCTCCTAGTGTAAGATAACCTATTGTAAAGAAACACTAAAAGCACACTATGGAGTAACTCAAGAATCCTCAATCTAATCAATCAAAGGAATTGAAACATCTATTAAAAAAGACTATATATTATTGACTAGGGAATCTCATTGAAATCATAATTAGAAAGAAAAATAAGTCACGTTGTGAAGGAAGAATTGGAAAATTTTGAATCTGGATCATCCTTGGAATTCATGAAGCAACATGTGATTTGTTAGTGATCTAGAATTGAAATAAAGTGTGGTGATCAAAATAGAACCTCTTTAAGTGAATGTAAGTCTAAGTGACACTTTAGGGTTCCCATCAAAAAATATCTAAAATAAATTATACTTGGGGTTACATAGGAAAAATGTGTATGGATGGTTATACGGAGCTTGTCAATACCTTTCTAATGCCATTGGAATCACCAAAATCAAAAAATCAAAGGGAAATTTTATGAGATCAAGAGCCAAAAATGAATATTTGAGTTCAACTAATATAAAATATCATCAAATAGAAAAATTTGGAATAATGATATGCATCACTTTGAATTTGGTGGAACCATCTTTCCAACGATGTCTTATTTCTTAGAAATTGATTATGTATGCCCAAGTTATGCTAGTTTGATAAATTATCATATTTGGAGCATTTAGGGGTCAAAGAGGGCCAAATCTCTTATTGCTTGGGAGCTATCTCCTAGTCACACCATGTGATTCAAATGGTAATTGGTAGGAAAAAAGGAAGCGTTGCCAGCTAGGATGAGTGACAAAGCAACGAGTTTAGTTGTACCATCTACCAGTACTTAAGCGTTTGGGCCATAATAAGACCATGTGCATATGAGAGAGCACTTGACACTTTAAAAGAAATAATAAAAAATAATATTTGTTAATTAAAAAAAGATTCCAAATTAAAATTGTAGTTGATGTCACCTAACATAAGTTGTTTGTTCAAAGGCATGTTGAATGAAGGATGATGCAAACAATGTGCATGTGTAGGGATAATATTCTCCATAATATGCCAATTTAACTTGATTTGTCTATTGAATGTGAAACTAAAGATGTAGTCCACACATATAGTTATATGATTCATATAGTGTGGCTCTGTACAACTATACAAAATCTATACAATGTAATAATGGGCAAAAAAATCTTCAAGTTTTGGGTGGCTATATTGAAAATTAATGATTTTATAGTAATTTTTAGGGTTTTTGGATTCTTCCTTATGTAATGGTAGGGTTAGATCTCCCCCAATGTGCTCTATAAATTCAAATACCTCCTAGATTGACAATATTCCCATCTTCAAACCCTTGTAATTGAAACAAAATATGTAAAATTTTGATTTAACAAAACCCAATCTTGACTTTTATTGATGCCCTAGATTCAACAATGAGGTCAAGAGAACCAAAAAATGTACCCAAAAAGATCTTAAATACATATTATCACTCTATAATATGAGAAGGATTTTGCGACACTTGAGAGCTCTAATACCATGTAGGAGTAGATAGGTGACTCCTCAAACACCCCCAAGAATCTTTGCTAGATGAAATAGCTTCCACAAGAGAATGGAAAGATAATTTGCATCAATAATACATTAATTTATAATGGTTGAACATTATCACAAGTGCATAAGAGGACTTATTTATATAAACAAGGTATGATGTAGGATTACACAAGTTGTTGACATGTGTTGTAATCCTATGCAATGAGATAACTACCCTTTATGCATATATTAAATGCATGATGCAAATATTAAATTCCTAGATGACTAAAAGTAAATAATGAGACATGACCCCATCATAACTAATTTCTAGAATGTCACCTACGATATAATCTTCTGATAACTAACATGATCCTAAATAAACTTAATATGTGAATAGGTTCCCACTAATAACTTAGAGATGGGAAATAACCTCATTCACACTACATTAACAAAGTATTTTTTCTCCTTCAAATTAGCTAGCAATTAAGAAATTAAAATAATAAGGTTTTTTTTTAATATAGATTCCAAATGACAATCACTGATGACTAATTAAGTTGCTTTGAACCAAAAAATATAATAATAGTATAAATGCATAACTACACAAAGGTTTATGTAATGCCCTGCGAGGGAACCCAAGAGAGATTAACCTAAAACATGCTACTAAGTTTGCAGAATTTGTTTTTCTAAAGTGTTAACAAACAACAACATCAAAGTTTTACAATGCGGAAGCAACACAATGAAATAAACAACTCACATAGATTACAACTCTCAAAGGTTTCTTGATGAAGATTACATAAGCATTAATTAATTAATTAATTTAGATTAGATATAATTACAAAACTCATATAAACAAATGAACGATAAATGTAACATCACATAAAATATAACATAGATACAATTGGTACCATAAGGTATCCATAATAACCTACATCCACTGCACATGTCACAGGGTATGTAATACAATAACCAAAATGAGATTCAACATGATATCTCTAAATAACTAATATAATGATACAAGGCCACATAGAATAAGAAGATAAGAACACATCTCTACCAAAGAAGAACAAGAAGAATCAACTACTACAAGGATCATCTAGCACTGGTACAAGAACATCAAAATCTCAAATGGTAAAAGAATCACTACCACCCGACCTCATGGAACCTAAATGGTCCACTCCCACTATGCTAAGGAGTTAACAATAGATCCTACTCGGATAACAAACATCAACAAAACAAGCTAAGGAAGAGATCCTGAAAGATCACTAAATCTAGGTGTACAAAAGCTAACAAGGTAAGACTCACTAATCTAGAGGAAACTGACATATGTAGGATAAATAAAATATGCATAGGAAGGTGTCATCATGTACGTCTAACCCTTGAGTCTCGTCCTAGTAATCACTCTGGACCCCGACACTCAAGTGACCATACAAGGTATCAATGACTTCTCATATAGACAAAGCCATTAACTATACCTGACACACACCTCTCAAAGGTGACAAACACCATCTCATCCTCCATCTTAGTCTATACTAGCACTCAAGCATGGGAGAGGAACCACATCTTATAAAGTTTATTTTAATACCCCCCAATGATATATTAGGTTTTCACTTGATTAAGATTACTTACAATAAGTGATCCTAGAAGCCACTTCCGGGTCCCAACGCTTATTGCAAGCCACCCCCTACTACACATCTAGGTAACCTACCCTAGGCTCAAATATACCACATAACATCATAAGATAATAACAATGTCCCTTGGGACTGTTCCACATAAAAATAGGAACACACTAGTTCTCACATAACCATAACATCACAAAACACTCTCCAAGTGTTCACAAAAGAATATACTCCCAATCCCATGGATAGGACATAAAAATTCAACACCATATTCCCCTATATAGAATATGAAGCAGAACTCAATTATACAAAAACATCACAAAAGAGGATCATAGAACATTCTTCACACAAGGTTGGGTTGAATCAATCAAATACAACAGAGTATACAAGGAAAACAACCATGATAAATAAAACATCCAATTCCCACCTCTGGAATTACATTCCCACTGGTTGACAATCTAACCCCTTAAAACTACCACATAGGGTAATAAAAGACTAAACTGAATTTAAATAAAATAGACTAATTACATCCACATTTGACTCAAATTAAAAAGATGTCATCGAGTAGAAAACCAATTCAGAATGACTATAGATACCAATTCATGGAATTTAATACAACATGAGCCTATATGGTCAATCAGGGTGATAAAGCACAACACACTCATGCCAAGTCATAAAAATAGAAAACATGTTCATAAGACGTATACCCAGCCTCTATATCTTCCCTAGGTCATCTAAAGCCCCATAACACGTACAAGCAATCGAAGACACTCAAGGAAGAATGAATAGCACTTACATTTGAAAATGAATCATTAAGCATTTAAGTTTACAAATGATCACAATCATAATACATATACAGAAAATGTCCATCCTCTAAGGAAACACAATCTTTCCATAGGCCAATAAAATCAACACTATTTAAATGCACAACCAAATTCAATATTTAAACCATTTAAAAATTAATATGATTGATGTATAAATACATATATAACCTAATGTATGTATGTATATGTACCACATTTGAATAATGATCATGAAATTAAAAATAAGTCTAACTGATTAAACAAATAATAAATTACATAAATAAATATGTCAGCATATAAATGTCTATATATATAAACCAAAATAACTTTAGATCATATATTAAATCACATCTAACAAAAGTTTATTAAATTAAACAAAATCTATATATATATATATATATATATATATATATATATATATATATATATATATATATATATATATAAAATTTAATTTTAATAATAAACATATATTACAAAATTTAATAAATAAATAACTTATTTTTAAAAATAAATATTTATTTATTTATTTACCAATTAATAAATGATATAAAACAAAATTTAATTTGAAATATTAAAACACAAAAAAAAAAGAAATAACAAATATACATATGGGAGAGGGTGGGGAGTGGCCCCACCGCTCCTCCCACCCATGACTGATCTCACAGGCCCCTGCGCACGCCGGGTACTACCGCTAGCAGTACCATTTGTTGCGCAAGCGGTACTCCCGCGGCAGGGCGTTGGGGGACGTGGTGGCCCCCGCCCCCAATTTAAAATAAATTATTTTTTTTAAAAAAATTATTAATTTTTTTTTTTAAACAAACTTTTCCAAAAGTAATCTTTTCATAAAGTTTTTTTTTTTTTAACATATTTGACTTTTCCTTTTTGTCCTCTGTGGCTTTTTGTCTTTTACTGTGTAATTTATTTTTTTGACTGTATTTATTTGTCCAGAATGCAAACTTTATCCAGAATTTGATTTTTAAACCAGAATTGAATTGTTTGAACAAAATTGATTTTCTTTCACATTTCAATTTTATTTCTCCCAACATAATAGTTAAACTATAGTTTAGGGTTAATTTTTCATTTTCTAGGAGATATGATAAGACTTTTCTAATAAAATTTTGCCAGCATAACCTTGCCGTGCCAAGTATGAATAAAAACAAGAAATCAATCAATCTAGGGTTTTCTAAATACCCAAAACAATAAAAACACCAGATCTATGTATTCAGACATATAGAAATTTCTTAAACAGAGAAAACCAAATAAATGCAAAACATAAAGTATAAAGAAAGATTTACAAACCCTACCTTAGATCTAATGCAAACAACTGAAATTGAAACCTCCAAAGAACTGTAGACACTAGAATTCTTCCCATAATGGATTCAACCTCTAAGTCCACGAAGAATACAAGCACAAGATCCAAATGCACAAACCAAGCTTTCAACAAATTTCAAGCAAACCTAAATCACCCAAAATCTCAATATACCAAACTCCAAGCTCTCTCCCAAAATTGCTCCAAAACCTATCTAATACTCAAATGAATGCATATTTTTCCCTAATAGAGATTCAATTCCCCCTTTCATGCAAACCCTAAATACAACTCAACAGTTAACTCCTAAATCAACTATAATCAGAAATTGAAAGTAATTCACAATAAAATAAAATAAAATAACTTTATTTGCACAACTCAACTTTGACTTTTTGAAATAGGTTGTTATCTTTTTTAAAACAATTTACTTTTCAACATTACTAATGCACATGTAATAATTAAAAATTGTATTAAATAGATTAAATACTTTAAGCACAATTAACCATGCAATTAAGTATTTAATTATTTAATAAAGCATAAAAGTATATCTATCTCTAATTTCAATTAAATAATTAATTAAATCCAAATATTCAAATATTTGAATTTTAATTAATTTTTCTAAATAAACATAAAATTATAATTAATATTAAATTTCAACTATAATCATTAAATCAATAAATCACAGAAAATCACTCATTCATGAAATCAATCAACTGAGACCAAACAACATAAAACTAAGAAAACTCAAGAAAGGGGTCCACGAATCCATGTCAACTAGACAAATCCAGGTAGGGTAGTCAAACTGATACTTGTCCAATCCTAGGACAAATGGGCTTAGGTTAGGGCTTTGAACCTATGTTATCTCCCCTCTCTTACCATTTGAGATATTGTGATAGGGCACGCTCATCTTGACAATTCAGGAAAGTTGATGCCTAGTACCTGCATGTACATACATATATAAATATATAATAGACAATGGCGGGGATCGACCGACCGTGTAGATCTCATAAGCAATTAACTACGACTTCATCCCTCAACCACATCAGGAACATCAAATAGAAATATAAAACAAACACATCAACCATACACATACAAGTATGGGGTTAGTAAAATCATAAGCATCAATGATTTCCTAACGTATAATTCATCATCCTAAAATAACCATAATATATAGAAAATCAAACTATGGGAGGGGTACTACATCCAACCCCCCTAGGATTCAGCTTAGTCCTGGAAGCCTACAAATAGATAAGGATATATATCCCTCAAGCACGAAGCATTTACTAAAACAAACACAACATCTGAAAATAAACCATAAAATAAGAACATGATATATAGTCAGTATGAGCAATATAATTCTAGTTTAGGAATAAACTAAAAATCACATTGATCAATCATTCATTAACAATTTAAAAAGATCTGAACCTTTATTCATTCATCATTATAGAAAACATCTAGTAATCAATTGTATAAAACACACATTCGTATCTTCATCAAATAATAAGTTGAGAAGTTCATGAAAATCTAGTTAATGCAACACTTATGCAAACATATATGATACACAATGATTCTGTTTTCACACTGCAAACATAGTACCATCTCTGTGATATCCTCCCTTATACATACTATTAGGGGTCTGTGATGAACATGATAGAAACAACACTTATCACAAAATATAGCCAACAATACCAAACATTCAGAGTAGCCACCACAAAACTCGAAAAGGTAAAACCCAAGTGGAAGAATCAAAAGTCCAACATTAAATCATAAGAGTGCTTAATTTCAACAATAAATTAAGTGTGACTAGTGTCACAAAATAGATAACAAAAAGAGAGTTAGGTGACTAATCCAATCATAAGAAAGTTCAAAATTTCAATGCTAGCCTCCACACATCACGAACAATTCATCAATCAACTAAAACAAATTATCAATTATAAAATATTCACATAACAAGGTGACTAGTAGTACCCACACTCAAGGGAGTAATCGCTTCATGACATCCAAAGGTACTTAATCCTAGATGCATTAGAGAGGGTACCCAAACACAATAGACAATTAAATCACCTATGACAATCAATAGACAAAGTGATATCTCAAAGACATTTAAGAGAAAGAAAAAATATAAATGTTTAGTTGTAATTTAATGGTTCTCAAATATAAAAGAGTTATATGTCTATGTTTGGTTTCAAGTTTTGACAGTTTAAACATCTAATAGGCACACAACTTCCCAAAGTTCCTAGTGTAGAAACTCGGTGCTCTAATACCAAGTGTAATACCCTGCCAGGGAACCCAAGAGAGATTAACCTAAAATATGCTACTAAGTTTGCATAAATTTTTTTTCTAAAGTGTTAACAAACAACAACATCAAAGTTTTACAATGCAGAAGCAACACAATGAAATAAACAACTCACATAGATTACAAATCTCAAAGGTTCCTTGACGAAGATTACGTAAGCATTAATTAATTAATTTAGATTAGATATAATTACAAAACTTATATAAACAAATGAACGATAAATGTAACATCACATAAAATATAACATAGATACAACTGGTACCATAAGGTATCCATAATAATCTACATCCACTGTACATGTCATAGGGTATGTAATACAATAACCAAAATGAGGTTCAACATGATATCTCTGAATAACTGATACAATGATACAAGGCCACATAAAATAAGAAGATAAGAACACATCTCCACCAAAGAAGAACAATAACAATCAACTACTACAAGGATCATCCAGCACTGGTACATGAACGTCAAACTCTCAAATGGTAAAAGAATCATTATCACCTGACCTCATGGAACCTAAATGGTCCACTCCCACCATACTGAGGAGATAACAACAGATCCCACTCAAATAACAAACATCAACAAAACAAGCTAAGGAAGAGATCCTGAAAGCTCACTAACTTCAAGTGTACAAAAGATAACAAGGTAATACTCACTAATCCAGAGGCAACCAACACATGTAGGATAACTAGACTATGCATAGGAAGGTGTCATCATGTACGTCTAACCCTTGAGTCTCATCCTAGTAGTCACTCTGAACCCCGACACTCAAGTGACCATACACGGTATCAATGACTTCTCATATAGACAAAGCCATTACCTATGCTAGACACACACCTCTCAAAAGTGGCAAGCATAATCTCATCCTCCATCTTAATCTATACTAGCACTCAAGCATGGGTGAGGAACCACATCTTATTAAGTTTATTTTAATACCCCCCAATGATATATTAAGTTTTCACTTGATTAAGATTACTTACAATAAATGATCATGGTAGTCATTTCAAGGCCCCTGCGCTTATTGCAAACCACCCCCTACTACACATCTAGGTAACCTACCCTAGGCTTAAAGATGCCACATAACATCACAAGATAATAAGAATGTCCCTCGGGACTGTTCCACATAACAAAAAGAACACACTGGTTCTCACATAACCATAACATCACAAAACACTCTCAAAGTGTTTACAAAAGAATATACTCCTGATCCCATGGATAGGACATAAAAATTCAACACCATATTCCCCTATATAGAATATGAAGCAAAACTCAATTATACAAAAACATCACAGAAGAGGATCATAGAACATTCTTCACACAAGGTTGGGTCGAATCAATCAAATACAACAGAGTATACAAGGCAAACAACCATGATAAATAAAACATCCAATTCCCACCTCTGGAATTACATTCCCACTAGTTGACAATATAACCCCTTAAAACCACCACATAGGGTAATTAAAGACTAAACCAAATTTAAATAAAATAGACTAATTACATCCACATTTGACTCAAATTAAAAAGACGTCATCAAGTAGAAAACCAATTCAGAATGACTACAGATACCAATTCACAGAATTCAATACAACATGAGCCTATATGGTCAATCAGGGTGATAAAGAACAACACACTCACGCCAAGTCATAAAAATAGAAAACATGTTCATAAGACCTATACCTAGCCTTTGTATCTTCCCTAGGTCGTCTAAAGCCCCATAACACGTACAAGCAATAGAAGACACTCAAGGAAGAATGAATAGCACTTACATTTGAAAATGAATCATTAAGCATTTAAGTTTACAAACGATCGCAACCATAATACATATACAGAAAATGTCCATCCTCTAAGGAAATACAGTCTTTCCATAGGTCAATAAAATCAACACTATTTAAATGCACAACCAAATTCAATATTTGAACCATTTAAAAATTAATATGATTGATGTATAAATACATATATAGCCTAATGTATGTATATATATGTACCACATTAGAATAATAATCATGAGATTAAAAATAAGTCTAACTGATTAAACAAATAATAAATTACATAAATAAATATGTCAACATATAAATGTCTATATATATAAACCAAAATAACTTTAGATCATCTATTAAATCACATCTAACAAAAGTTTATTAAATTAAACAAAATCTATCTATATATATATAATTTAATTTTAATAATAAATATATATTACAAAATTTAATAAACAAATAACTTTTTTTAAAAATAAATATTAATTTATTTATTTACCAATTAATAAATGATATAAAACAAAATTTAATTTGAAATGTTAAAACAAATTAAAAAAAAAGAAATAACAAATATACATATGGGAGAGGGTGGGGAGTGGCCCCACCTGTGGCTAAGCTCACGGGCCCATGCGCATGCAGGGTACTGCCGACGACAGTACCGACTGATGCGTAGGCGGTACTCCTGCGGCAGGGGGTTGGGGGACGTGGTGGCCCCCGCCCCCAATTTAAAATAAATTATTTTTTTCTAAATTTTAATTAAATTAATCTTTTCATAAAGTTTATTTGTTTTAACATATTTGACTTTTCCTTTTTGTCCTCTCTGGCTTTTTTGTCTTTTACTCTGTAATTTATTTTTTTGACTGTATTTATTTGTCCAAAATGCAAACTTTATTCAGAATTTGATTTTTAAACCAGAACTGAATTGTTTGAACAAAATTGATTTTCTTTCACATTTCAATTTTATTTCTCCCAACATAATAGTTAAACTATAGTCTAGGGTTAATTTTTCATTTTCTAGGAGATCTGATAAGAATTTTCTAATAAAATTTTGCTAGCATAACCTTTTCGTGCAAAGTATGAATAAAAATAAGAAATCAATCAATGTAGGGTTTTCTAAATACCCAAAACAATAAAAACACCATATCTATGTATTGAGACATATAGAAATTACTTAAACAGAGAAAAACAAATAAATGCAAAACATAAACTATAAAGAAAGATTTACAAACCCTACCTTAGATCCGATGCAAACAACCGAAATTGAAACCTTTGGAAGAACTGTAGACACCAAAATTCTTCCCAGAATGGATTCAACCTGCAGATCTGAGTCTGCGAAGAATACAAGCACAAGATCCAGATGCACAAACCAAGCTTTCAACAAATTTCAAGCAAACCCAAATCACCCAAAATCTCAAGATGCCAAAATCCAAGCTCTCTCCCAAAATTGCTCCAAAACCTATCTAATACTCAAATGAATGCATATTTATCCCTAATAGAGATTCAATTCCACCTTTCATGCAAACCCTAAAGACAACTCAACAATTAACTCCTAAATCAACTCCAATCAGAAATTGAAAGTAATTCACAATTAAATAAAATAAAATAACTTTATTTGCACAACTCAACTTTGACTTTTTGAAACAGGTTGTTATTTTTTGAAAACAATTTACTTTTCAACATTTTTTTTTTGGCAAAAATGGCATAGCCATTATATTTTATTATTATAATTTTTAAAATACACTGCTTCGAGGGGCTCCTAAGGGGAAGAAGCGGGAAGAAAACCCTCATTCCTTACCCTGATTGAACATATATACAGAGATAGTAGGCCCATGCGCCCAAAAAGAAAAATACATCGTATGTGTGCTGATATAATAATTAAAAATTGTATTAAATAGATTAAATACTTTAAGCACAATTAACCATGCAATTAAGTATTTAATTATTTAATAAAGCATAAAAGCATATCTATCTCTAATTTCAATTAAATAATTAATTAAATCCAAATATTCAAATATTTGAATTTTAATTAATTTTCCCAAATAAACATAATTATAATTAATATTAAATTTCAATTATAATCATTAAATCAATAAATCACAGAAAATCACTCATTCATGAAATCAATCAACTGAGACCAAACAACATAAAACCAAGCAAACTCAAGAAAGGGATCCATGAATCCATGTCAACTAGAAAAATCCAGGTAGGATAGTCAAACTGATACTTGTCTAATCCTAGTACAAATGGGCTTAGGTTAGGGTTTTGGACTTATGTTGTCTCCCCTCTCTTACCATTTGAGATATTGTGATAGGGCACGCTCATCCTAACAATTTAGGGAAGTAGATGTCTGGTACCTTCAAACCTGCATACAAAACCCGCATGTACATACATATATAAATATATAACAGACAATGGCGGGGATCGGCCGATTGTGTGGATCTCGCAAGCAAGTAACTATGACTCCCTCCCTCAACCACATCAAGCACGTCAAACAGACCTATAAAACAAACACATCAGCCATACACATGCAAGTATGGGGTTAGTAAAATCATAAGCATCAATGATTTCCTAAGATATAATTAATCATCCTAAAATAACCATAATATATAGAAAATCAGACTATGGGAGGGGTACTACAGTTTATATTTAGGTTAACTCTTATAAGGAGCACTGAAAAACATTAATGGTAAGAGAAACTAATCTATATAAGACCGTGTTACTCATAATAAACAATAGATTATACACTAAGTGCTTATTTAATTCAATAGATAAAATAATTATACAACCTTTCTCCAACCTATGATTTATTCTAAGCCAACTTATGGGAGGAAAAACCTCTAATTGTCCTCCTCCTTTGCTCTCCATTGATGTTTCCTAGAAAGCACTGAAATATTATACTTACATGTCTCAAGCCTTTAAATTGAAAATTTAAGAGACACGTATGATGGTTCATTTCAAATTTGACTTAAATATCATGTTGAGAATAACTACCCTTCTAGGCTATCAATTCTTACACTACCACTCGTATTCGAAAACTATATATATGATTTTGAAATGATCGTTATTCACAATCATATGCTACTTTTCAAGGGCCATAAATATTGTATAAGGACTCAATGGGAGATGCAATTTTTCAATTATATATAATTTTGAGAAGATTGTGTATATGTAATTATATTCAAATTTTCATGCCATATTTGATCTCAAACCTTCTTTTTCCTTCTTCTCATCAAGGTTCCTCTTTCACTAGAGGTATCTTCTTGTCGTGGTTGAGTTTGGTGTAGTTTTTGGGGTGATTCCTCTCCATGGAAAGTTAGATTCTTATTAGTTGAGAAGGGGAAGTTGGTTGGCTCTGACTTTTTTAAGTTAGGGTGCCTTGATGATCTCGAACCTTTCAATTCTCATTGTCTCCTAATGTTTCCCTTTCTACTAGAGGTGAATCCCCTTGCTAGTGGTGTTTGGTTCTTGGGAGGCTTCTCCTCATGGGTGGGTGGTATCAAGTCTATTGAGGCTAGGAAGTTTATTGGTGCTAATTATTTTAAGGAAGGGTGTTGCATAACTAAACAAAGGTTTATATTTAGGTTAACTCTTACAAGGAGTGAAAAACATTAATTGTAAGATAAACTAATCAATATAAGAGCGTGTTACTCATAATAAACAATAGATTATACACTAAGCGCTTATTTAATTCAATAAAGAAAATAGTTATACAACCTTTCTCCAACCTATGATTTCTTCTAAGCCAACTTATGGGAGGAAAAACCTCTAATTGTCCTCCTCCTTTGCTCTCCATTGATGGTTCTTAGAAAGCATTGAAATATTATACTTACATGTCTCAAGCCTTTAAATTGAAAATTGAAGAGACATATATGATGGCTCATTTCAAATTTGACTTAAATATCATGTTGAGAATAACTACCCGTCTAGGCTATCAATTCTTACACTACCACTTGTATTCGAAAACTATGTATATGATTTTGAAACTATCATTATTAACAATCATATGCTACTTTTCAAGGGCCATAAATATTGCATAAGGACTCAATGGGAGGTGCAATTTTTCAATTATAAATAATTTTGAGAAGATTGTGTATATGTAATTATATTCAAATTTTCATGCCATATTTGATCTCAAACCTTCTTTTTTCCTTCTTCTCATCAGGGTTCCTCTTTCACTAGAGGTATCTTCTCATCATGGTGGGGTTTGGTGTAGTTTTTGGGATGATTCATCTCCATGGAAAGTTAGATTCTTGTTAGTTGAGATGGGGAAGTTGGTTGGCTCTATCTTTTTTAAGTTAGGGTGCCTTGATGATCTCAGACCTTTCAATTCTCATTGTCTCCTAAGGTTTCCCTTTCTACTAGAGTCGAATCCCCTTGCTAGTAGTGTATGGTTCTTGGGAGGCTTCTCCTCATGGGTGGGTGGTCTCATGTCTATTGAGGTTAGGGAGTTTGTTGGTGCTGATTATTTTAAGGAAGGTTTCTTCGATGAAATTAGTCCTTCATATTTCCTCCTTCAATTAGGGTCCCTTTCCCTTTGGAGGTGTTTTCTCTTTTTTCTAGGGTTTGTTCTTTGGGAGGCTTCTCTTTGTGGGAAGTTGGTTTCCTTGTTGTTGAGGCTGATAAGTTAGTTGGTGTTGATTTTCTTAAGGGAGGGGGTTTTGATGATATTAATCCTTCTGAATTCCTCCTTCTCTTTAGGGTTCATCTTTAGTTGAAGGTGTCTTCTCTTGGTGTTGGTACTCAGTGCAATAGTTTGGGTGATTCCTTTTTGTGGGATTTTGGGTTTATGTTAGTTGAGATGGGGTAGTTGGATGATTCTAATTTTTGTAAGATAGGGTACACTGATGATCTTAGACTCTCTAAGTTTTCTTATCTTCTATGGGGTCCTTTCCTACTAAAGGTGTTTCCCATTACTACTAGTGTTTGGTTTTTGGGAGGCTTCTCTTTGTGGGAAGATGTTGTCTTGATGTTTGAGGTGGGGAAATTTATAGGTGTTGATTTTCTTTAGGAAGGGTGCTTTGATGATTCCAATCCTTCTTATTTCCTCCCTCAATTAAGCTTGCTTTTTCCTTTGGAGGTAAATTCTCTTATTGTTTGTGTTTCACGTGTTGGTACTCTCAAATTTTTGAGATTAGCATGTGAAAATTTTGAAGGAAGCCCTTTGACACTTTGATTAAGATGCCTTGCTTTGGCATTCAATCATTCAAATACCTTGTAAGTTTCATGCTTTATCAAGAGATGGGTGTGTTCCCCACCTTAATTTCTTCTCATTTGTTCATTCTCAGTCCTTAGTTTGTAGATTGAAATGGTTTTGTAAAATGTCTAGTCTAGCTATTTGGTGGTTGAATATTTTCAGCCTTGTTAAGTGTCATGAGGTTGTGACTTTTGGATGCATTCATTATGTATCAAGTTTCATATGTTTCAATTTTTAGACCCCCATAGTCAATTTAGACCCATTTTGCACATGCTCAGTTGAGGGGGTTTTAAGTAAATCTGCACGTTGGAGTTATTCAAAATTTCAAGTAGCCCACTTTGAGGTATTAAATTTTAGGACCTATAATTTATGAGTGAAATCCAAGTGTTCCCCTATATTATACATATGACAAATATTCCCCATGTGTATTTTCAAGGCTTCATGAATCCATTTTCCTAGTTTTCCAAGGCTATTCCAAATGCAATTTGTTCAGTTTCATGTATTTGTCAATTAGTGCACCTATAGATAGTCATTTTGAGGATGATATATCTTGAAAATTATATGAATTAATGAAGGATAAATAATTGATTCATAATGATGACATATTCATGTGCTAATGTGCCAAATTTTAGCCCCTAGAGAGTCCATTTGATATTTTTATCATATCAATCTGAAATGCAAGTTATTACTTTCTAACTCACCTAGTTGCAGGACAAATGAAATTAGAAAAGTGCTAATGATTAGGATTGGAAGAAAAGTAATATGAATTCCAATCAAAATTGGAGGCAAAGTTGGTCAAATCCTGAAATCTTGATAAGAAGAAAGGCCCATTCCCTAGAGCAAAAAATTGATGATCGGGGTGCTAATTTTCAGAATTAGAGTCGAAGTGGGGAAAATCCTGAAACTCTGAAAAGAAGAATGGGGCCCACATATTTCAAAGTTTCAATTGTGAGGAGGACTAATGATTAGGATTAGAAGCGAAGTAATATGAATCCTGATTAGAATTGGATGCAGAGTAAGTGGAATCCTAAAACTCTGAGGGGACCATCAGAGAACGTAAAAGGTCAAGATGGATTACATGCCTCAGAGTACTAGGTGTTGACATTTTGCGGTCCTGTGACCCTGATTGACAAAGATTTTAAAATGTTTTTTGGATTTCAACATGTGGTGACTGTGGATGAACTAAATGCGAGATTACTCTTTCCTACTTGACACGCAAGGGAGGTAATAATATTTTCAACCATAGAAGAGGCTTTCTGCATAGAGAGGTTTTGGTACTTTAGTCCCACATTGGTGGGCCAATGGAATTTATTTTCATTTTTATAAACAAGTTCCCAACCTTTAAATTTCCAAAGGAAAGGCTTTGGGAAAGAAGGTAGCTCATGCGCACAGGGCCCAGGTGGAGATGACATGGTCGATTTAGAGGTAATTTGATGGATTGAATGACATGCTTGGCACTACTTGGTTGATCTGGGTGTCATATCGGTAGTTGACATGTAAATTTTGAATGCCTGACCCAGCTTGACCAATGATGTGGAGCTTGTTAAGCAGTGACTCAGCGGACAAGTGATGATTCAATAGTAAACCTAGAGGTGCCACATGGCATGCAAACTGAGACAACTACGGGACTCAAGTGACACATGGGGTCACCTTGTGTTCCCATGGTCTATGTGGTGGGTGCAAAGTGTCATCATGGGAATGCAACAGGGTGGCACATGGCGAAGCTGACCTAAGTGGGGAGATGTGATCTTCGATGTAGAATATGGGGTGTTGCAGTGTTGGATCCAAGGGTTAGTCAGAGGTTTCCATGTGGTAGTTAGAAGGAATTTGACCAAGGTTTACCAAGCTGGAAAATGAGTAGAATTTTGAAGAAGCAGGGGTTGCACATCTCCAATTTGAAATAAAGTGATTAAATGAATAACTATCAAGGTTTTGTGTAATATGAATGGGTGAAGGCCATAGGCATAAAGCTAAAGTAAAGGTAAAGAGCATTTTTTAAAAGTGGTGAAATATTTTTGCACGTACAGGTAGAGAAAATATAGAGAGTGAAGGTGCTTCAAGAAGATGGTTTGTGGAGGAATGAAAGTATTGTGACATACTGATATTTTTCCCAGTGTTACATCATTTTGAAAATTTAATGCAACACCTAAAATTGCTATCAAGTTTTCATGGGTCTAACTCATAGGTCTACATCAACAAGGACATGCTTGAAGATGCATGAAGATTACTCTTTTTATTGCAGCTGCTATCTTGTACTCCCGAGGTTTCTTTCTGCCCGAGAATATAAAATTTTGACAAGTGTCATCTCTAGCCCATAGCTTGTTGCTACCCTTGTTCCTATAAAAGGGTAATAATGGCCATGAGATGGGGTTCCAACTTTCCAAAAAAAAATATTGGAGTGGTTCTAGTAGCAAGTTCTTTTGAGTTTTGGGGTAGTTTTTTAAATCTTCCACAAAGAAATTTTATGAATCTGGGTTGATTCTTTTTGTTGGTTTTTGGGTATTCTTAGTTGTATATGTGTTATATGACAAAGATGGCTTAGATTTTTCAATGAAATTTAATACTAGTTCAGATCTCTCTAATGTATGACTCAGTCAAGTTTTAAATGGAATAAAACAAAGAGTTGTCCTATTTAGTGTCTCGTTGTGAGATATGTGGTTGTCTTTCATGCTTTAACTCAAAGAGTTAATTAAAATTGTTGATAGGAGTTACAGACTTACAAGGATTTTGATAAGAAAACTACGTTGGTATTACTGTTAAAGAATATTGTAAGGCAATGTTCTTAGATCTTAGGCTATCAATAAAAACCTTTTATATAGTTTTGTACTTATGATGACTCCATTGCCCAATAGGATGAGGAAATGATCTCAACTAGTTGTGGGATTTACATGTTTTTTTTTTGTTCCTGTCTAGGTGTTCCTTGCTGCAAAAAATTGATTAAATCATAAAATATCTTTATTTTATGTTTTGTAGTTGTCTTACCTAGATCTCATGCTCCATTTAGGTCGACATTCAATGGATAGTTAGCCACTACCTAGTATATCCTTGTTATGTTGATGCCTCGTGTGAGATCATCTGCTTTATGTTAATGCCAGTTGTGAGCCTTTAGGGTGTGTATTGGAGGGTATTAAAGGTCTACCTACCTTGGTTTTGTAGAGCCTAAAGTGTAGAAGGGTTTACTAGATCCTTGTTAGTTGGTCCAAGTCTCTAAGATTTCTTATCATTGGAGTTGGATTCTCCCTAGGAAATCATAGGATCAACTTGGTAGCTATTTTTTAGTGTAAACCTTTTCAGGAGCCAACATGGTGACTTCTAGATTTTGTGGTGTTGGGGGTGGAATATTGTATGTGTTTTAAGAGGATGAGTATGTTTATGTATCTTCCCTCCTACCCCTTCTTTTGGTTCTTGGTTCCTTATTTGTCATTCTTGTCTGCCCCTATGGAGGTGGGATCCTCTTATATTAAGGTGGAAAGGAGTATGGAAGTTGAGGAGGTGATTTTTGGTTGGTTGGATGGTTAGTTTTTTTTTATCTTACTTTTGAGGTAATTTGTTGATATGGTTTTGGTAGCCATGGTAAAACCCAATGTCATGTTTCTCAGAACCCTTTGGATCTTCTTGATTGGGAGACTCTTTTAGTTAGTTTGGGAAGCCTTACAAAACCCCTTAGAATTAGCTTGATTTTTGAAGATAAATATTTTAAATTGGTTAGTGATGATGGTTTAGGGAGCCATGTTAATACCCACTACTTTGGTTTGGGGAGCCTTTCAAAATCCCAAGGTTCAAGATCAGGGGAGCTAATCAAAACCCCTTGTTACTATAAAGTTTACTCCATTTTAAAGGTTTGGGGATCTTTGAAAACCATGTGGGATGAGGTGTTAGCCTTTGTGTTATGTTCTCTTGGGCATCTGGAACTTTGTATGATCCATGTTTTTAGGTTTTTGATTGTTAGCTGGTGGTTAGTTACCAATTTTTAATGATTTTTCTTTTACAAATATTGGCTTATTTGGGGATCCATAACCCCCTTAAAATCTATTTTTAAATGGTTTCAATTCCCTTCAAAACATTATTTTACCTTAATCAAAAACTTTTCATGTCATATGAATATAGTGTTTGGCTATGCATATGCTAAAGTTTTTTTTAACCTTGAGGATGAGATGGACTCCATAATCCAATAAATGTTATAATCCCCCTATTGATGAGTTTCTAGTGGATCAAAATTTTACTTATGAAACTTAGAATAATTTCCTCTATCTGTAAAACCTATGTTCCTAAGTAACTAGAATAAACTTTTTCACAACGTCTTATGGTACTCCATAATAGAAGATCACTAGTGGTGTTTTGTCACACATTTAATCCTATTTTTAGGATTAGTGTTTCCTTAGAGTTAAGAATATGCATGGTACAACCACTTGTAATATGTAAAAAATTCTACAATGACTACCATGTCTATTTCTTCCACAATTATTACACTACAAAAGAACTTTTTCATAGTAATTTTTATGCTACAACATCTCCCATTTTTATTAGTGACCATTCTTATTAGTGAAGGTCATTTTATAATACTTATAAATATGTCACAAAGTAGTCTTTCATATTAATATTTTTTTAGAATGAAAGGAATACAATGTTTAGAATAATATTTGAAACACTTTTCATCCTAAATTTATTCATGTTCTACAACTTTGACTAAATTTTATGTAAAATAAAGTATTGTAGAATACCATTGTGATTCCATTGATTTTCACCATACTTATTTATGTTGCCTAAAAGTTGTCCCTTACTTTTTCATGCAATCATATATCATTCACCTCTACTTTCCATATCATCAATAAGTTAAATGACTTACATTCTATAATGTTTAAATTATCATGGAACAAATATATGCATGTTTAAAATACCCAAATCATGTTTATATCTTAATCAAGAAGTACATAGGTATAAAACCAAAAAAAAACTTCTTTGAAAAAATACTCATGTCCAACCTTAAGATAAATTCATGTTTAACAATACCACAAGTACCTATAATATTCCATGTTCTATGAAATCAAAATAAATAAAACATGCTCAAAACATCTAATTAATTCACAATGGTGTGCATGATCAAACTCAAGGAGTATACACATTTTACAAAACCTAAGAACATGACATAGTTCTATGTATATTTAATGCAAGGGAAAATTGCAAGAGGGGCTAAAGACATGCCCTAACCAAATCCACCTTGCAGAAATCGCATGTGGAAGCAATAACACACAAGTGAGAGAGAGAATGTAGATCAACTTCTTAATATTTCATCAAATAGATTCATACATGTTGGGTTGTAAGGCCTTCTCGGTTAGGGCCAGATATTACAATTCAAGTACAAAATTCCTCCAACATGCAAGGATCTGAAACTATCTTCTATCTTCTACTCCAAAAATGACTCCCTAAACTACAACCAACAACTACAAGATATACAAGAGGTTATCGAACAAGTCAACCTTTAGATCCATCATCAATGGAAGGAATGATCAGATCTAGGTCCACACACTTCCCAATGATAGATACCAACATTAAATCTATGACCATCATTAATTGCACAAGTCGGCCTCAACAGGAAACTAAAACAAACAACTCAGTAAGAAAGGATAACCGATTGCCAGGAAAGATAACCGAGCGCCAGGGAATTAACTAACCAACTTGGTTAACGAAGGAAATCAAGAAACTATTGAGCCAACTTGATCAAAGAAGGAACCAAGCAAAACAAAAACTTCAAACTTCTTTTTGGTGATACAAGATTACCAAGGACCTGAGATGCTCCTGCATCAGACACCTAGGGCTATTTGAAATGATTCTCTGAATCATGCAGCATGTACAACCCAAGTTGAATCCAACTCAGATTGTGAAATCCATGAACTTTATTCAATTGGTATGTTCTTCCACTTTACCAAATATTCCATATATTATTTTCCTCTTGTAAATTTGCCAATTCTTTGTTCAAAAATCTTCTCAACTTCTTCTATTTGTTTCTTAGGATAATCATTCGGTACTATCATTACATTCATATGATTCATGGTACTCATATAAATCCATAATGTTGAATATAGGTGATATATCCATGTCAGCAGGTAGCCAAATCTCATATGAATTTCCACTCTCAAATTTTCTCAAAATCTTGCAAGGACCAAACTTCTTCATTTTTCAGCTTCCCATATGTTCCAACATGAAATCTTCCTTTCTTCAAATGAACCATTACTTCATCACCGACTGCAAAATTCTTATATCTTCTTGATCTATTAGCTCTATCTTTTTATTTCTTATTAATTTTCTCCAACTTATGTTTCACATCTTCATACAATGTCTTCACAAACTCAACAAACTTTACTCCTTCAGCACTTCTCTTTCTTTCATCAGTAATATCCCTCAAATCTGACATACCTCTTGGTTGTATGCCATTTACAATCTCAAAAGGTGACTTTCCAGTACTCCTATTCACTGAATTATTATATGCAAACTCTTCTTGTGCCAACATAGAATCCCAATTACTCAGTGTGTCTCTAACTAAACATCTCAGAAGATTACCCAAACTTCTATTCAAAACTTATGTTTGTCCATCAGTCTGTGGGTGAAATGTAGAACTATATTTCAACTCAATGCCAAACTTTCTCCAAAGGGTCTTCCAAAAGTATCCAACAAATTTACTGTCTCGGTCAGAGATGATACTCCTTGGTAATCCATGCAATCTGATAACTTCTTTAAAGAAAAGATCTTCTATATTTACTACATCTGATGTCTTTCTACAAGCTATAAAATGTGCCATCTTTGAAAATTTATCCACAACAACAAATATAGAATCATTACCTCTCACTGTCCTTGGTAAGCCAAGAGCAAAATCCATACTGATACCAATCCAAGGTTTCTCAGGAACAGAAATCAGTGTATACAATCCAGTATTCTGACTTACTCCTTTTGCAACTTGACAAATTCCACAACTTTTCACAAATTTATGAACATCCTTATACAACTATGGCCAAAAGTATTTCTCCTTAAGCAAATTCAATGTCTTGTCAACACCAAAGTGTCCAACTAAACCACTACTATGTTTATCCTTTATCAAATTAGTTCTCATTGATCCTCTTGGTATACAAAATTGAATACCTTTAAACAACATACCTCCTTGAATGAAATAGTCTTCCCATTTAGTACTCGGTTGATCTTGAATAGGTGCTCTGCACTTTCTCCATGGCTCAAAAAAATTAGGATCAGTTTCATACAAATCTATCATGTCATCAAAACCAATAACTTCAATTTTCATCTCGGTCATCAAAGATCTTCTTCTACTTAATGCATTAGTAACTCGGTTAGTGACTCCACTCTTATGTTTTATCACAAACGTATAACTCTGCAAATACTCAACCCATTTCATATGTCTCTAATTCAACTTATTATGACTACCCAAATACTGTAAAGCTTTATGATCGATATACAATACAAATTCACTCGGTATTAAATAATGTCTCCATTTATTCAGGGCTTGAGCAATAGCATAGAATTCTTGATCATATACAAAATATTTCCTTTTGCATCATTCAACTTTTCACTAAAGAAAGCAACAGGTTTACCTTCTTGACTCAACAAAGATCCTATTGCAATACCACTTGCATCACATTCCACTTGAAATACCTTATTGAAATCAGGCAATGCTAACATAGATAATTTAGCAACCTTCTACTTTAGAGTCTCAAAAAATTTATTAGCTCCACGTGTCCACTTAAATTCTCTTTTATCTCCTCACATAGTCTCAGTCATAGCATTACAAATTGAACTGAAATTCCTAATGAACTTTCAGTAAAAACTTGCCAAACCATGAAATGATCTTACCTCACTAGCATTCTCAGGTGTAGGCCAATTCAAAATAGCTTCATCCTTTTTAGGATCCATTTTCAAACCATCAGCTACAATCACAAATCCCAAATCCACAATCTCCTCTTGCATGAAAGAACACTTTTTCATATTAATTAACAACTTTTCTTCTTTCAACCTCTGCAATACTTATTTAACATGCAACAAATGTTCTTCTTTGGTCTTACTGAATATCAGAATATCATCTAGGTATACAATCATAAATTTACCTAAGAATTTCTTCAAAACTTCATTCATCAACCTCATAAAAGTACTCGGTGCATTTGTTAAACCAAAAGGCATAACCAACCACTCATACAAACCTTATTTTGTCTTAAAAGAAGTCTTCCACTCATCACCTTCTCTGATTCTAATCTGATGATATCCACTTTTCAAATCAATTTTGGTAAAATACTTTGCTCCAGTCAAACTATCCATTATGTCATCCATTCTTAGTATAGGAAACCTATATTTCACTGTTATCTTATTGATTTCTCTGGAATCCATACACATTCACCATTCTCCATTCTTCTTACATGCCAATATAGCCGATACTACACAAGGACTCAAAATTTCTCAGATCAAACTTTTCTGCAACAATTCTTGAATATGTCAGTTCAATTCCCAATTCTCGATAGGTGTCAACTGATGTGGTGCCTTATTCGATAAACTAGCTCCAGGGATAAGATCCATACAATGATCAATACTTCTCTTCGCTGGTAAACCATCAGGTACATTATCATAAATTATCTCTCTATACTCAGTGAGTAATTTATCAATCTCTTCAGGTATGTTATCCTCTATTTCTTACTTGGTTTGTTAGGAATCACAACAAAACACACATCATTCTTTTTCAAATCCTTAACAAAATGTCTTCCTTCCATCAAATAAACTTTCACAAATGTACAAACGCTACTTATAGTTTCTTCAATCAAAGGTAACAAGACTTGTCTTCTCCCATCAACCCAAATAGTATATTTATGCAATATCCCATCATATATAGCATGTATATCATATTGCCAAGGTCTACCCAAAAAAATATGACAACAATCCATAGGCATGATATCACATAACACCTTATCATAGTACTTTCCAATTTTCAAATTCACATAACATTTTTTACTTACCAAGAGTGTATGCTCATCTTTGATCTATGAAATTTGATAGGGCTTCGGGTGTTCCAACCTTTTCAACTGCAACTTTGTAACCATTTCCTCAGATGCTAAGTTCTCCAAGCTTCCACTATTAATGATTACCTTCCACACTTCATCAGAAACTCTACATCTAGTCTTGAACAAACTTTTCCTTATCAGATCTTCCTTATTACTTTCACTCCAAAGTGCTCTCCTTACCATCAAGTTCTTTTCCTTCTCAGGTTCATTTGGTGAATCTTCTTGCACCAAAGCATTTCTACTACTACCAACCTTCTTACTTGCATGTGTACATTCAAATGATCTATGTCCTTCTTCTCCACAATTGTAACAAGTTCCTCGGAAACCACCTCAGTTATAACCACCTCGATAGTTATTGCCTCTTCCTCTAGATGAACTTTCACCTTTCCACTCGGTCTTGCCTTTATCCAGATTTGTCTTTTCTAGTTTAGATCTATTCTTTTCACCATAAGATCTACCTCTTCCTCTAGGGAATCTACCACCTCTACCTCTTTGTCTTTTCTCATGTCTTTTGTTCAATTTCTCCTCAGCTTCCAAGGCAAACTGATAAGCTTCTTCAATATTTTCCAATTTAACCAAACTGATTTATTCTTCAATGGAAACTGTCAATCCATTCAGGTACCTAGCAATTCTTTCCACATCATCTTCATCATGTCCAAATTTGATATCTAATCTATAGAATTCCTCGGTATAATCTTTTATCGAGCTATCTTTCTTCCTCAAAATTTGCATTCGCCTAACTAGGTTAATCTGATAATCACAAGGTAAAAACTTTCCTTTCAACTTATTTACCATCTTATTCCATACCTTAATTTTATCTTTGCCTTTCCTCTTTCTATCCAATTGCAAATGTTCCCACCACAAGGATGCACGACTCTTCAACTTTGTGCTTGTAATTTTCACCTTCTTTTCCTCAAGAACATTTTCATATTCAAAGTATTTTTCCATCTAGGTGATCCAGTCCACCAATTCATCTGAATCTAGCTTTGCACTATACTTAAGAGAAATGTGGTCTAGACTTTAGATTTGTCAAATCCTTCAACAATCTTTCCTCACCTTGATCCATCACATGTGCAGGTTCAGCTTCACCTTGTTCTTCCTCAATTTCATCAGCACTAACATCTTCAAGATGTCTTCCTCTTCGTTGGGCTGTCTCAACAGCTTCTAATCTAGCAGCAAGTTATCTCAACATGTCTGCCAATCCTGGATCTGCATCTTGCCTCCCATGAACCATCTTGAAATCCTCTTCAATTCTAGGCTAGATTGCAATCTTCTACCCCACAATAAATCAACTAGGGTTTGATAAGAAGGAACCTAGATTCACAAACCTAGATCCAAATCTAACCTTGCTCTGATACCACCTGACGCAAGGGTGAATTGGGAGAGGGGCCAAAGGCACACCCTAACTAGATCCACCTTGCAAAAATCACACGCGGAAGCAATAACACACAAGTGAGAAAGAGAATGCAGATCAACTTCTTAATATTTTATCAAATAGATTCATACATGCCAGGCTATAAGGCCTTCTCGGTTAGGGCCAGATATTAAAATTCAAGTACAAAAGTCCTCCAACATGCGAGGATTTGAAGCTATCTTCTATCTTCTACTCCAAAACTGACTCCCTAAACTACAACCAACAACTACAAGATATACAAGAGGCTACCGAATAAGTTGGCCTTCAAATCCATCATCAACGAAAGGAAAAACTAGATCTAGGTCCACACGCTTCCCAATGATAGATACCAGCATTAAATCTATGACCATCATTAATTTCACAAGTCAGAATCAATAATAAACTAAAACAAACAACTCGGTAAGAAAGGATAACTGACCTCCAAGAAAGATAACTGAGTGCCAGGGAATTAACCAACCAACTCGGTTAACGAAGGAAACTAAACAACTACCAATCCAACTCGATCAAAGAAGGAACTGAGAAAAATAGAAACTTCAAACTTCTTTTTGGTGATATAGGATTTCCAAGGACCCAAGATGCTTATGCATCAATATTACCAAAAATATTTACATTGGTAGGAGCCTCTTGTCTTCATGTAATAATATTTGATACATGTATACAACAACCATTTAAACTTTCTAGTATGATACATGCTATAAAAAGTAAGTATACATGTGCTACAACATTCTAGAAGAATATTATAATATTTTCCCTATGTTCTCCAAGTATAAATCACCATTTTTATATGTAAGTTATCAATGATATGCATTGAATGTTTCTATTTATAAGACAATAACATGTATAAAAATAAACATTTAAAAGTTCTCTACAAATTTTCTATGCCATTTGTGTTTGTATTTGTTTTACACATGGTGTCTACTTAGGGGGGACCTTGTCCCCCCATCTCATGTATCCTCTATAAATCCCATTAAGCCACCCTTATCTTTATTTGAGGGGCCTACTTTTGAGTAAAATATGGTACCATTTTATCCCCCTATCAACCCTTCTTCAAGGGTCCTCTAAGATTCCTGAAGTAACAGTTTCAAGCTATGTTGTCACTACCCCTTTGGCTAAAGGGATAACTATGAAGGATAAGGTTGGGTCCTCTATTGTGGAAAAAATTCCAAAGATCAAGCTTCATATAATTACTTGAATAGTTTGAATCCAGGAGCTAGACGAATGTTATTCTTTATGGGGGAGTTGGGTCCTATTGTCCTTGACCTTGCCCTTGAATATCTTGAGTCTAAGGAAGGAACTTCTATTAATATTCTCAACTCTAGTGGATCAAATTATTTTCTCCATGAACACCACTCTGGTATGAAAGTTTCTCTCTTTCTATCTTTAACCATTGACATAGTTTTCCACTAGACCACAACAAAGTAGAAATTTGAAGGAAGTGCCACTACTAGTGCCATGATAGGTGGATTTTTTGTTTTTAAGTTTACTATTGAAGAAAACCTCATTGTTGTTATCACCATGGGGCCTTTGTATTATTGTAATAATCCATTATCTATCTACTAGTGGACACTAGCATTTGACCCTATTGCAAACATATACTAGATAGCTCCTGCTTGGATCCACTTGTTTGGCCTCTTGTTAGAGTTCTCAAATGAATAATTTTTTGTGTGGATCAATAACTAATTTGGAAATTTTGTTTCTATTGATGGTGTGAACAAAGCTGAATATATGTTATTGTTTTCTCAATTTTGTGTAAATATTGATATTCATTAAATTCTTCCTAATTTTATCTCTCTCTAGCTTAAATTAGGAAAGTGGACCCAACCAATTCTGCATGAAAATATTATTATTTCTATCATAAGTGCTCCAAATTAGGTTATGTTTTCTTTGACTGCAAAGCCCCCAAAAATAGCCCTCAGCTTTCAGACACAATCCACCATACAAAGGTGGGGAGAAAATGGCCCCCAAAGTTAAAATACCTAGTGCGTCCATAATAAAAGGTGAGGGTTGACTACTCCTTCACTGAGGAGATCCTTAAAATAATGGAAACCCTACATAAATTTTTTAATCCCTTTGAAGACCCTACTCTAGTTGTAAATGATGAACTCTCTATACAACCCCTAGATGATGGAGAAATCCCTTCTTTTATGACTGCAATCCAAACCCCTAGTACCAAGTGCATGTAGGTGGAGGAGGTTATTTTACCTAAGGTACCTCTTATTAGCTCCTCACTCTTGAATGGTCATTATTTACCACTTTTTTAGTCCCCACTTTCTTTGTATTATTCCTTCGTACGAGTTTGAGTGTTTTGTTGAATGGGAAAGGATGGACAACATAGAAGAAGAAGAAGAAGACCAAATGTAAGAGAATTGATGTGGAGTTGGAAGAATAGCTTGATCATCCCTTCCAATGCCTCACATGGAAAAATAAAGTTACAAGAGAGATTGTAAATGGAAGGTATAATACCTTTTAATCATCCTAAACTTTCATAAATAAAGTTCCTCTACTAGAATATGAGAGGCCCCACTAGCCCTCAAAAGAAACACACTCTCATGAATAGTATTATTGAGAAGAATATTGATATACTCCTACCTTAAGAAATTTAAATGAATAAAGAAACCTTTTGTTCAATTTGTAAATACTTATGCGTGTATGTTATCTTACTATTTAGGACCCCAAAAAATTTCTCAAAGTCACGTCTCTCCCTCTCTTAAAATAGTTTGGTTTTTAAGTTATCCAACCTGAATACTCTTGGACCTTGGTCAACTTATATGATCCTAAGTCCAAAATTCTCATAGGGAACTTTGTTAAGTGTAATGGTGTGGAAATGGGTGTTGACTTGCTTATGCATGTGAACTAGGAACTATGCCTATACTCACTTGATAACATTAAGCAAAGTGGATCCAATTGGCTCAACCATAAATTTGATAAAAAAAGGATCAAGCACAATGTGTTTCCAACAATACTTTTTTGAGTTAAATTGGGTTACAAAAAAAATATGAGTTGAAAGCTAAATTTAGGGCCAAAGGTGTAAAATTGAGAGTAATCAACATGCACAATAAGTCTTTCTACCTTCCTAAAAAGTTAGCACCCATAATTTTATGCTCTATCAGACCCTATTTTGGTGAATTTGAGATCTAATGTTTGTTAAGCTTGATCCTAGCAACTTGTTTCTTATTTTCCCACATGTTTTACACCATCCTGATAGCCAATTGGAATTTGGGTTAATTATCCTAGGTACAAAACATTTAAAATGTTTTGTACCTAGGAATAGAATGTTCAAAAAATTTCTCCCCACACCCTTTGGTCCAAATTTGGCCTAGGGCCCTATGTCAGGGTGTTAGTGGTAAATTAGATCTTGTGGTCAACCTAGCTTATTTTTTAATCCTAAAATGATGGATGAAGTATATAAGCAATATATCTCTCCTCATTTTTCATATCATAACTACAATCAAGTTATCAAGTGCAATCAAGAGATCAAGAGAAATCAAGCATTCAAGCAATTGGATTCAATATTTAAAGGAAATCATCCAATATCTACTTTCTCCAATTCATTCAAGTCAATCCCAAGTAAATCTTATACATTGAATCAAGTTTCTATCCCATGATGGCCAAGTAGAGTAATTCTCAATCAAGCAAGAAGATAGTTCCTTCCATCCACATTCATCTCTCCTTCATTGTAAGTGATTATCAATCATATATATATTGAATATCTAGGAGTGGCATTCATAGATCCATGCATTTTTTAGATTATCCTTGATTCCTATTCTACATTTCAAGGTTATCTACTTGATTTCAATCACATTCAAACATCATGGGTATGAACGATTCCTACATTTGTCCATGGGTTTTATGTAAGGTGAATCAAAGATTAACCTTTTTACATACTTTCCTTTACACAATTTCCTTTCATTTACAAGGTTGATTCCTAAACAAGGGTTTGACCAAGTAAACTCCCTTTTACCAACCTTTTCCCTATTTTTATGTGTATAGGAACAAGTCATAGAGTTGTCAAAAAAATTTCAGATAGATCAAGAACAACTGGAGAGTGCCCAAAAGTTTCAATCAAAAGTGCCTGGTACAAAATGATTGAAATATTTTGTGCCCAGGTAAAAAAATGTTTGAAACATTTTTTACCCTACAACTTTAGCTCAAATTGAAATAAAAAGATAGTACAATAGTTTAGACCCCAATTTAGCTCATTTCCAGTTTCTAGTAGTTAGTTATTAGTCAATTATTTCTAATTTTGTCTCTATTTGTCTATTTTATCATCTACATTTCATCTTTCATCTTTTCCATTTTCAAATTACATATTTAGAAAAGAATCACTACCCCATTCAACACTTAGTTCCTCACTTGAGCCTATTGGTACATATTCCTTATAAGTGTGCAAATTTGAAAAGGAGTAATCAACCCCTTTTCCTTTACTCCCCTTTTTACCTTGTACATCTTTGGTGAACTCAACTTATGATATTTACTCTTTTGATTTTAGTTTTTATATATCCTTTGTATGCATGTTGTGCTTATAGGTTCACCTTGTACATCTTTGTTGAAACCGACGCATGAAATTTATATTCTAATTTTGTGTCTAGATATCCTTTGTATGCATTGCATTAGTCAATATTTACTACATTGTATGCATTAGATCTCTCTATATTTGACTTTATGGTTAGATGTTCTTTTCATTAATGTACTATTTCACTTATTTTATGACTTTCATTAGATCTATTTTTTTATCTTCTTGTGCATGAGTTTTATTACATTGAGTCCTACTTTTAGCATTATAGTTAGGAGAAGTCATATATTTATGGGTTTCTTTGATCCTGATTCCTCTATGTTTCCTAGGAATCTTGATGAGACCAACATGCATATTAATGACATTCCTCCTATTATCGAGTGAAACTTTTCCCACTCTTCTCATGATGAAGATGAGACCTTAAGAGTTCCTACTATGTAAGTGCAAAAGGTTTATGATGACTTTGAAAAATTTGAGCAATGATTAAGGCAAGAAAACTCCAATCATAAGGTCATCTTTGTAGTAGAGGGTTTGAGGAAGATAATTCATAATTATGAATATTGTGTTAACATCTTGCGTAATATCTCTCATCTCATTGATAACAATGTCAAGCCTATTAGAGATTGTGCCCAATAATTAGGTTTAATTTCACCTACCATTAGTGTAGAGACCTCCATTCCTATTCCTACCCCAATAACTATTGTGTCTACTTATGCTACACCTATCATAACCACTTCCAATCAAAACGCCAATCCTAAACATGTTAGCATTCCTAATCCTATTTTTCCTCATTCTTAAAGTGTTCCACGTGTATCCCTACCTTCATATATGCTCACTTACAATAGTGTTCCATTTTCACATTCTATTTCCTTCCATTTCCCATAATGATCCAAACCTTTCACACATGTCTCTTACCACTCTCCCTACCGAATCTACTATCAATAGCTTGGATCAAATTGTATCATCTTTACAACAACAAATTGTGTCCATGACTCAATCCAAGTTTAAAATACCTACTTTTGACATTGCTAGTCCTTTGTCCTTAGAAATCATCCATGTCATTATCCCTCAATACATGGAAATTCTTCATTTATAGACTTACAATGGTAAGGGTGATCCTTTGACTCGTGTTAAAACTTTTCAAACATTGTGTAGTGATTTATCTCATGATCATAGGTTCATGACTAAACTATTTAATAGAATCTTTTGAGATAAATCCTTGCAATGGTACTATTATTTGCCTTCTTATTCCATTGATTCCTTTCAAAACTTGCTAATTCTTTCATTCAACAGTTTCAAAATAATATTAGTCCTAAGATTTGTTTGACTAATTTGATGCATTGTAAACAAGGTGTCAAAGAAAATGTGATTGATTTTGTTGGTAGATTTAAGCATTTGCATGCTCAAATTTCTTATCTTGTGCTTGAATTTTTATGCACAATGTATTTTCATTTCTAATGTTCAAAAAGAGATAAGAGATAAGATATTGCTTTCTGAATTCTCTTCTTTTACCTAATTGTGTCCAGTGCTTCATAAATATCAGCTTCAAGTGAGTCAATTTGAGATCACTACTCAAACGGTTTGATTGATAAGAGTGATGTCGCATATCATTCCTTTCAAATGTTTTAAAAATATAAAAGCTTCATCAAGATTAATAATTCATAAAATAATGTTGATGATCAAGTGGAAACAAAATCCAAAGGTGTGGCTCCTTTATCATCTATTTTTTAGACATGTTCATAATTTTACACCTCTTTATGAATCTTTGTATAATGTGATGTTGAATTTGATTAATGATAATGTTTTACCACTTCCTCTCATTAAACCAATTGACACATCCAAACCTTTGCCTAAATCCTTTGATCAAATTTTTTTTTTGTCAATACCATCATCAACCTGGCCATGATACTAAGAAGTGTTTCCATTTGAAATCATTTATTCAAGACCTAAATATTTCAATGTTATATTTTTTGAGGGTGTTAATGATCAAGGAAACAAATCTATAGCACCTCCCAACCAAAACCTAAAAATGTATATCAATATTTTTCCTTTTCATTCAACCAATACCAATGAGTCTACTCAATCTTTACCTTATTCTTATTCCACCCTTGTTTTTTACTATCACATTGAGTTTACTAAAGCCAAAAATGTTGTTAACCTTATTGATCAATTTGAACCTAAACCCAAACCTGAACCTGAGATTTGTATTAAATTTGATCCTAAAGAGAGGATCAAACCCCCTTATAATCATCTTTACATCATATCAAAGGTTAATGGTCTTCTTTCTTGTAGTGTCCTTATAGATCCTACTTGCATGGTGAATATCATTACCAAAGGACATCTTTACACTAGACAATTACAATGAGATTTCTAAATTATGTGATGATCCAAATTTCAATGGTTTCACTCATCATACCCATGATTCTACTAATTTTCTCATAGAAGTTGGTTGTAAAATACTATATGTAACCTTTTTTGTTATCCCAACTTCTGATCATTTTTGAGTTATACTTGGTCTTCCTTGGATCACCTCCATGAAAGCCACAATCTCTCCTATTCATAAGTGTTTGAAACTTCCCCATGATGGAGAAATAATCATGACTAATCATAGTCTCTATAAAAATTTAGTGCCTTGAGGGAAATTTCACCTTGAATTCTTTTGGCCTTCAATGCCTTAACCAATTCAACCTCATAGAGATAAAAAAATTTAATCCTATCATAAATTCAAAACCTATAATATTTGTGAGCTTAGCGATCCTAAGGATGTTTCATCTCATTTCCTTGGACCTGGATGATGCAAAGAAAAGTGGTTCTTTACAATATTCTTCCAAGATTATTCAAATCAATCCATTTTCTCCTAAGATTACTCAAAAGACCCTTCAAAAAGGATCAATGCTAAGACCCAACCCACTTGATCAGACCAATCCATGGCCGAAACACTAGCTCTCACCACCACTAGAATCCACACCATTTAAGTGCTCAAACATAGTTCCATACTTCAAATACTAATTAAAAACCATCTAAGGGTCCTAACCATCTCATAAAATCTCAACACTAAGATTTGGCAGCATTCATTGCAGGGTTTTAGTGCCCAACTTCATGCTCCTCATTCTAGGCTTAAACCCTACTAGCTCTGTCCAGCATGTATTCCTAGGGTTACTCTGAATTGTTCCAAAGAAATTTATAAACCAAATAGAGTTTCAAATACCCTTTTCATATTTTCTTAACATATGTGAATCTTTTCTATTGGTCTTTTGGAACATCATCCCTAAAAGTTGTTGTCCACACCCTTCCTAATAGGCCTAATTTGGCACTTTTACAAAAAAATGAATAGAAGATTGGCTTCCCAAGATCCTAAAACTTTAAATAGTTTTAAAAAATTCTACCAATTAACACAATTTTAACTTTTTTGAGGATCCATGCTTATTTACCCCTCCATGCACCGAACCCTCATTTCTAGGGACACCAAACTAGGGCTTTCTAATTCTATTCTTCTCCATCACTTCCAAAACCTTTAAAGGGTTGTTTCACCTTGTCCTTAAAATACTTGTATTGATTCAATCCTTAATTATTCTCCTTGTGTGGCTAGAACTCCTATTGTTGCTCCTATGGCTCCATTTTATTGCTTTTTCAAGGCACAAACTCATTGTTTGAGTATATGAATCATACTTCTGACTTGTTACCTACACAAACCAATTTAAATACATATCTTATACATCTTGGGGACTCTTTCCATGAATCATATTGGTTCTATGTCATGCTTGAACCCTATAACCCCCCTAAAAGTAATACATTTGTGAATGAATCCTACTGTCACATTATAGACAGTCAAATTCAGTTGCAAAGACTTGAAAAATAATTCAAAATCATGAAAAAATAGAGGATAATTCTTCTTCTATCCATTCATATAATATTTCAAACAAAAATTATTCTTGAGGAAATGCCAAAATGTATTAAGTTTTGTGTTATTTTTACAAGGACTCTCCTACAGTCTGTACAATAGTGAATGTTAACTATCCATTTTCCTTCTGCTCTCTCCTTTTCAACTATTTTTAATCAGTGTTATCCATGTCCCAATGAGGGAACTCTCTAACAACTCTCCCAACTATTTCTAACTACCTTGCAGCCCATTTATCAAAAATTGATCAAATGTTGTCAAGTTGACAACTAAGTTGTCAACTCGGCAACGAGATGTCTACTAGCTAAATGAACTCCTAACACATTTAGAAATGGTCTTCTAAAGACCTCTAACATTGAAAAAAAGATCCTAAATCCTATATATAACCTCTTAAAGACTAATAACCCTCATTCCCATCACATCATGACCCTTGTAGGGCTCTCTACCTTATCATTGCAATATTGACCACAATTGACCATAGTATATTTTTCATAGGCCCTATTGGCCAAAATTACAAAGTATTGAGACCTTGTAGATATTGTAGTATTTAATGTCTATATTTACTTAAGGTCAACCAAGTGACCCCCTTATCTTCATGAGGTTCTCTGCACCATACTCCCCATGGTGGAAAAATTTCCAAGTCCTCTTGGAAATGAAACCTGCAAAACAAAGCATGAGAAAAAAACAAATAGACCTTCACTTTGACCTTGGACTTAAATATAGCTGCATCATGCCATATTTTTCTCGCTTGACCTATCCACTTGTGAACCTTGAGGATCATAATTGTTGGACTTACCCCTATGGAAAAAATGTAGGTCATTTGTTGGTCATTACTCCCCATTGCATTTGTTGTATACACCTGCATCCTCTGAATGTGTATCCAACATAGGTACTTTTCCAAATTGTCACCAAACATCCATGGCTTCCTACTTGGAGTAGTGTCCCAATCTTGACCCTTTCCTGGATCCTTTAATACAACCTCAGTCTTCAACACAAGTTGTCTAGGCTTTGGTAAAGTGTAGTCATAGTGTTTTTGTTTCTTAGGCCTCAGGTCCAACCATACATCTACAAGTGGCTTCACCAAAATACCAAGGGTTTCTAAGTGACATACCTCTGAGGTTACCCATGTAACCTTTATACTCACCAATGCTAAGGCCTCTTCATGGTCCACAAAAAAAAATGGAGTATCTTCCCTAGAGACCATATCAGACATTACAATATGATTACCCTTTTATGTATGCCATCCTTCTTGGCCAATCAAACCATCTTGCAGCTGTGTTCCAACATCTATAATCTCTATCATATCTTATTTAGAATTTAGAACCTTAGTAACATTGAGTTTCTCAAATCCTTCACCATCCATTTGGTTTGCAACATTTTTTACCTTCTCCTCAGTAAGTTCTTTGTCCTCTTATTGTTTCTTGTTCAAGAGCTCGTCCCTTATTTCTTGTTCTAGGAGTTCTTCTACCATTTTCTTTGTTGCTTGTATCCGGGCTTCATTTTCTTCTAATTTTCTCTTTACATTTCTAATCTCTTCTATTTCTTTTTATTTCTTTCTTCTCTCTTCTTCCTTCTTTTTCTCTACTTCTTCCCTTTTCTTTCTTCTTGAATCCTTCAAGGCTTTGTATGCCTCAAACACTTCCTTTTATGTTGTTGTCAAGTACATATTGTCTAACTTTACCACTTGCAAGGATCTAACTCCTTGCTCTGATACCAATTTGATGCGGAGAAATGTGGTTCTTTCCAAGATTCTTCAAATAACTCCATTGTCTCCCAATATTACTCAAAAGACCCTTCAGCAAGGATCAATGCTAATACCTGTAATCACCTAAAAATGGACAAAGACAATTTAACGATAATTCAAAGCAAATGAAGGGAAATCAAAGAAAATCAAGGACATAATTGAATCAATTGAATCATAATGCATAATTAGCCAATCAAAATGAAAATCGAATTCCAAATCAAGACCAATCAAAAATTGAGAGCATTTTAGTCAAGTGCAATCAAATCGAAATACAATTAATTTAATTAATTGTATAGTCTTGGATTAAATTAATTCAACCCATTCAAGGGGTACATGGCTAAAGAAAATCAATTAAATCAATTAATTAAAATCAATTACTCTCAACAAACCAAAAAGAGAGGAAAATCAATCAACCAATGAAATTGGAAGAAAGACACTCACATGGATCAAGCCAAATTGAATCTCAATCACTCAAAGTGAAAGAGAATCTCAGCCATCAATCTTGTCTACTTGTCCCAAGCTTTGAGGACACAAACTTTGCTTTGTCTTCAAAGGGCGGAACCAAAACCTTAACCCCAACTCAATCATGATCAAACCCAACCACACCCCCTCACATTGGGAAAATCTATAAAAGGAAGGCTAAAATCCTTCATAATTCATCAACCGCCTATCTGAGAATTGCATCAAACCTCTTGCAATTTGAATTTAGAAAGCATTTTGAGAGAAATTTTAGCATTTCATATTGATAATTGTTAGCATTTGCATTATTTTATCATTTTCATTCTCATATTAGAACTGTCATTAGTGAGCTTGCTGAGAGCTTCATTATTCATTCTAATTAGAGAGCCATAGGATGCTCAATTAGTCTTTGATATTGTGAAATATTTGCTCAATTGTGGTTGTATTTAGTTCTTATTTCATTTATTTGTCATTGATTAACCCTAATTCTATGAAGATACATTTATTTGTATACAAAATGATGCCCACCATGGGGCAGTAAGCCTCAATTTATCAATCTTATCATTTAGATCAATTTTTGTATGCTTGTATTTGCTATTTTCCATTGAATTTTTGCAGGAAATAGGTGAAGTGTTGCCTATAGAACATTTAGTCATGCCTATAACAGATTTAATTATGCTTGCAGACTTTGTATCGATGCTTATTCACTGAATAATCATGCCTGGTGATACATTCTGATGTTGTCTTAAACATTCTGTTATCACCTCAGAGAAAAGAATTCACGCCTCTACAATAAAGTGTTCTAGCCTTTGCACAAAATAGTCACGCGTATGAGCCAAGAAGTGTCGCACATCAACAATCTATTATCACCTGTTGTAAAGCTTTGCTACATAATTGGTTAAATCACTCACGCTTGCAAACTTCTATCTTACGATTTGCTTAATTCATTCTCACTTTGAGTTAATTCATTATCGCCTTGACTATTTTTAATTACGCTTTGAAGTAATTTTCTTACGCCTGTTAAGTTTTTGGTGTCGCCTGGTGAAAGGTGTAGTGTCACCTAAGAACAGTTAATTCACGCTTAAGAGAAATTTACTGTCACTTATTTGCTGGACAATGTCACCTAAAGATTTTTGTCTTAAATTGTTGGCAGATTGATAAATTCAGATTTCTAATTCTCTGTTTCTGTGTTTTGACAAGAAATGCCCAGACATCCGAAGGTATAGAAGCCAGAATCTAGATACAATCAAGAGGAAAAGATAATTGCAAAAAAGGATTAAGAAGGATAATCAAGCACATCTCAAAGCTATCCTTGAGAAAATAGAAGATGAAGATAGTCAGGTATATCAGAAATACCTTGATATAGTTGATTCTTATAAAAGAAAATTTGTGTCTCTTAATTGGATCTATAGTCCTTAATTCTTTTTGAAGATTTACAATTAAAAGTGATCAATTACATAAATCTTTGTTTTGTCAATTCTATTGTGGTTTCCCCTCACTTTGTTTGGTGGTGTTGACTAACTTGATGGAGTTTAAACACATTGGATGGAGCTGTACCTAAGGTGAGTTGAAAAATTGCAAAAAAAAAAAAAAATCTCAAAAATGCCCCTAGCTTTATGCTAGCTACGAACAAGGTATTCATCTATTCAAGCTTGCATTTGCTTAGATTGTGGCATTTCATTTGATATAAGCTATGGATAAAGTAGGAAATGAATTTCACACTTCAATTATAAGAATCCCCTTGTCAAGGGATTGAAAAAGAACAAATGTGTATTTGATTGTGTGGAACAAAGGAAGACAATAGGGATATGCTCTTCACTCTTTGAGTGGATCAAACTCCCAAACTTGTCCTACTAAGTTTGTTTCTTGCTTTACATGCACATGCTAGAAATCTAGTGGGCTCGCCTCCCGAATTTGCCTTAGCAAGGCTAGTGAGAGGGACAGCCCAAAGTGGGATACACTTGCTTTCATCGCGAGAATCTGACCCACTATAAAATGAAACACATGTATCCTTAATGGGGTTCATGACAAACAGATCTTAATTTCTCAAATTTCCTCTAGTAGTCCTCACGGATTGCTCAAAATCGTACCTTGGTGCGTGTGGGAAGCCCCTTAACATACTTGGGGGATGAGAGATTGAAATCTATTTGAATAGAATACTTACTAAAACCTTGATAAAGTAGCAAAGACCACCTTGTAGAGCCATGTTAACGAACCAAATTATGCTAAGGTAGGTGCTTGAAGTGCTTTCTTGTGAAAAACCTGTGACAACGTTCTATACATCAAACATTTTTGTTTAAAAGGGTAAAAGAGACAATTGAATGTGTGGTTGTTGTGTTTGAAAGACATAAGAAAGTGAGAGATATCCATTTAAAATCATCTTATCTTTTAAATCTCTTCAATAATAAAATCAACAACTCTAAATATCAAGGATCATTCCAAAAATGAACCATTGTTGGATGTCGGTTTCCACACGATCCCAAGCATATAGAGTATCCTTACAAGATGATAGCATTCTTGTGGAAAGAAAAGAAGATGAAATTGAGTACCAAAGTGTATTTCAAGGTCACAACCAAGAGGACCTTTTTCCAAACCTATTTGAACAAAACCTTGACGACTTGGATAAGAATTCAGCATCACATAATTTTCAACAAGGAAGTAACGAAAATATCAATAATGCCAACCAAGGTCCAATGGATACGCTTGAAGAAAGAGTTGACAAGGCTTCCCAAGATCTATAATTCTTAGAAGTTATGGAGAAATTAATAGATAGGGATAGGGAGAACTTTTCCCTAAACCTAGCACATAAGGGAGTAAAGCTTCCTCATGACTTTGATATCGACTAGCTTAAGCAAAACCAGTAGCCAGAGGATCCAATGAGTGCTATGACTAAGCAAATCAAGGCCTTCCAAGAGAAAATAGATACCCTAAAGAAGGTAGTTGAACTGAAAGCCTTCTCAATTGAAGCTTTGTGTCCTTTTCCATTTGACAAAAGCCTAGTTATGGTGTCATTTCCCTTCAACACTGTTTTTCCTAAATACAATAAATACATGGGTAAAACAGACCCACAAGATCACTTAAGGGAATTTTTTGCCCTAAGTATAGAGTTCATGCATAATGATATGTACCTAATGAGACTCTTTCCTAGAAGCTTAGGAGGACCCATAATGGAGTGGTTTTCAAAACTACCCCAAGGAATCAAGACTTTTGAGGAGTTGGCCCTCAAAGTTTATAACCCATTACTCTTACAACATTGAGCATGAGATCACGATGCTCAAGTTATGTGATACCAAGAAAAAAGAGGGAGAGTCCTTCTTAGGATTCTTACAAAGGTGGAGGACCGTTTTCGCAAGGTATCCATGAACTATCCCCGAGAAAGAGAAGATGGAGATTTTCACCAATAACTTGACCACGGAAATGAACTATTGATTACAACTTCAATGTCCTCCAACATTTGAAAAAATTATTGAAAATGGAGTTAAGATTGAAGATTTTTTGGTCAAAAGAGGTGAGATTAAATTATTTAAAGACAATAAATCCAATAATAATAACAACAACAACAATAACAATAATTATGTTCCTAAATATTTCAATCAAGGGTCCAACAATCACAATGATAAATTGAAATCATGGAATAAAAGTAACAATAAAAATCTTGTGAATGATGGGGTTGTGGAGTCACACAACTTGAAGTCTACCCCTTTTATTCTACCATATGGAGCGAATTCTTCAAACAATGTGAATCAAGCAAGTAAAGCCCCATATAATTCCAATAATTATAATAGCAATAATTCAAATACTTCCAACAATAAGACTTGGGATAAATCAAAATCAAACTCCAGTTATAATAAAATGAAATTCACTCCCTTGGGTGAACCTTTGGAGAATGTACTAAAAACTTTGTTGGCTAATCAAGTTATCACACTACCAGATATATCAAATTATGAACCCGAAGTCAAACCTCATCGGTGGAATGCATCTCATCATTGTGAATACCATCAGAAAAGAGGTCATCCAACCAACGAGTGCATGAAATTGAAGAATTTAGTACAAGATTTGATTAATAAAAACATCATCCAAGTTGAAGGACCTCGAAACAATGAGGATCACATGGCCTATAAGAACCCCTTTTTGAATCATGAAAAGGGGGAATCATCCAATACAAATCAAAACCATAAAAAGGGTAATGATAAAGTGAATTTTTCCCACACTTATGACAACACAATAAATACCATAAGTCAAGAAGATCAAAGCATAAATGTGGTTGTAATAAATGGTAAATCAAGAGAAGCATCAGCAAATGTGGTCACTAGGGGACAAACATCGAAAATTGTCATATCTAATAATGCTCCAAAAGTGGTGATACCAAACCAAGCTTCCACATCAACATTGAAACAATATAACTTGGTTGATCAATTGCAAAAGACTCCCACTCAAAGCTCTATTCTTGAGCTACTCAAACTATCACCAATCCATAAGGACATTTTGGAAAAAGCCTTGTTGGAAACAAATGTGCCTCTAAACTTGGAGGTAGATAAGTTCCAAAACATGGTGGGGCATCTAATTGCACCTCATTGCCTATCATTCTCCAAGAAAGATGATATGTCTCTTAATCATCCCCAAAATCTGCCCTTACACATAGAGGTGTTGATCCACAAACATAGGGTAAAAAGAGTCCTTATAGATGGAGGTGCTAGCCTAAATATTTGTACCCTTAGCTTGGTGAAAGCCTTAGGATTTTCTGAGGAGGCTATTGACCCAAAGAAAAAAATAACCATAAAATCCTACGATGATGAAGAAAGAGCGTTGAGAGGAGTCATAGTTTTGCCCATAAGAGTTGGTCCTATACAAAAAGAAACCATATGCCAAGTATTGGACCTCAAATTGACTTATAATATTTTGTTAGGAAGACCATGGATCCATAAAATGTAGGCCGTTCCTTCAACATAGCACCAATGCCTTAAATTTCCATATCAAGGGCAAGAGATAATGATAAGTGGAGACCTCAATCCCTTCCAATATTGTAATAACATCAAACCTATCAATGACTCATTGGTTCCACATAATGCTGAAGGGTCTACATCAAATCAAATGAAACAAGGTCAAAGTTCCAAGGATATTCCTTTATGGAAATGAAAAGAAAAGATGGAAGAAGAAATTGTTGTTCAAGAAACTCCAAAACTCATTAACCAATCCACATCGACTAAAGGAAAAGAGAAGGTTAATGAGAATAACATTTTTAGTGAAGAAGAAAAAGAAGAATCTACCAAGGCTATCACAAGATACCTTCAAGAAACCCAAAAAGCAAAAGAAGACTCCTTATCAAACAAAGTTGTCCAAGTGTTCACCAAAGAAGCACACTACCAAAAGATGGATAAAATGATGAAAAACTTTGATCAACAATGCAAAATCAAACAGCAAGGAGTAGGTGAATACTCCTTATCAATTATGGATCTACCCTTATCACCAAAATCCTTTGGAAAACCTTCGAAACTACCTCATAAGTATAATGATAACTTTGTGAGAGCAAGCACATCATTCGCCATGAATGAAGAAGACAATGAAATTCTGAATTGGCTATATAAAGATGAAGAATCAAGTGCCCATGTTAAACACATTCAAGATCCAACCATCCCTACACATCAATATGGCAAAGGGTTTGCAATCATGCAAAAAATGGGTTATAAAGGTCAAGGACCTTTAGGTACAAGGAATGAAGGGCTAATTGAACCCCTAGAGTCCACATGGCAAGATTCCAAGCAAAAGATAGGTTTAGGATATCTTGAAGAAGGATATACACAAAAGCATTATCCCAAAGTATATGATCAAATAATCAAATTAGAATCTCATAGTGATGAGGATTATAATGAATGGGAATGGGAGACTCTATCAAATGAGTCATGTCATGACAAAGGCATTGATGTTATTCATACATATGCATCTACCAAAAACAAAGGACTAAGGGCTGAATCCACTTCAAATCAAGCATCTAGTTCTAGTCAAGAGATTCAAAATGATGTACCAAGTATAGAAATTGAAATAAATCAATGGGTAGGTGAGCCACATGTTCCATCATGGAGACCTACTATGGAAGAATCAAACGCTAGATTTAATCTGCATGATTTTTATCCAACGGAAACCATAGTGGAGTCTAGTGAGGAGGAGTTTGATCCTTCTTCTTTAGAACACTTAGAGGAAGCCCATGTCCAAGATTTTGAAGATACAATGTATGAACCTTCCAATAATGTGATAAAAACTTTAAGCCCTATTGAGACAAATCCAAGTGTTGACCCATTAATTCTCATTCAGCTGGACCTAATTGAATGGGATGCCATTGAACCCGATACCTTGCCAATTTTCTTGAATGAAAACACATTGTCCCAATGCCTCAACGTGGTTGAACCATCTTCTACCAAGGACTATCAAGAAGAAATGATCAAAGGGAGCATCCAAACTCTTAATCCAAGAAAAAATGAAAAAAATATAAAAAATAGAAAAGGAAAAGAATCGAGTGTTGAAAACCACTTTGTGGCAACATTAGATCCAAAACAAAGAAAAAAAGAAATAAAGGATGTTTCTAAAGGTGAAAACCCAATTGAGGCACCTTTGGAAGGGAGTTTGGATGTTCTACCAGACCACTATGAAGAAAGGTCTCCAATTCTAATCGAGCCAACAGAAAAGATAAACATTGGATCAGATACAGAGCCCAAGATTATTCACTTAGCATCATCCCTATCAAGTGAAGAAAGAATAGAATTCATTGAGTTCTTCAAAGAAAAGAAAGTCAACTTTGCTTGGTCTTATGATGATATGTCGGGTTTGGACCCAAACTTGATAATGCATCATCTCAATATAAAAGAAGGAGCTAAACCAGTCAAACAGAAACTAAGGAAAATGCACCCGCATATAGCCCTACTTGTCAAAGTAGAGTTAGAGAAGCTATTGAAGGTTGGATTCATAAGAGCCATTGATTATGCACAATGGATATCCAACATAGTGCCGGTATCAAAATTGGATAAGTCTATCAAAATCTGCATAGATTATAGAGACTTAAATTTAGCATGTCCTAAAGATGACTTCCCATTACCAAGCATTGATGCTATTGTAGACTTAACAGCGGGACATTCCATGTTTTCACTCATGGATGGATTTAGTGGCTATAATCAGATCAAGATAGCCCCCGAAGATCAAGATAAAACTACTTTTACATGTGCATGGGGTACATTTTGTTGGAATGTCATGCCTTTTGGCTTGAAAAATGCCGGAGCAACCTATCAAAGAGCAATGACTACTATATTCCATGACATGATGCATAAATTCATGGAAGATTATGTTGATGACATTCTAGCTAAGTCACATTCAAGGAAGGAACATCTTCCCATATTAGCAAATATTTTTGAAAGATTAGAGGAATTCAAAGTAAGACTTAACCCAAAGAAGTGTGCTTTTGGAGTCCAATCCGGCAAACTTCTAGGTCACATTGTATCCACTAAAGGAATAGAGGTTGATCCTACTAAAGTAAAGGCCATAATGGAAATGGAAGCACCCAAAATAGTTAGTCAAATGAGATCCCTACAAGGAAGAATACAATCCATCAGGAGACTCATCTCTTAATTGGCAGAAAAGTGCCACAATTTTAATCAACTTTTGCATAAAGACACTATATTCAAATGGGATACCAAGTGTGAAGAGCATTTCAATCTACTAAAGAAGTACCTTATGAATCCACCAATATTGATGCTGCCTATCAGAGGCAAACCTTTAATCTTGTATATTTTAGCAACAGAAAATTCATTGGGGGCACTCCTAGCACAAGAGGATGAGAATGGAAAAGAAAAGGCAATCTACTACATTAGTAGAACCTTAGTCAAATATGAGCTGAATTATACTTTCATGGAAAGAGCATGCTTGGCTGTAGTTTTTGCTTCACAAAAATTATGCCATTATATGTTAGCCCATAAAATAAGGCTCATTGCTAAAATTGACCCTTTAAAATATCTACTAAGCAAAACCGCATTAAATGGAAGGTTAGCAAAGTGGGTGATGATCTTAAGCGAATTTGATATCGAATATGTTGACAGAAAAGCAATTAAAGGGCAAGTCATAGCAGACCAATTAGTAGATGCACCACTTCATGATGATCATCTTATACAAGTTGAATTCCTAGATTCAGAGATTGTGAAGGTTGAGGCAAAAACATGGCAGCTTTACTTTGATGGTTCTTACACTCACCATAGATCAGGAGCAAGCATACTTCTAATCATGCCTCAAGGATCTACTATACCTAAGTCATACAAATTGTTATTTCCATGTACAAATAATATAGCAGAATATGAAGCCTTGGTTATTGGAATCAAGTTGGCCTTAGAATGGAAAGTAACAGAACTACAGGTATATGGAGATTAGCAATTATTCATAAATCAAGTCAATGAAGAATATAATGTAAGGAAACTAAGGTCCGAAAACAGCTTCCTACCCTAATCTCTATAGGAGAGTATTGTGCAAATTCTTATAAATCCTTACAATTTCAGATTCCTTAACTACTTCAACAAAGATATTGCAACCACATACAATGCATACAGAAAAATAGAGAATGACACAATGATATACCCTAGGGAAAACCTTTCGGTAAAAAACCCCAGCACTCCAAAACCTGCACAATGTATTATCTTCAACACAAAGATTACAATACACTTGCAATGCAAGTTCTTTCAGGAAATGAGAGACAAAGCCAACAAGACTTCAATTTTTTATATCTCTCCCATAGGAGCAACATCATATATATAGACTCCTCTAGACCCAAAAATGGGCACAACCACCAAGACCCATGCACAAAGCCACATGTACATAGTTGTTACATGCAATCCCAAGAATAGGCATCCATCCCTAGAATAGACTATGACAGCTTGTCATAGAATCCGCCAAAAATAATGGTCACAAGAGAAGTGTAAGAGAATCTATCATACCAACCTATTTTTGGCATATTCTCTTACACACACCAACCACTTCTTCTTGGGCACCCAAATAGGCCCAAGTCATAAGATGCTCTTACACCTGTCATAGCACATTCCTTAAATAGTTCTTACGTGTCATAGGAATCTGTCATGACCATTTCATTCATGATCTCCTTACGCACAAGATGCTGACACATCAAGTGGAGTGACACATCAACATGCCAACTAGACATGTACACTCACACTTAATTACATTATTTGCAAAAAATACATTTACAAAACAAATAATAAGAATAGGAATTATCCAAGGTTGAGACACCTTATTCCTAACATTCTCCCACTTGTCGAACACCTTGTAAGAGCAATAGGAACATAACAAGAACTTTAACCGCTATAGGCCAAAAGGCCCATAGATTCTGAACACCATCTGAACTTCTCAGTGCCCACTAGTTTAGTTAATGCATCTACAACATTCTTCACAGTATCTACCTTCTCCAAATTTACCTTTCCATCTTCCACCATATCTCTCACAAAGTGAAACTGCACATCAATGTGCTTCGTTCTGGCATGGAAAGTTAGATTTTTTGCAAGGCAAATAGCACTCTGACTGTCACACCAAATAGTAATTTGTTCTGCATCAACACCAACATCAGAACAAAATCTTCTAAGCCAAATGGCTTCTTTACAAGCATGAGTAGCAGCCATGTACTCAGCTTCTGTGGTGGACAAAGCAACCACAGGTTGTCGCTTACTCATCCAACTAATGGCACCACCAAACATAGTGAACACATAAGCACTGCTGGATCTCCTGCTGTCAATATCACCTGCCCAATCTGAATCCACAAACCCATGAATACAAACTGAATGCAGAGATCCAGAAGAGTTACCATGATAACATATGGAGTAATCTGATGTACCCCTCAAATATTTGAATACTCGCTTAACTGCATCCCAATGTACCCATCCAGGATTAGCCATAAACTGACTTAGGACTCCCACTACTTGGGCAATGTCTGGTCTAGTACAGACCATAGCGTACATAAGACTGCCAACTACACTAGCATAAGGTACTCTACTCATGTCCTCCACCTCACTAGGAGATTTTGGACAATCATCTATAGATAACTTTGTTCCCATAGAAATAGGAACACATAGTGGTCTAAAATCTGCCATGCTGAACCTGTCCAACACAGACTTCACATACTTACTCTGACTCAACCAAATTTTTTTGTTAGACCTGTCTCTACTGATTTCCATACCCAAGATGTACCTAGCTGCCCCAAGATCTTTCATCTCAAACTGTGCTGACAACTGAGATTTAAAATCAGAAATCATACCCTTACCCTTCCCAAACAGCAACATATAATGCAACAATAAGAAGGCGATCATTTTTAACTCTGAAATAAACACAATGATCTGATTTTGATCTTACAAATCCAATTGACAACACAAAGGCATCAAACTTAAGGTACCACATCCTAGGAGATTGCTTCAAACCATATAGAGATTTCTTTAATCTGCAAACTAAGGATTCTTTACCTTTAACAATGTAGTGCTCAGGCTGTGACATATAAATCTCTTCCTCCAAATCACCATGAAGGAAAGTTGTCTTCACATCCATCTGTTCTATCTCTAAATCATATGATGCAGTAAGAGATAATAGAAATCTAATGGATGTCAACTTTGCAATAGGAGAGAATATTTCACCATAATCTATTCCCTCTACCTGTGAATACCCCTTTGCAACCAATCTAGCTTTGTACCTTTCAACACTGCCATCTGCATAGAATTTCTTCTTGAACACCCATTTACAGCCAATAGATTTTCTCCCTTTAGGCAAAGGTACAAGGTCCCAAGTTTTTTTTTTCTCCAATGAAGCCATCTCATCATCCATAGCCTCAATCCAGGAACCTACATCTTCCATGCCCAAAGCCTCTTTCACAGATCTAGGCTCATTAGTGTTAGTAATCAAAGCAAAGGCACAACTGGAATCTAACATAGAATAACCAAACCTTTCTGGTTTCTTTCTTTCTCTCGTGGATCTCCTCAAGGGCTGCGGTTGAGGTTGTTCTTCCTCTTCTTCTAAACTATCAGAGCTGCTAGAGCTCTCCTCATCATTAGGCCCAACATGGTCTCTCTGTTCAGTCTTCTCAGGGGTAGGAGGCAACTGAACAACATCTTTTTCCTTTTCTTTTTCATCTGGTTGTAGCACAATAGGAGAAGATGTTAGCTCTTTGAAAATAACATTTCTACTATACAACACCTTACTAGTCATGGGATCCCAAAGCTTGTATCCTTTCACACCAGCACTGTATCTGATGAAAATACATTTAATAGCTTTGTTTTCCAACTTAGATCTTTTCTCCTTTGGAACATGTGCATAAGCTTCACAACCAAAAACATGAAGATGTCTAATTGAAGGCTTCTTACCAGACCACACCTCCATGGGTGTATTACCAACAAGAGCTGATGTAGGAGATCTGTTAACCAGATAGCAAGCAGTGGCCACAGCTTCAGCCCAAAACCTTTGTTCTAAACTAGCTCCACTAAGCATACTCCTAGCCTTCTCCATCAGTGTCATGTTCATTCTCTCTGCAACTCCATTTTGTTGTGGGGTATAAGGAGTTGTCTTATGCCTCTCGATACCTTGTTCTTTACAGAACTGTTCAAACTCTACTGAGCAAAATTCACCACCATTGTTAGTTCTCACACACTTAATCTTCTTATTAGTCTGATTCTCTACAAGAGCTTTAAATTCCTTGAACCGACTAAAGACTTGTGTCTTACTTTTAAGGAAATAAATCCATGTCCTTCTACTGTAATCATCTATGAAAGATACAAAAAATACAGAATTGGAGATTGAAGGAACTTTTACAGGACCAAATACATCAGAATGAATAAGATCCAAAACATCAGAAGATTTGTGAGAACTAGAGTAAAACTGAACACGATTTTGTTTACCATAGACATAGTGTTCACAGAAGTCAAACTCAAGATTGCAATCATTTAACCCCTTAACGAGATTTTTATTTTTCAGGGTTCTGAGACCCTTTTCACCAATGTGGCCAAATCTCATATGCCACAACATTGTCTTTTCTGCAGGAAGCTTACTTTCCAAAGTATTTGCACTACCATCAGAACCAATAGCCACAGACTTCTTCACTGCTTGTTCAGATGATGAGGATGAAGAACTATTACATAGAGGAATACATGCATCTAGCTGAAATAAGGTACCTCTCCTAGTACCCCTTGCAAGCACTATCGATCCTCTCATCATCTTGCATCCTTCTTTTGAAAAAACAACTTGCACACCTACATCATTCAGCATACTTATAGATTATAGGTTTCATGCCAAACCCAGAATGTGCATAACTCCATTGATTCCCTTTACTTGTCCATTAGGAAATTTGATAGTGACCCTTCCGCGTCCAACTATATTTAGGTGAGAATCATCACCCAAGTACACCTTTCCACCATCGAACTCTTCATATTTTGAGAACCAGTTTCAATGAGAGGTCATGTGAAAAGATGCACCTGAGTCAACCAACCACACATCATCAGATGCATGGGCTGCCAAAGCTACGATGAATGCATCGCCATCTTCTTGAGATCTTTCTGAAGCTGAATCTGAACCTTTCTTCTTCTTCTTCAGCTCTTTTCAGTCTTTACGGAAGTGCCCAAATTTATCATAGTTCCAACATTTTGCCTTGGACTTATTGGAAGTCTTTGACTTCCCATGGGATTTGGATCTACCCTTATTGTTAGACTTATTGTCATTTTTCTTCCCTCTTTCAGTGGATCTCCCACGAACAGCAAGGGCTTCTTTTTCTGAAATGAAAGCCTTTCTCTGCATCTCCTCTGATAGCAACGAAGACACCACATCATCCATTTTGAAGGTGACTAAAGTGCTTCTGAGAGCCATCACAAGATGGTCCCATGAATCCAGTAAAGAACATAAAAGTGTGTAGCAATGATCCTCGTCCTCTAACTTGACACCAACTGATGTCAATTGTGCAGCCAGCAGATTAAATGCATTTAAATGATCCGTTAAGGATCCACCTTCCTCCATTCACAGAGAGTACAACTTCTTCCTTAGGAACAACTTGTTCACCAGAGATTTGGCCTGATACACGGCCGCAAGTCTTTCCCACAAACTATTTGCGGTTTTCTCATCTAGAACATTCAGAAGAACTGCATCGGTTAAACAGAGTCTTATGAGACCCTTAGCTTTACGGTCTTTGATATCCCAATCTTCTTGAGCTATAGTTGCTGGTCTTGTAGCACTTGAAGTCACTTCCCATAGGTCACGATCTTCCAACATGTCTTCCATCTTGAGTTTCCACAACTCAAAATTAGTGCCATTAAATTTCTCCACCTCCATTCTTCCATATGATGAACTTGCCATCTCAATCTGCAAATAAGATTCAGAATGCCCTGCAAAAAAACTCCCACTCAAACTTGAGATTAGCTCAAAAAACCCTACCCAACAACTAGGATCAAAAGTTGATCAAGCTCTGATACCACTTGTAAGGAAACTAAGGTGCGGAAACAGCTTCCTACGCTAATCTCTATAGGAGAGTATTGTGCAAATTCTTATAAATCCTTACAATTTCAGATTCGTTAACTACTTTAACAAAGATATTGCAACCACATACAATGTATACAGAAAAATAGAGAATGACACAATGATATACCCTGGGGAAAACCTTTCGGTAAAAAACCCCAGCACTCCAAAACCTACACAATGTATTATCTTCAACACAAAGATTACAATACACTTGCAATGAAAGTTCTTTTAAGAAATGAGAGACAAAGCCAACAAGACTTAAATTTTTTATATCTCTCCCATAGGAGCAGCATCATATATATAGACTCCTCTGGACCCAAAAATGGGCACAACCACCAAGACCCATGCACAAAGCCACATGTACACAGTTGTTACATGCAATCCCAAGAATAGGCGTCCATCCCTAGAATAGACTATGACAGCTTGTCATAGAATCCGCCAAAAATAACGGTCACAAGAGAAGTGTAAGAGAATTTGTCATACCAACCTATTTTTGGCATATTCTCTTACACACATCAACCACTTCTTCTTGGGCACCCAAATAGGCCCAAGTCATAAGATGCTCTTACACCTGTCATAGCACATTCCTTAAATAGTTCTTACGCATCATAGGAATCTGTCATGACCATTTCAGTCATGATCTCCTTACGCACAAGATGCTGACACATCAAGTGGAGTGACACATCAACATTCCAACTAGACATGTACACTCACACTTAATTACATTATTTGCAAAAAATACATTTACAAAACAAATAATAAGAATAGGAATCATCCAAGGTTGAGACACCTTATTCCTAACATATAATACTAAAGATGAAAAATTGGTACCTTACAAAACAATGGTGGATAACCTCAAGAAGTATTTCATTATCATCACATTTGAACAAGTGCCGAGGGAAAAGAATAAAGCAATGGATGCTATGGCAACTTTGGCCTCACTTTTACAGATGTCTGATCAGAGTGCTCGATATGAGTTCTTGGTAGAAGAAGCAACTCAACCCGCGTATGATCCAACCCATCCTTATACCATTTGCCTACTTACTACAACTGAATCACCTTGGTATGAACCAATTTACACCTATTTGAAAGACCAAATCCTTCCTATCAACCAAACACGAAACCAAAAGAAGAGTTTCATTAGACAAACCTCCAAGTACACTATAATTTTTGAAACATTGTATCGAAAAAGTCTTGACGGAATGCTCCTTAGGTGTTTAGAAGAGGAAGAATCAAACTTAGCCTTACAAGAAATTCATGAAGGAATTTGTGGATCACATTCAAACGGATTGTCTTTAGCTAAGAAACTTCTTAGGATAGGATATTTTTGGCCTACCATGGAAAAAGATTCTTGTAACTTTGCAAAAACTTGTAAGAAATGTCAATTTCATGGAAATTTGATACATGCACCGGTGCAAGAGCTGCATCTGATGACCACACCTTGGCCATTTTATTAGTGGGGTCTAGATTTAATAGGAATGATTTATCCACCATCTTTGAATGGGCATAAATTCATCATAACAGCCACAGAATATTTTACTAAGTGGGTGGAAGCTATACCCCTATCAAGTTCAACATGCAAACAGATATCCTTGTTTATCCTAAATCATATAATTTGTAGATATGGTGTACCTCATGCCATCATAACAGATAATGCAAGACATTTCAAGAACAAAGATATAATGAATTTGTGTACCAAATTCCACATGATACATCATTCATCTTCAATCTATTATCCTCAAGGTAATGTACAAGCCAAAGCAACAAACAAAAACATATTGAAAATCTTGAAGAGAATGGTGGATAATTCTGGTAGGGATTGGCATATCAAGATAAACCCGACCTTGGGCTTATAGAACAAGCATAAGGATGCCAGTAGGGGCTACACCCTTCTCCTTAGTTTTTGGAATAGAAGCAATATTGCCTTTGGAGGTAGAAATTCCATCATTAAGGATATCTATGCATGGTTTGATCAATGAAGAGGACTATAGGGTTGCTAGACTACAAGAACTAGAACTATTGGATGAAAAATAGAAAGAAACCTTTGATCACTAAAAGGTGTATCAGAATAGAATGTCAAGATCTTATAATAAACATGTCAAGCCAAGGACATTCCAAATAGGTGATCTAGTGTTAAGAGAAAATCCCAAGAACCAATCAGAAAGGGAGAAGAAAGGAAAGTGGGAAGCCAACTGGTTAGGACCATTTCTTATTATGGAAGATTTTGGAACTGACACATACAAGTTATCAGATTGTGATGGTGAAGAACTGCAAGAACCTATAAATAGCATACATCTTAAAAGGTTCTATACATGAGGTAGAAAAAAGGGTATAAAGAGTATCAGATGGAGAGCATCATATTTATTGTACACAGTTCAATAGAGATCTTGAAAATCCCAAAAACATTGGAAAAGTCAAAAATATCAAAAACATTTGAAAAGCACAAAAGATCAAAAATAGTGGAAAATTGAGCATGAAGAAAGGAAAAACATTCAAAAAAGATGTTGTCTTGGTGAAAACCTAGTAAATAGGCGCCTTGATGATGTGGAAAAAAAATAAAAATTGAAAAATACAAAAAAAAATTGAAAAAGAAAAAAAGTGCCTTGGTGAAAACCTAGCAAATAGGCACCTTGGTAGCAAAAAAAGAGAAAAAGCTTTAAAAATAGAAAAAAGAGCTTGATCCATTCAATCGGTGAAAACCTAGTAAACAGGTGCCATTGAACATCCAAGTCAGTTGCATACTTAGAAGGTCACCTTGTAACTATTGCATTCGCCAGCATTTGTATATATCATAATAAAACCCCATAGTTGCATTTGCGAGTACCTCAAGATTTTGGTCACCTAATCAAAAAATTGTCCTAAGTCCCACAAATAAAATCAATATCAAATTGGGGGCAATCTACTCTAAAGGAGCAAAGATTCATCAACAAGCTTTATTCAATCAAAGAATCAATTCATCACACTCGAAAGAGGAACACGTAATCAAATCTACATCCTAATCCAATTTGAGCCTAAAATGAAGAAAACTGATCCAAGAATTAAATGACCTTATCTTTATCAGGATTAAAAAAATGAAATGGATAGAACTACACTTGAACTATGGATTTGAAAAACATGGCAAAAAAAAATTTCTAAGTGTTGAAATAATTGATGAAATTATCTTTTTCTAGCAAATCGATGAAATTTTTAGACTAGATGAGCTATGATGAAAGGATGATATTTTCTTGATTTTTGCATGACTGTCTTAAAATCAACATTTTAAACCATGTAAATTGTCTAAGGACGTGATCATCAAAGAATCATCGAGGACTTGTACATAGAATAAAATGGATATTTCTACTTGTTTACGCAAACGGATCTCTTGGCTATTTTGATCTTCCATATCATAATACCAACATCCACTTGCAACATAGAACTTGACAAAATCGGTATTCACCCTCTCATGAGTGGCTTCAATCAGTGATAGGCATACCAAAGAGACCGATGGGAAAGCAAACAAAGCGGCAAAAAGTATTCATATCATCATAGTTGAACTAGTGATGATTGTACTAGCAATGGGATTCCAAAAACACTCAATGATGAAAATAAGCTCCAAATCTTGAATAATGACAGTTAACTACATCCATGTTAGATTAAGTGCATTGTGTTTTGTTAGCTTTTCTTAGTTTAAATTACAAGGGGAACAATACAATAGAAGGGGTTTGAATCAAACATCATGATCCATTTTTCCAAACAATGAAAATGAGATTATCTTTTGCATTCATGCATAGCATTAATCATTAATCATTATTCATCCAAATGCAAAAAATAGAAAAAGAAATCATTCTTCATACATCGTTTGCATACATGTAATTAAAGATAGACATTGCATACATTTGAAAAATCAAAGAAAACATAGAATCATTCATTTGGCCATAAAAACAATTTTTCATCCATACATGAACGACAATAGAAAACATCTAATAAGCATCCATACATCATTGCATTCATCTATCTATATCATAAACATAAGATATGTTGCATCCATCACATCATCAAAAGTAAGTGCATCCTAAACATCATATAGCGGCATAAAAAGATAATCCCATAACATCAACTCATCAATGAGACTGAAGGAATAGATCATCATATATCATCAAAAATGTGCTCATCAAGGGATCTAGTACATCAAGTATATCAAGATATAATCTCATGAAAGTGGTACATCACAAGTTCCGATCGATCAAAAATAGGAAATGTGCAACAAGAGGACATCACTGCAAGATCAATCTATCAATCATCAATCATGACCCTGTAGCACCAGAACCATCTGGACCTCTACCATCCTGTAAGGGAGGAGCCTGAGAAGTGCTCTCTCCATCCTATCTCTGCCCAATCACTGTTGATAGGAACTATTGCATCAAGGTGGAAACCTGATCTAATCGGCCCACAATAGTAGACATCTCTACCCTCATAGACCGTAGCTCTCGTACTACTGCATCTTGTGAGCCTTGTCCCTGATCCTATGATGGCTGACCTGGTGGAGGCATCTGCTGTGTTGGAACCTATGGTACCTGAACCTGAGGGGCACCATCATCCTGCTATGCCAAGGCCACTCTTTGTAATTGTACTAAAGGATCTAAACCTCCTGGAACCTACCGAGCAGCATCAACATGAGCCTATCTTTGTGCTCTATGTTGGTGATGTACTTGATCCTATCTCACTGCGGCTCGAGGATGAACTACAGGGACTGCATCTGCCCGTCTATCTCTAGCCCTATCTCAAATCTGTACATCTCTCACATGGTCTCTACCTACTGCACCTCGAGGACCTCTATGTCCTTGACGTCTTCAATGTCTACCACCCCCATGCCCATCATCACCATCACCACCACGATGAGCGGGCATAGGCTCTGCTGGATCTGTGAAATGAATGAACCTATTTCGAGACCACCAGTCTTGATACTCATGGGACATCCTGACGTCAGCTATCCCTGATAACATCTCCCATCTACAGAAAGGCATCTCGACAATCTGACTCACAACAAACTGATAACCAATACATGGACCCCATAGAGATCTCTCGGCCTGTACTCAAGCATATAAGGCATTGCCCAAAGGCATCTCCTAAATCCTACCATACTGTCTAGAGACCCGACCAAAATAGAATTTCTCAATAACAGTATCTGACCTGCCAATCATCCAACATGGACAGAACATATATGGTAACTATTCATCATCCTCCCACCAACCCTCACAACCAAGATAGGGGCATCGTGTCAAAACATCTAGATCATCTATCTGACATCTCCAATAATCCAGGTCACCCAAATGATGTTGAATCACCATCCCAATAGATAGATAAGCATAAGGATATCTGTGAGGTCGTCTCCTATCAGAAATAGGCCTAGTAATGGGAAGATGCTCCCAAATCCATAACTATAGAATGATAGCACCAGTAGATAATGAAGAACTCCCTCTGTACACAACCTCATGAAGATCATGATATAGCTAGGCTAGCACACAAGAACCCCAATCAAAATGCCATGGATGTGCTAGTAGATCCTCCAAAATCCTGCCCCAACCCACAAAGAAGCCACGACCTCGTCGATCTGGAAGAAGTATTCCACCAATCAAGGCACCAAGAACTATTGGCAATATAGGGAATGAAGAAAACTATGGCCAGGTGATCATATCATCATCAATATAGTTGTCTCTAAACACTCACCGACAGACAGTCGAATCATACACAGAATCATAATATACAAGATCTCCTCGACAAGGAATCTGTAACAAATGATATGCGTCCTTTGGAGTAATCATCATCTCACCATGAGGGAGATGGAAAGTATTGTGGTCAGAGTGCCAACACTCCGCCACAGCTGTCATCAAACCATGGTTCAGCTGGAACTGGGGAAGATCAAGAAGAAAGCTCAGACCACATAACTCTACCACACGCAACTTAGCATCAGTCAATGTCTGCCCAAGGTCAATAACCTAGGACAGAACTGAACGGATATATAATACAGGATCGTTAGCCTATTTGACAAAAATGAGAGAATCATATCAGCATAATATACCAAGGAACATCTAAAGTTGATCAAAGTTATTACATAATTCATTTTCTCATCATGAGTACATCAAAACTCCTAACTCTTTATCTTGAGGAGGGAAAATCATTGGTTTACATCTCTAGATCTTAAGGGTAAACTATTAAATCATCATCCTATCATAACATATTGATAACTAAAATTCATTGGTATTCCTATACTACTATTCTAATCAATTGTTTCGATCAAACATAACTGACCTACTCATATTATTCAAATCAATCATTAGGACGTACTAATTTTTTTTATAAAAAATAGTCAAGTACAACTAAAAATTTTGTGCAACATGTTGCAGGTGTGATTTTCATCATCATAGGTGACATTTATCTTATGCGACATAAGAATTTTGGTAGGCAACATTATTTTGATGTTACGCGACAAAAGTTTCATAGGCGACACTATTTTAAGCTAGGCAACAACTAATTTTTGACAAGCGACATCAAAAAGTGCTAGGGTTTTCAACACGTAAGCAGATGGTAAACTTAGTTTTTTATCTAGGTCTACACGTGATCAAATTAACTGTGAGCAACAACAAAAATGTGTTAAGCAACACTAAAATTTTCTTAAGCGACATTAAAAACCACGGATGCGAGAGTTAAAAATGCTAAGCGACATTAAAATTCTCATACGCGTGAATGAAATAATTCAAAGCATTGCTGAAATTGGAAAATGCAATAAATGCTACTTAAGGTATAATAAATGCATTATCGAAGGTTAAAACCACTTACTGGAGCTCCATAGTCAGGTGGTCTAGCATATCTCTGACACCGCTCAAATCGATGCTCCCGAATAGGCACAACCATCATGAAAAATAGCAGGGGACCAGAGCAAAATCATTGAAGAAGAAAGTAAAAATGAATAGTAAAATTAGGTTTTTCAACCTATTTATGCTAATTTGACCTAATTATAGGATGAAAACTGAACTCTAACCTATATTAATCTATCCCAGTTAAGAGAGGCAATTTATGAAGTGGGGCATATCAAAAATGTTTTTCAGAAATGAAAACATATCAATCAATCTATCAAATTAAAAACAAACATATGTTTCATTTTTGAGGGGGCATACCATCACATTATTAGATCAACAACATCAATAACATCAAATGAGATCAATGACTTATCAGAAAATTCAAAGGGAAATCTTTTATCAGAAAAGTTTTCGTAATAAAAAATGAAAGGGGCATCATATCAAATCAGATCATCAAATCAGGAACCATATCAATCAGGAGAGTTTCATATCAATCATTATCGGCATAAATTTCATATCAAAAAAATCAAAGGATCGACCATTGAAATACATTAAGAATGAACATCAAATATTAATCATTGTTGAATCAGGACCTATCAATCAAGCAAGATCAGAGTATTCTTTGAATTGACATGCTTCGCACGTCAACTCAAAGAGGGGCATTTGTAATCACCTAAAAATAGACAAAGACAATTTAACAATAATTCAAAGCAAATGAAGGGAAATCAAAGAAAATCAAGGACATAATTGAATCAATTGAATCATAATGCATAATTAGCCAATCAAAATGAAAATCGAATTCCAAATCAAGACCAATAAAAAATTGAGAGCATTTTAGTCAAGTGCAATCAAATCAAAATACAATTAATTTAATTAATTGTATAGTCTTGGATTAAATTAATTCAACCCATTCAAGGGGTACATGGCTAAAGAAAATCAATTAAATCAATTAATTAAAATCAATTACTCTCAACAAACCAAAAAGAGAGGAAAATCAATCAACCAATGAAATTGGAAGAAAGACACTCACATGGATCAAGCCAAATTGAATCTCAATCACTCAAAGTGAAAGAGAATCTGAGCCATCCATCTTGTCTACTTGTCCCAAGCTTTGAGGACACAAAATTTTCTTTGTCTTCAAAGGGTGGAACCAAAACCTTAACCCCAACACAATCATGATCAAACCCAACCACACCCCCTCACATTGGGAAAATCTATAAAAGGAAGGCTAAAATCCTTCATAATTCATCAACCACCTATCTGAGAATTGCATCAAACCTCTTGCAATTTGAATTTAGAAAGAATTTTGAGAGCAATTTTAGCATTTCATATTGATAATTGTTAGCATTTGAATTGTTTTATCATTTTCATTCTCATATTAGAACTGTCATTAGTGAGCTTGCTGAGAGCTTCAGTATTCATTCTAATTAGAGAGCCATAGGATGCTTAATTAGTCTTTGATATTGTGAAATATTTGCTCGATTGTGGTTGTATTTAGTTCTTATTTCATTTATTTTTCATTGATTAACCCTAATTCTATGAAGATACATTTATTTGTATACAATACCCAACACACTTGATGAAACCAATTCATGGCCAAAACACTAGCTCTCACCACCACTAGATTCCACACCATTTAAGTGCTCAAACATAGTTACATACTTCAAAAACTAATTCCAAACCATCTAAGGTTCCTAACTATCTCAAAACTAAGATCTGGCATCATTCATTGCATGGTTTTAGTGCCCAACTTCATGTTCCTCATTCTAGGCTTAAACCTTATTAGCCCTGTCCAGCAGGTGTTCCTAGGGTTACCCAAAATTGTTCCAAAGAACTTGATAAAATAAGTAGAGTTTCAAATACTCTTTTCATATTTTCTTAACATATGTGAATCTTGGTTATTGTTCCTTTGGAACATCATCCCTAAAAGTTGTTGTCCACACCCTTCCTAGTAGGCCTAGTTTAGCACTTTTACAAAGAAAATGCTAGAAGAATGACTTGCCAAGATCCAAAACCTTGAAAAATACTTTAAAAATTCTACCAATAAACACATTTTCAACTTTTTTTTAGGATCCATGCTTATTTACCCCTCCATGCACCAAACCCTCACTTCTAGGGACACCAAACTAGGGCTTTCTAGTTCTATGACTTCTCATCACTTCCAAAACATTTCAAGGCTTGTTTCACCTTTTCCTTCACATACTTTGATGGATTCAATCCTTAATTAGCCTCCTTGTGTAGCTAGAACACCTACTGTGGCTCCCATGGCTCCATTTTAGTGTTTTTTCAAGGCACAAATTCACTGTCTCAGTATATGAATCATACTTCCGATTTGTCACCTTTAGAAACCAATTGAAATAAATATTTTATACATCTTTGGGACTCTTTCCATGAATCACAGTGGTGCTATGTCATGCTTGAACCCTATAACCCCCCTTAGAAGTAAGAAATTTGTGAATGAATCCTACCGTCACAGTATAGACAGTCAAATTCAGTTGTAAAGACTTGAAAAATAATTCACAATCATGACCAAATAGGGGATAATCCTTCTTCTATCCATTCATAGAATATTTCAAACAAAAATTATTCAAGGAAATGCCAAAATATATTAAGTTTTGTGCTATTTTTACAAGGACTCTGTTACGGTACAACAGTGAATGCTAACTATCCATTTTCCTTCTTCTCTCTCCTTTTCAAATATTTTTCATCGATGTTATCCATGTTGTAATCATGGGAAATATATAACAAATCTCCCAACTATTTCTAACTACCTTGTAGCCCATTTATCAAAAATTGATCAAATATTACCAAGTTGACAACTAAGTTGTCCACTTGCCAACTAGATGTCTACTAGCTAAATAGCCTCCTAACACACTTATAAATGGTCTTCTAAAGACCTCTAACATTGAAAAAAAGATCCTAAATCCTATATCCAACCTCTTAAAGACTAATAACCCTCATTCCCATTACATGGTGACCCTTGTAGGGCTCTTTGCCTTTTCATGGCAATATTGACCACAATTGACCATATTATATTTTTCATAGGCACTAGTGGCCCAAATTACAAAGTATTGAGACCTTTTAGGTCTTTTAGTTTTTAGTGTCTATATTTACTTAAGGTCAACCAAGTGACCCCCTTGTCTTCATGAGGTTCTCTGCACCACTAGACTTCTTCCTACACCTTCCATGCCTCATTTATACTCTTTCATTCCACCTCTTATATCCTATAAATATTCTACTAATGTTATCTCTCAACCTAGTGTGGTTCCTTTCATTCTCCCCCCTAAAGAAGAAAAGGACCCCAATGTAGATTGATCCTAAACCAAACCAAATATAAAGTAAAACCAAACATAACCATTGTTCTTGTGACTACCAACATAAACATCATGCTATAACTTGTGAGTATGCTTCCCAAAAAATTTCCTCCCCTAAGAAATCTACTGATGTTTTGATTCCCTTTGAAAAACATATGCATAGCCCAAGGGAGGAAGTTAATTTAAAAAAAATGAAATTGAACAAACATGATAATTCTATTCCTACCTTAGATTATATTACAATTAATTTGGGTGAAGAAGATACTCTTGATGATTATGATTGATATGTTTCTAATGCAAATGATGATATTCATGCTAGTGATTCTGATTATATGTATGAGCTTATTGATGTTAATAATGATTCACCATATAGATTTGCAAAATAATTATCTTAGTCCTAGTGATGAACAAAGTGACACATCTTCTCAACATGGTCCTTGTTTGTAACTTGCTATTGTTCAATATCTCATGCTTGATTTTTCTCCTATTATATGTTGCCCACCTTCCCTAAATACTATAAATGGAGATGGGGGTCAGGCAATATGCTTGACTAGCTCCTCTTGTATGGTGGATTATTTGTCTTTACTTTTTATAATGTTCTTCCTCCATGATGTGTTTCTTGTTATATGCTTTGTTTAGATTTATTTAGACAACCCTTGTTTCTCTATTGTTGTAATGTGATGAAGGTATCAAAATATTCTACATTCCTCTATTTGTATCTCATTTCTTCTATATGTTGTTACATGTTATATCATTCAAGTGTCACTATTTGTAAATGTGCCTTTGTGTTTTTTGATTGAGGATGATGTAAAATGGTAGCTACATATTATTTTTGGTTTGCATAATGTTTTTGATCCCTAAATTTTTTGTTGTCTATTAGTGTCTTACACTTAGTCATTTACTAGGAAATGTTGGTCGATCATCACTACGACTGAGTCATCATATATAGGCTGAGTCATGTATAATGTACATTTACCGAGCAGTAGTCACTGCCGAGTAAAATAGTGGTCACCGAGTACTTTAGTATTAGCCGAGTCAACTTTTGTTGAGTTATGTAAAGAAGACAATGTCGAGCACCAAGGTATAAAGAACAGTGAATGCTGAGTGCCAGAGATATCAAATGTCGAGCAAGCCAAAATTCACATATGTGTTTTTTAAAACACAAACACTTAGGTAAACTGTTTTGGCTGACATTCATATTTAATTTATTGTTTGTTAAGGAAATCATGGAGGTAATTACACTCTTGTATTGTAATTATTAATCCCTATGTAACACATGGAACCAATCAAAAATAGGGAAAGGTTAAGCAGCAAAAAGAGACAATCTAGATCCTAGATCTTAAATCTTGGAGAAAGTTAATTGTCTACATAAGATGTGATCCAAACCCTAAAATAATGTGTGAAAGAGAAAAAGTGAGAATAGTAATTATCATGAGAAGAAGAGTATGAAGGAGATCTCAAACCTTCAGAACAATGAAGTATTTTGATGATCTGAGATAGAGTTCAATGACCAAGTAGAATAAAGCAAAGCAATGAAGGACAGAATAGAGACATACTTGATAGAAGAGATCAAATCTATACTATAAGGAGGAGATCTATAATCAACATCACAGTGAAAACCAAAGGATCGGGTACTAAGACATTTTAACAGGTGTATTAGGGTAAATCTCTTAACATAGAGGTTTTGACAGACCTTAGTAAATCTCTTAATCGAGTGCTTACTTAGTTGTAAGTTCTTAAATCCTTTTGCAAGGTAGATTGTATAAGTCTCAAAGCTCTTAACAGGGCAGACCCCTCATAGGGTAGATCATATTTTGTGATCAAACTTGTAGCCCTAGCAGGAAAACTTTATACTGCAGTAGTGAAGATTTGTGGGTGTCATCCCCACCCCAGTTTTACCTTTCAAGGGTTTCTGGGTAACCAAAATCATTGTGTTATGTTTATTTTCATGGGTGATGTTTAGCTTATTAGATCTGATACACTGTTGAAGTTTTATGCTAATGCTATGCAAGTTTCATTTATGTCAAAAAGGATAAATCAATGATATCTGATTCACCCCCCCTCTCAGTATCACACTTTCCCAATAGATTTCCAACATTTGGTATCAAAGCTAAGTCTACTAAAGAATTCTAACCACTTGTGAGATAAAGATCTTGAGATAGAGGTTTATAAGTTGGGAAAAATTATAGAGAATCAGAAGATTGACATTCAGCTTGCATTACAACAACTTGAAGCAGCTAGAGGAGAACTAAAGAAATCTTTAAGTAGAAGAAGAGAGATAGCTATTCAACAAAATGAAACACAATATCAAGAAGAGGATACTAATGGACTTTTTGATAGTGGCAACTCTACAGAAAGTGAAAAAACCATAAAAGAACTACTGGAGAAAAATAACATACTAAATGAGAACATCAGAAATCTGAAGAGAGAACAAGAAATACAATCTGTGAGACTCTGTGAAGTAGTTGAACAGAAAAAGAAAGTTGAAGAAGATAAGACAATGGCTGAAGAAGAATAAAGACAAATATCAATGAGACTTGATGAAAGGAAAAGTGACATGCAAAGATTGACAAACAATAAACTAGATATGGTAAATCAACTACTACTGGTTAATCAAGAATTAGGTAGGAAAGATGTGGAACTCACCAATCTGAGATCAAAAAATTATCAACTGAGGAATGAACTAAGATCTGAAAAGGAGATTAATGAAACGATGAGCAAGCCTAATGAAGCTGTGAGATATTTTGAATAGCTATTAAGGTCACCTAGAAGATCTAGTGATACATCTGGACTCGGACATGATGAGCACTTATCATCCATTGAGGAAGGTGAATCGTCAAAGAGTGGAGAGCAAAGGAATGAAAAACCAAAGAACAACAAGCCCACATGCCATAATTGTGGAAAGCTAGGACATACAACCAACATCTGTAGAAGAAAACATGATAAGTCTTATCCTAAACCAAAATTCAATGGACATTTTTTTAACTATAAGAAACATGGACATTAGGCACATGAATACATGACAAAGGTTAGTAATCCACCCACCTCATCTAAATTTCAAGGACACTATTTCAAATATCAAAAATATGGACATAGATCATTTGAATGCAGATCAAAACCCAAATGGTCATCAAATCAATAGATTAAGTCACCTAAGAAGGGTAATACATACAATTGGGACTACAACACTTGGTAAAATAGTTGTTACTATAAAAAATATGGTCACATTGGAGAAAATTGTTTGAAGACACATTTTAGAGGTAAATCCAAGAGTTGGATGAATGGAAGTATGGTATGCTATAAATGCTATAAGATTGGTCACCTAAAGAAAAATTGTAGATCACACATATTGAGTAATAATCAAAGAAAGAATGAAGAAACCATTGAGAAAATAAGAAATTAGATGAACAAGACATGGAAGAAGAAAGAAGAAGCAAGCAGTAGTGAAGCTAATGCACCTGAGGTCACCCAATCCGATGGATCAGGTGATCACACTACTTCAAACTAAGCAAAGAAGGTATGTATGGAACTAAATCTTATAATGTTTTAATCTTACATCAGTTCCTAACATTTGTTGAGAAAAAGTCCATATCTACATAAATTGAGATGCATTAGGATAGATTTGAGCAAAGAACTACACTGCATATTTGATGTCGAGCATTAGTATTCTAGTCTATAGTGACTGAGTTACTAGTGTTTTCTGAGTACCTGTGATAGCCGAGATGTGATGTACACTGAGCTGTAACTGAATGGTTGTATCGACCGAGCTTATGTTGACCGAGTTTAACATGAGATTGCTGAGATAGTTCTATCTCATCTAGAAAGTGTACAAATCATTAATGTAGCCTTAATCTGATCGTTTGAAGTCTATAAAGTGGGAAGTTACCATTTATTTGATTCCACCAACAAATTGAGAACCTTTTAGAGTGATTCAAAGAGTGAGTAACCAGTGTGATTAGTGCCAAGTATGATTTACAAAAATCTTCACAGCGTGCCGTCAGTAAAATATTTGAAGAACACTTGTGCAAGGTATTTTACCGAGTAAATCTTTTCAGTATTCTAACCCCTAAGTTGAAAGGCATGGCATCATCATCATCAGTTGCAATGAAGAAGAAAGGAAAAGAGGTTTTTAATGTTCAATTAGTGAGGAATGAGGCATCAAGCCACATAAGTTTCACGTTGTTCTGGAAAGTGCAATCATGGGAGATCTGACTAGAGCCTTGTCATCAATTTCTAAGAAAGTTTTAATGATAAATGATATTCAATCATGTTATATGTGCAAGATTGGAGAAATTGGTGATTATGAACTAAGAGAACCATACAATAAACTATGTAGCAACAGGGTGTTGAAGCCAGAACAACAGAAGGTTGTCGAGCAAGGGTTGGTTCATGCCCTTGAATTTTCACAAAATTTCAAAGTAGAGTGGATCAAGATTGTACTAAGCAGGGTACATGATATGAAAATATGGTTGGAGGATGGACAAGTCCAAATCACCAAAGATATGATTCACTAGGTAACTAGATACCCTAAACTCACTGGGAAGAAAACAATGAGATGTCAAAGAAAGGAGGAAATATAAGCAAACACACAGGCAATATGGAACAAGCGGAGCATGACTATCTCTACTATCACCAACCCGGAAATTGAATTTGCAGTAAGGGTGATAGCACACAAATTTTATCAGTCAAGTCAGTTAGATAGTGTCCCATGGATGGCAGTGGACCAAGCTTGGAAGATAATAAAGAAAGATCATGCATATGACCTTGCTGAGCTCCAACTAATACAACTTGTTGAGAATCTTACATCAATCTGAAAAATAAAGAATTCTGTGTAAGTTTGGTTCCCTACTTGTTTGTTTATTTTTCTACATTCAGAAAAGTTTTCCTACTGTTGGAGGAGTAGAATGGGATAAGAATAGACCAGTGACAGTTTAGGTTAATGAAATTATTGGTCAAATGAGTGATAATTTTGAAGTAATTATGGAGAAATACTTTGTTGAGTTCAAGAAGAAAATGAGGAAAAGAAGTAAAATTATTGTATCATTAGTAGAGAAATACAATCAGGATATATGCTTTCTAGTGGACACTGACCACACATATGCTCAAGTTGTAATACTGAGGGTATCATGGCTAATGCTATTACCTTATGAGGTAAACATTGATGAAACAACAACAACTATTATAGCCCTATTAGCTGAGGATGTTGATAAGAAGGCTACACATTTTGGAACCTATGAGGAAGCTAAGGCTAAGATAACCATGGGATTAAATTCTGCTACCATGGAGAGAAAGAGGAAAAAGATAGTGAAAAACATTAAGAAGATGATAGGAGAAGAAGAGGTAGATGCACCTCTAGAACTAACTCATGGGTTAGGAGAAGATAAGTTAAGTGAGTCTAGTGGAAGTGAAGAGGAGGAGAAATTGGTATAAAAGAAAGGAAAGAAGGAATTAGTTGTCGAGCCCATAAGGAAAACAATATAGAAACAAAATCCCATGTCCTCACTAGTACTTAGGCCAAGAAATAGGGTGGCCTCTACTACTGTAGTTGTCGAGCCTCAAGAGAAAACCCCTACATTAGGGAAAATAAACATAGTTTAGCCTAAGGAAGTGCCGAGCCAGATGAAGAAGAGACCAAGGAGAAAACTCATTTTGGATAAGGATGATGAGGAAACCAAAAGTAATGAGGAAATAAAGAAGAAGGTACCATAACAGAATAAAACAATGACTATGGATGAAATATGCCACAACATCAAGAGCATTGTTGGCCTAGAAAACTTCAAACATATAAAATTTGATAGGATGAGTATTGAGGATAAAGAAAAAGTAGAATAAGAAATGCTTGAGATGCTTTGTATATTTAAGATAACACCACTTCAATTGGGGAATTTGATTCCTGAAGAGTTATATCAAAGGATAGCACATAAATGAGAATATGCCCTTATGATAGAGAAGCAAATCAGGGAAAGCACACTTGCTCAAGTCACACTAGACTTATCCCTTTCTTACATTCAACAATATATGGATCGGTACAGAAATAGATTCATTCCCAAGCTCCAGGCATACTCTATCCATCAACACAAGGTTGAAGATGTTGTTCAACAAAGTCTAAAGGTGTGGAAGATCATTTTTGGTCTCATAATTGATAAAAGTGCACAACATGATGCTAGAACAATATGAGAATTGAATTGGATAATAAAGAGGATATTAGTGAACCTCAAATTTAGAAGGAAGAAAATCAAAAGACCGAGGAGTATGAGAAGAAAGTTGAAATAACCATTGTTGATATCACTGAGGACACCTCAGTGAAAACCCATATATTGACCAAGGAAGAAATTCAAGCCAAGGGAACCAAAGATACATCTTTGTTGAGCAGTAATCCAGTGTTATTACAAGTTCTCAATTATCCACGGATTGAGGATACATCAACTATCAAAGTTACCTCTTCTAGCCCACATATAGTCATAGTTGATATGCTAGCCGATCACTGTACTACTACTGAGGAACAAGAGAAGTTGGTAATTACACCTAAGCCTACATCTGTTGAGGAGTCAAGAAAAGAGAAAGCATAAAATTTGGTTATAGTAAATCCTCATGTAGAGGAAAAGGAAACATAAAAGAAAGAGATAGAAAAAGAAAAAGATATTCAAGAGCCTAAGGAGAAAGAGGCAATAAAATCTCTTATACAGATGTCGAGTGGTACAACACCGGGGAAGAAGTCACAGAAAAAGAAAGAGAAATATCCTACTCCACAGGTGACACTCGAGGAAGTTATTGTGATTCTTAAATGGGACACATATAACTTGACTTATGATAAATGCAAATTCAATTGAAGAAGAAGAGCAAATAGGAAGAAATGAGAAGGGAACATCAGAAAAAGAAAGTGCTTCATGAAATAAAAGGTATATTCATAGATGATTTTGATATGACTAATGTAAATGACTCTGACCCTATTTGGAAGAACTTGTTCACATTGTCAAGAAAGTGACTGATGATAATAGTGAGGCTAATGACAAGTTGTTGCAGTGGTCAGAAAGGAAATTTGAGACCAAGCTACTTAATAAGGTCTCGACAGACATTATAGTGAAGCAGGTAGAACTTTCTACCTTAATAGCAAACTCATAAGAAGTTGTACAAAATGCACATTCTTTGTACAAGAACTTGTGTGATGTAGAAGTGTTTACAAAGGACAACCAGGATCTAGTAGACAAGCTACAGCTAGATATCAAGTCTACAGATCATTCATTGAGCTTGGATGCAAGTTCCAACTCCATGCATTATACCAGGCTTCTACATACTCAAGGGATATTAGACGAGTTGATGGCTAATGATGGTAAGATAAGGGCTCACCTACTCTCCATTCAAACTATGTTAACACCTCATCTGGAGGCCATGCAAAGAGAGTTAGTTATGAAAAAGGAATTAGTTCAAAAAGATCACTATCTTTCTATTGCTTAGAGCCTAGTTGAACTAGCTACCGAGCTAGAGGTAAAGTCTGTGGTTTTGAAGTCAGCAACATCTAGTTGGGACAACACATTGCATATGGTCATGCAGCTTCATAAACTATTTTTGGACAAGTATTTCAAGATCCCTACACCCCAATAACTTCAAGTGCCAAAAATAAGGGGGAAATAGGAATGACATGACATGTATCAGAAAGCTAAATCAGAATGAAGAAAGCAGAGATGAATGGTATGACATACTAAGTTTTGTAAATGTATATATGTATTCGAGTGTATGTCAAATAAGGAAGTCATACGTGTACATATGTAAATTTTGTTTTAAAGACCCAGTTAAGTTTTAGGGGAGTATTTTGTAAATATTTTTGTTAGTACTAAGTACTCTTGTAAATGTAATGAAAATGTCACGGTGAAGTGTTTTTGCCACTAATGTCAAAGAGGGAGATTGTTGATCCCTAAAGTTTTTGTTGTCTATTAGTGTCTTACACTTAGTCATTTTCTAGGCAATGTTGGTTGGTCATCACTACGACCGATTCATCATATATAGGTTGAGTCATGTATAATTTACATTTACCAAGTAGTAGTCACTGCCGAGTAAAACAATGGTCACTAAGTACTTCAGTATTAGTTGAGTCAGCTTTTGATGAGTTATGTAAAGAAGAGAATGTCAAGCACCATAGTAGAACAAAGAAAAGTAGTGAAGGACATAACAGAGACATACTTGATAGAAGAGATAAAATATATATTGTAAGGAGGAGATCTGTAATCAACATCATAGTGCAAACCGAAGGATCAGGTACTGAGACATTTTAGCAGGTGTATCAAGGTAAATCTCTTAACAGGGTGATTTTGACAGACCTTAGTAAATCTCTTAACCGAGTGCTTACTTAGTTGTAAGTTCTTAAATCCTTTTGCAAGGTAGATTGTATAAGTCTCAAAGCTCTTAACAAGGAAAACCCCTCATAGGGTAGATCATATTTTGTGATCAAACTTGTAGCCCTAACAGGAAAACTTTATACTGCAGTAGTGAAGATTTGTGGGTGTCATCCCCACCCCAGTTTTACCTTTCAAGGGTTTCTGGGTAACCAAAATCATTGTGTTATGTTTATTTTCATGGGTGATGTTTAGCTTATTAGATATGTTACACTGTTGAAGTTTTATGCTAATGCTATGCAAGTTTCATTTATGTCAAAATGGATAAATCAGTGATATCTGATTCACCACCCCCCCCCCCCTCCCCCCTCTCAGTATCACACTTTCCCAATAGATTTCCAACAAATTTTTTCCCAAAAAGACTCTTCTTTATAACTCTTACCTGATATTGTTCCATTGTGATTGTAGTTCTACTACCTTTGGAGAATGATGATAGTTCATTTTGATGTAATTTTGATATACATGAGTTATCATATGATCATACTAACCCTTGAGTTAGTAGACCCCTTTTGTGCTATATTTTTTCATGTGTTCATTTCTCTTAGTTTGTCCTTTATTGGGGGTATGGTGGAAACGTCTCTTGTGGGTGCAGGTATGCTATGTAAAATCTATTGGTCTCATTAAGATGTTTGCAATCACTTTAATGTGGGGGCATACACTCTTCTCCTTGTTTCACATTTTGCGCACACACGATTCAATGCAATCTCTCTTTTGTAGATGGATAAGGAGACAAAATTATCCTTATGTTCATCTTTTCATTATCATGTCCCTATGCATTATTCAATAGATCCATTAATGGAGACAATGCTTTCCTTAAGGATTAATCCTCTTATAGACACCTAAATTTGATCAAGTAATCCCTAATTAAATTTAGTGCTTGTGTAGGCATTATTAATTAACTAATTATTATTTGATTAGTTTGTGTCCCTCTTTCTAGTCAATTAATTTGATTAATTAACTATAGTCCAATAGTCAAATAGCGACCCACAACTGTTTAATTAATTAATTCCCCTTCTTCTATTAATTAAAACAAATTTCCCTATTTGTTTTAATTAATATTCCTCCATTTTCAATTAAATAAATTTGTTTAATCCTATTTGAGCACGTCTTCTAAGTTTAACCTTCACCTAACCTCAATTCCCCAACCTAACCTCTCCTTCTAACTCAACCCATCCCACTTGCACATACTAAACCTCACTTAATTAGTTAAATAATCTTATTTAGCTAATTAACCCTCCACTCATTCTCTCTCTCCTTCCCTCACATCCTCCTAATAACTCCACTTGCCTTTTAATCCAAGCATATTCTCACCCTAATCATTTGCACAATCAAATAAAAAAGATTAGGAAACCAAAGTCAACTTCATGATATGTTAACTCCAATCCCAATTCCATTTTCCCTTATTAATCTTAAATGCTTCTTACATCCTCTTACACCATCTTACACATTTTTTTCCCTCCTAGGAATATTATATTCCTTCTTCCCAATTCTCCAAGCCCTTCCCACTTCTTAAAATGGTCACATTCCTCAAGAAATGACCTTTGGAATTTGAGACAAGATATGTTGTTATGGCATGTCTTCCCAACCCCAAATGTACTCCCAACATCTCACATGATGACACTTGTCACCATGCTATGGGTTTGAGAAATAAAAATCCATGTGCTTCTCTCCAAATGCATCTTATCCCTTCATGGGCCTTTCATCTCAGCCATCCATTACATCCTCTCTTTGCCTATAAATTGAGGGCCCCAATCCTTCATTTTCATCCACCTCTTATGCATTATTATCATGCCATTTTAACTCCAAAAACAAAGCATCATAACCTTATAATGCCAAAATCCCTTCATGACCATTGAAGCTTGAGCAATATCAAAGTGAGAACACATCATCTATTGGACAAATCCACACTTCAAGAAGGATACTTTGGTATTGAGGTTTTCTTTTCCCTTTCAGTTGTGTATATCTTCTTTTATCTAATCTATATGTTATAGTAAACTAGTTGTTTGAATGTTCTACTTTCTTATGCATTCCTATTAAACACACTATTTTTATTACATACACATATATGCTTTTATTTTGTATTTGATGAAGTTTATTCCCCTTGTTCAACCGAACACACAACACAATAGGGAAATAAATAGAAAAATGCAAGAACAGAGTAATGGCAAGAATAGAAACACTTAATTTTTATTATCTTCACTAAAATGACATTACAATATAAAAAAAAAAACATGATACAACCACAGGGGCATTTTCATTGCAATAATCTACAAGAGAAAGCCACAATCTACAAACCTAGAATTAAGCCCTAAAGCTCCCCTTCATCTTGATATAAGTAGCAAACTTAACCACCTTAGAATATTATGGAAAGTGAATTTTTTCCATTTTGGCACTCATCAGTTTGATATCCTGCCTTAAGTCTCTCTCTTCCTTTTGTATCAAAACTTGAGTCCTAGTGACACAACTTTCATAAGTCATAACTTGTGAATAGTTGACCCGATTGTCTATTATAACCCCATTTCAAAAACCTCTCAAAGTGCTTTAGAGCCTAGAAATGCTAAGCAAGATTTTAGAAAAGTTTTAACCCCTTTTGGAGCCTCTAAGGCCTTCAAAATTGAGTTCAAAGTTTTTGTACTACCCTGTCAAAACTAAAAAATCAATATCTTCAAAACTAGACTTGATCTTGCCACAAAACTTTACCAGCGAGCTTATATATCCAAACTGAACCTCTAGGGAGGTAATTGGGACAATATGAGCTCAAACAAAAATCTTACTAAAAATAGTAAACTTTCCAAAAATAGTAACCCTACCAAAAGATAGCCCTTATTAAAAAACTAGACAATATTTTTGGGTGATGCAAGATTGCTCTTACACTAGGGTTTCTCCTACATTAGTATTTTATGGTATACTTGGTATTGTTTGTGGTTATTAGGGTTATTGAGAGTTAGTAGTGTGACCATACTCTCGATAGTGTGAGTCATGCCTTTTCTATCGTGATCATGAGGCATCCCTACTCTTCTGTGAGCCCAATTGAGTTCTCCTCAATCTATGAGTAGAGATAAATCCTTGTGTTCTTGGCTTCTATTTATCCTTTGCGTATGCCTTTTCATTTGATTCTTTTTATGCCTATGTTGAAACCTTTTGTGTGATTTCTTGGTATGTTAGTGTTGGGACCACATCCAAGCATGTAGTTTAGTTATTCTCCTATGATGGGATCTAAGTGACCCGTGCTCTTGGTGAGTCCAATTAAGCGTACTTTATCTCCATTTTTGCATGGCTTATAATCTTTTATTGCTTTATATTTTTATGGCTTGGACATTGCAATATTATGCTCAGTTGGTGTAGAGTAGTGGAATGGAGTGGTTCCCCAAGGTGGGCTAGGATACAAAAGGGTCTTAGGGTAACCCTTGGTAGAGTTTTGAATCAGAACTGATAACATTAATAATAAATGGGGAAAAACATAATAACAAAGATAAACTAACATTGAACAATGGTTGTCTATTGAGAGATGTGAGCCAACATAACCATGGCCATCTATAGATGTTGAGCCATCACAATAATGGAAATATATGGATTTTGAGCTGGCATAGTAGCATCCATCTGCTGAAAGATGTGATCCAATATAATAGAGCCTTGTTGATGATTAGAGGACTTATGTAAGCCACATGGTCCTCTACGAGCCATGTGATGACACTTCATTTCTAAGTCTTGTCACCATACCTTGTCTAGGTCTAATTAATTACCTTGGTCTTCTTTCATTATGACATCTGCACCTAAGTGATTGCATTGGAATCTCTCTTCTATCCTCTTATTTTCTACATTTAATTGGCATATGTGTTAACCTCTCTTTGTGTGTGTACTTTGTGTGTTTGGGTTGTGTGATTTTCTTTGCAAGCACAATAGGGTAAGCCTAAGGGTACCACATGGTTGGATGTCATGACACATCACTGCTAGCAACTAGTGGACTACGTCTTGTGGTGGAGTATTGAGAATTATGTGCTCATTTTTATCCATGTGTATTTGTGATTTATTGATTATGTTATATGTTTCTATGTTTAGTATATTAGATCAATTTTTTCATTGATTGATTGAATCAAGTATGTCCTTGATTTCATGTATTCAGTACTTAATTAGGCCATATGTTAGAGTTGGCATTTGGAAATTTATTCTTTTCCCTTTCCTATATATTTATGCACATTCATTCATTGTTCATGTGCATTTACCCTTTTCTCTTGTGCATTCATCACTTGATTTACATATAGATTTTCTATCTTTTCTTCTATGCATCCATTCGTTCGAAATTGCACATTTATTTCCTACTCCTACACTTTGATTTACTAGATCTATGCATTTTTACTAGTAATTTGTTTTGCTTGTGTGTATTTGTAGTAGTTTGATGTTCTTGAGGGTTTGTGTAAAATTAGACCTTGGATTTGGTTTCCTTGTGTTTTTGGGAGCATTTTCATGAATTTACATTCCTTTTTCCAATTTGGTTTGATGTAGTTTTACACACTTTTTAATTTGGTTTTGAAATGAAGTTAGTGATTGACTATGTCGAGGATAGACTTTGTCTCCTCGATTGTCGACCATACACAATGGTCCAATACTATTATGTGAAGTTCACGTAAGTTTTTTGAACTCTTTTGAGGTGTCTTAAGAATGTAAATGTATGATATTTTTAGTGTATAGGGTTGTAATGGAACCCTTGGAAGTGTTTATGAGTCTTCTTCTTGTGCATAATTAAGTGATTATCATGGTAAGTTTTCATATATGCTTATGATTTTATGCTTCGATGATTCACTTATGTGCATGATGTTATATCTTTGTTACAAAAAAAATTATTAGTGGATGTTTAACCCTATGTTCTAAGGGTTCCTTGGTGGGGCATTACATCATTTAAATTCTTATGGAATATGTTAGAGGACTCAAGATCTAAAAATTTAAAGGAATCTATAAGTCTACAACTTCTCACTAGGATGTTATATATAGGAATAGAGCTTATTCAATACTCATACATAAAGATCTACAAGAAGGGAATGCTTAAACAATGTGAATTACTAATAGATTTATTATTGAAACATTGCATGAAAATAAGATCTAACATGAAATAATAAAAAAATTATCAAGTTGATGCAACACAACACTTAGTATAAATAAAAAAAATTATTCGTGATTGCACATAAAATATAATTAGTTATATTTAAACCAAATCTTATTATCCAAATTATAAGTGAGATATGCATACAAACTAGATCCAGACATCCAAATCAAAATGGAAATGTAAGACATTAGGTTCACCAAAATGTAATGAAAGAAAATATATTGTGTATGAGTGAATGGACAAAATAGGGAGCTCACCCCTATGTTTGTTCATACATTGGAAGGAAATATAATCCACTAGGCTTAACAGATGCAATGATTTCTTTGATATAGAGTTGAAAGATGACTATGAAAAATAAAAATAAAAATGCAAGAATGGAAGGAGACATGAAGTGTTATGTATGCAAACAAATTCAAATTGCAAATTTGATTTCAAAAATAGATCTAAAAAACCATAATAGTGACTAACCTTTGATCTGATTTGTAGTCCAAAAAGCTAGTAATGGGGCACCTTTGAGGGTTAGGGGAAAGTATAAGTCATGGGAAACTAAACTCACCTCATACCAAGAAGAATCTAATGAAAATTTATTTAATTGCATCTCTCTATTAGACCTTCCTATAGCTTTTCTACAACCACACTACCTTTCACCTATACACAGCAAATAAGAAAAGTTTTGAGGAAAAGAGGTTTGCCTCAGTCAAACCCCTATCAATTAATTAACCTTGAAATTGAATTGAAATTCTTGAAAAAGGAAGCACATTTTTAGGAAGCAAAGGCTTGATAAAATATTTATAACTTCACAAACCTTTGTGGTGTCAAATTGCTCATGAATATTCTTGAGAGTGTTCTTGATGTTGAATTGAGCTTGGATCTAGGATAGGAAGAACATGAATTCCTTCACTAATTCTTTGATCTAGACATTACTCCTTTTCTTTCATGCTTGATTCTTGATGTATTGAAATGGATTTGGACTTGATTTCTTGAATTTCTTGGATGGCTCCTTAAATTGATAGCTTGAGTGTTTGAATTAATAATATGGATAGCTTGGCTTAAATATGAGATCATGGATCCCAAATTAACAGAGGTAGATTTTATTTTATACCTCACCTAGCCATTTAGGAGCTCAAAAATTGAAATAGTTTTATGGGGATTTAAGAATCTTGTTATAATCAAAAGACCTTTTCACCATTTAAATTTATCCCAATCATCAAGGTATAGGGTCATTTATAGGTTAGGAATGATTGGACTTGCCTCATACCTACTTCCTCATCCTATATTGGCCAATATAGCCTCATATTTTAGTCAAGGGTCAATTTTGATATGGGAATTCTGAAAATATGGACAAAGTCAAGGTAGGATCAAGCATAATAAGCATGGAAGCCTTAGACACTAAAATGGGCCCTATTCAAGGACAAAAATTATACATGATTACAATTTAGGACACTAAAATATCACTATGTGGTTGGAATATTTTGTTATAGTTGTTTAAATTTGATACATCTTAGGTTTCAAGGTCCCATTTGGTCCACAAAAAACATTACGATATTCTATGTGTTGACATCACAAAGATGGTGTAATAGTTTGTTGGAATGCTTTGTATTCATCCACCTTTAGGTCTTCTAGTGTTTTAGCTCTTAAATATTGACATATTGGTATAAGATAATTTTATGTTGTGCCTTCATAGTATTTGTGGTGCTCTAAACTACATCTTGTGATTGTTTGGTTAATGTGCATTAACAATGTTATATTTTGAGGTCAACTAAAGATATTTTGGTCCATGTTATAGCATGTTGTGTCAATAGTGATCATTTAGGATCTAGAGGAAGGTCTTCAACATGGTGTGATGCCTCATTGATCTTATTTCCATTCAACATGCTTTAGATAATGAAAATGGACCTAGTGGTCTAAGTCTTGCATCTTATATTTAATTAGGCCTACCTAGTTGATTTTATTTTGAGTTGCAATTTATTAGAAACAAGGTAGAACAAAAAACTAGGGTGGGGGTGAACCATTTGTGTTAATTAATTCCAAAACTTCACCCATGACTTAATCATAAAACTTAGATCTGAAAGATAAAGATTAAAGTATTGAACCACAAAGCACATGGACACATAACACCAAAATTTTTGTGTGGGAACTCAGTTAAGAGAAAAACCATGGTGGGGATCAAACTCACAAGATAATGTACTAGCACAAAAAACTTGTTAAAGGTACAATGGGGAATTCACATGTATTCAGGTTCACTTCCTAGATCTCATTGCTCAAATACATCAAAGGGAAACAATCCTTAGATTACAAAAAGGGCTACAACCCCAAAATGGACTACAATCCACTATGGAAAACAATACAATGAATTATGAACTAACTGATAGCATCTATAATATGCCAATATATCTCCAATAAAGTGCAACAAATCTCATATTAGATTCCACTCATACCTCTTCAAATACACACGCATACATCCACTCACTCTCTTTGCAATTACAATTATTTACATCTTTATATACATTTCCATCACCTTAGAATCATGAACAAGGCCAACATCAACCTTAACTCCTCAATTAAAAATATTTAATCAATTAAAATGCAAACAATGATGTGATCCAATACATGTCAGAAAAGACATAGCTAGGACCCAAATCTCCATCTACGAACATGCTACAATCCATAAATCTCGCCACAAATCTTCACAACACACTATCTCGCCAAGTCAGCCAAGAACACTGAACATGCCTTAGGAAATTCACTGGATCCTATCACACAACCCAATGTGATCCAAAAACATTAATATTACATGATCTAGAAAAATCAGCAAGCAACATAAAACACCACATCAGAAACATAAACATCTTTGTCTCATAATTCACAATTGTCTTTACACTACTTATCAGGAACACCAAAAAAAAACCTTTATCACTCTATAAAAATATTTTTCCAGTATCCAAATCATGAAGCATTCAAGTTGAGGACACACATCCATGTCCTAAACTCACACCAAGTTAGCAACCAAAAATATTTCATAACTAATCCATACTGTTCCAACCACTGGAACACTGTCACTTCCTGAACAACCAAAAAATAGTCTTCTGATAAATCACTTATAACTCTCTCAAATCATAATGCGAACATATAACACTTGAAAAATATCAAGTACGAACATCCCAAAACACATATATAAGTACACAACATCTGATACTCAATACATTATCTAGAGCGATCCAAACACTTTACTGAACAAACCAGGAACATTGTCCCAAATAAGAGAATATGTTCACATCAATGACAAAACATCAATGTTAACACATATATGCAATATATCCTTAAAATATCCAAAAATATCCCCCTTTGGTATTGATGGAAACATATTATTTGAACAACCAAATCAATGCACAAAGAAACCATATCAACAATACTGCCAACAATATCCACAATATATCTCTCCCTTGAATCTTCTGCAATAAAGAACAATCTATATCCTTAAGACCGATACTATTTTTCACATGGCTCTCTCCCCCTTTGACATCAATGAAAAAGGAACATATATGCACTAATTCACAGAGGCCAAAAATAACTAAACATCTTAAAAGAAATATACCTCACAAGACTAACTACTCCCCTTAAGTACAAGGCACCAAAACATCAATCCAGGTAAATGATAGTCTTTTTGAAAGCACTAGAATCCATGCATCTCTAACTTTGATTAGGAGGAGCCACCATGTCAAGCTTACCTCTAAGATACTCAAAAGTATCCTTTACCAAGGGCTTCATGAAGATATCTACAGTTTTCTCTTTTGTAGGAACATATTCCAATCTTACTTCCCATCCACTCACCTTGTCTTTCAAGAAATGAAACTTGATAGATATATTCTTTGTTTTAGAATTTAATACAAGATTATTTAAAATATTAATATCACTTGAGTTGTCATACTAAATATTAATAGGCTCATCAATGTTCACTCTGATATCCTTAAATAATTCCTTCATCCAAGCTACTTATGTACAATTAATAGCAGCAACAACATACTCAACCTCAACAGTAGATTGTGATATACAAATTTTCTTTTTACTATACCAAGAGACTAACCTTTTTCCTAAGAATAATGCTCTACCACTTGTACTCTTCATGTCATACACATTACCTGCCCAATCTGCATCAGTAAAAGAACTTAATGTAAAATCATCATCCTTTCCATACCATATGCCATAGTCAACTATTCTTTTCATATATTTGAATATCCTTTTAACAACAAAAATATGTGATTCATTTGGTTCAGATTGAAATCTCACAAAAATACAAACAATATTTGTTATATCTGGTCTAGTCTATGTCAAGTACATCAGTCTACCAATCATTGATATGTACCTTATTTGATTAGCATTAGGTGAATCATCATTCTTTGTCAACTTGCAACTGGTAACCATAGGGGTACCAACTAGTTTAGAGTTATCCATAACAAATTTCTTGATCAATTGTCTGACATACATAAACTATGATATGAAAATCCCTTTTTTAGATTGTGTAATTTGTAAACTAGGAAATAATTACATCTCACCTATCATAGACATTTCAAATTATTTTTGTATCTCATCAGCAAATTCCTTGCTCAACTTTTCATTTCCACAAAAAAATGATATCATCCACAAATACTTCAACAATCAAGATATTTTCATGATCAACTTTGTAATATAAGTTACTATTAGAAATACCTTTACTAAAACCAAGTCTCAATAAATATTTGTCTAATCTTACATATCAGGATCTCAATGCTTCTTTCAATCTATACAATACTTTCTTCAATCGATAAACCATATCACCTTGATCAGTTAAAGGAAAATCGTCGAGCTTCTTAACATAGACATCCTCCTCCAATTCTCCATTCAAGAATGCAAACTTAACATCCATCTGATATACCTTGAAATATTTGTAAGTATCATATGTAAGAAAAATTCTAACTACTTCAATTCTAGCAATAGGGGAAAGGTTTCCTCAAAGTCAATACGTTCCATATATAAATATCCTTTGCAAGCGAGTCTATCTTTGTTCCTTACCACGTTACCATGTTAATTATGTTTATTCCTAAATACCCATTTAGTTCCAATCAGATTATTATCTTTAGACTTGGGAACCAAAATCCATTTCCTTTTCTTTTCAATCTATTCTAGTTCTTCTTCCATTGCATTAAAACAACTTTCATCTTTGCATGCTTCATCAATATCTTTAGGTTCAACTTTAGAGATCAAGAAAATTTCTTCTCTATTTCTAGCATGTCTACTTCTAGTAAAAATACCTTTATTCCTATCACCAATAATCTAATTTTCTAAATGATTCATCCTTACATACCTTGGGATTCTTCATATTTTCTTTTGTAGAAGACTCTTGTTTTTCCACTTCTTCCTTATTCATAACTTCCTCATCCTATTCTACTGATCAACTCTGATTCTGATTCTTATTAGGTGTTTTCACAACATAAATTTCCTCTTCTTCATTTGATTCATAATGACATGATTTGACATGTTTCTGATAAATTTCATCAACTTTTACATTATCATTTTCAACTATCTTTGTTAACTAATAGTTAAAACATTTATATGATTTTCTATTTGTAGAATAACCAAGAAAGATACCTTCATCACATCTAGGATCAAACTTACCTAAGTCTTCATCTTTGTTAATATATAATTTACTTCCAAAAATTATAAAATACTTCACTATAGGGACATGACCATACCATAGTTCATAGGGTGTCTTACTAGTTCCTTACTTTATCTAAACTCGGTTCAATATATAGATTGCGGTAATCACCTCTTCTCTCCAATAGGTTTGAGGAAAATTTCATTCTGTCATCACGATCCTTGCAGTATCAAGAATAGATCTAATCCTTCACTCTATAATTATATTATGCTATGGGGTCCAAAGAGATAACATCTATCTCTTTATTCCATGCTCTTCAGAGTATGTGTTAAACTCTCTTGACGTAAACTCTACACCTCTATCCAATCTCAGGCATTTCATCTTCAAACCACTCTCAGTCTCAACCATAGCTCTAAATATTTTGAACTTATCAAAATATTTAGATTTATCCTTCAAAAATGTAACCCATATCATCCTTCAATAGTCATTAATGAAGAGTGTGAAATATTTATCTCCATAATAGCTCCTAGTCATAGTAGGACCACATAAATTTGTATGCACCAAATCTAACAATCCACTTCAAGAACATGTCTTTCTTTTAAAAATAGATTTAGTTAGCTTACCCAACTAGCATTCCTTACATATCACATCAACATGATTCAACAATATAGGAAAATATCTCACAACATTTGTAGTACTTATCTTCATAGTATTATCAAAGTTTATATGAAAAAACCTTTTGTACCAGAATCATCATCAAATTTAGCCATCAATCATTTATTCTCTATTATATTCAAATGAAAAAAATTACCTCTGGCCTTGGTACATAATACAATTTCATTTCTGGAACTTCCCAAGATTATGCACTTTTCATCTTTGAATTGTAAGTTGTATCATTTATAAACAAGTTGTCCAACACTCAAAAGATTATGCTTCAAACCTTCAACATATAGAATAGATCATTAGCATTATTTTTACTAGATCAAGTGTAATTGAACCTCTTTCTCTAATGAAACAAGGAGTATTGTCACCAAACCTAATAACACCACCATTATACTTTTCCAATTTCACAATTTTTTTATTATCTCCAGTCATATGATGTGAACAATCGCTATCTATCATCTCATTCATCTTTTATGTACAAACAGGGAATTTTCCTCATTCAATAAAGTAGGAATCTCATCTCAAATATAAATGAACACAATCTCACCTTCACTCTTCTTAGATTCATCATTAGTTACATCTTCAACAATAGTTAAATAACATTTATTATGATACTCAGGCTGAAACTTTCTAGGCTTATACTCAGTACTCTCTTAGGACATCTAGAAGCAAAATGTCCAATCTTATTGCATGAAAAATATTTCAAAGATATCTTCCCTTCATACTTATATGCTCCCTTAGGCACTTTATTTGCAATTAGAGCTTCTAGATCTTCCATATTTGTCTCCCCTTCTTCAATTTACTCTCATTCCTTAGCATATCTAGATCCAAAATTAGAAGATCTTGAAGAGCTCTCACTAGAATCATATTTGTTCTTGTCCTTAGAAACAATAGATTTAAATGAAGTTTCAAATTTAGGTAAATTATCACCAAATCTTATCATTTCAAAAGTAGATAACTTACAAACCAATGTATCCCACATCATAATAGTCACAGTATTGATTTCTTCAATAGCAACAACTTTTTTTGTCATAAGTAGGAGGCAAGGATCTCAGTATTTTTGAGACAATTTCATCTTCCTCTAGCATTCCACTAGCACATTTGATTCCACAAATAAGTTTGGTCACTTTCTATACATAGATACTGCAAAATCTATAGCTTTTCTTACTTCACATAGGCATCTCCTTCATCCATACCTCATGTGCGGTCTCTAATTCCATGACATTTGTATGTTTTGCATCTGATAAGGCACTTAATAGTGCTTCTTTTACCCTCATGTTGCATTCAAATTCCTTCTTCTCATTAGGAGTAATAGTAAATAGATCTATAGGAGGCTTGTAATATTTCTTTATAACTTCCCAATAGTCTTCTCTAATGCATCTTAAATGTGTACTCATTTTATCCTTCCATATAGCATAGTTGGTTCCATCAAGTCTCAGACTCTCCTTCTTAAAGGTTGCCATACCAAATCACCTCAAGCAGTCAATCTTCAAAAAGAGGATCCAGCTTTGATACCAATTACTAGAAACAATGTAGCACACACAACTGAGAGGGGGGGGGGGTGAATCAGTTGTGTCAATTAATTACAAAAATTCACCCACGACTTAATCATAAAACTTAGATCTAAAATATAAAGATTAAAGTACTAAACCACAAATCACATGAACACATAATACCAAAATTTCTATGTGGAAACCCAGTTAACTAAAAAACCACAGTGGAGATCAAATCCACAAGATAATGTACTAGCACAAAAACCCTAATAAAATTACAATGGGGAATGCACATGTGTTCAAGCTCACTACTCAAATTCAACATATGGAAACAACCCTAAGATTAAAATATGGGCTACAACCCCAAAATGGACTACAATCCATTGTGGACAACAATCCATTAAATTATGAACTAACTGATAACATCTCTAATAAGTCATTATAACTCCAATAAAGTGAATCTCTTATTAAATTTCACTCATACCTCTTCAGATACACACGTGTACATCCACTCACTCTCTTTGCAATTGTAATTGAATACATCTTTATATACATTTCCACAACCTTAAAATAATGAATAAGGTTGGCATCAACCTTAATTCCTCAATCACATATATTTAATCAATTACAATGCAAAAAATGATGTAATCCAAGACATGTTGGCAAATACATAGATAGGATCCAAATCTCCATCCATGAACATGCTATGATCCATAAATATCGCTATAAATCTTCACAACATGCTATCTCACCAAGTCAGACAAGAACACTAAACACACCTCAGGAAAATAACTAAATTTGATCACACAACACAATGCGGTCCAATAACATGAATATGACACAATCTAGAAACATCAAAAAGCAACATAAACTACCACATAAACATCCATGTCTCATAATTCACAATTGTCTCTACACTACTCATTAGGAACACCCAATAAAAACCTCTATCATTCTAGAAAAATAGATTTCCAACATCCAAATCATGAACCATTCAAGTAGAGGACACACATCCATGTCCTCAACTTGCCACTAGGTTAGCAACCCAAAATATTGCATAATCGATCCATACCAATCCAACAACTACAACACTGTCTCTTCCTAAACAACCAGAAATAGTCCTCAAATAAATCACTTGTAACTTACTCAAATAATAATACGAACCTCTGACACTTGAACAAGATCAAGTTAAAACATCCCAAAACATATTTGTATGTGTGAAACATCCGATACTCAATACAATAGCCAAACCTATCCAAACACTTTACTGAACTAACTAGGAACACTGTCGAAAATAAGAGAATATGTTGACATCAATGTCAACACATATATGAAATATATCTCTGAAATCTCCAACATGGTCAATATATAATAGAAAATATTCTTCAAATATTATAGCATGAGGTACATATGATTACACATAGTATATTTTAAAGTACAAAGTGTGAATGTGCAGACAAGTAGTGATGAACTTAGTTGTATATGGATGAACAAAAAATTGTAATCAACATTTCAAATAAAAATCTTATATTAAATTCAATCACAATAATTCTTTGTAAAGATTACCACTATACCATACCCTAAAGAAACTAATCTTTATATATTAGCAAGTCCTTGTATATTTCCCTAAGATAGTGTTCTTTAGTGTGTAAGTCTATATCAAGATCAATGAGCTCCTTTGCCTCTATCCTAAAGCATTGTAATCAATTCTTCATATAGTGAGTGTGATTCTCATCGTGGTTTTTCCTATGTTGGGTTTTCCATGTAAAAATATTGGTGTCATGTGTATTATTCTTTCTATTTTATTTTTTTACTTTTGCACATAATTTGAATGGAATGATTGATTGATAATTTGTTAAGTTTTAATACATGTTGATTCATTTGAGCTCCCTCTCAGTGCCTAGAAGTGTTCAACATTTTTTGTTAACCAAATTGAACCTCTCTAGGGTTTTACCCTAAAGTTTTAAAGTTCCTTCATTACTAATTTATTTTATTTGATATTTATAATTGATATCTTTATTTAATATATCATTAGATTTTGGATCCAGCCTCCATTGTGTCTAATTGATTTATATTAACTATAGTTTAGGTTTTTATTAGTTAAAATATCTCAATGATCCTTATTCACCCACCATCTCTTTTGCTTCATTCTTATTATTTTCATTATGAATACTTTTTCTACCCTCTTTTTCTACTCTCTTTGCTATATTGACTTCCTATATCATTATTCTTAATAATATCACCCCCTATTCACTTGGTACATATGGGCTATTAATTCATTTAATTTTGTGACACATAATGAGTCTATTATTTATACATCTTATACCTTGATTCATCCTTCCTTGTGGATCCTAATGTTGTAAGCTTGATCTATACACATGTTCCATTTGATGGCATTTTAATTTCTCCAATTCCTAGTTTATTTATTGATTACTATACTCTTAATGTGCCTCTTCATGTTCTTATCTTTTGGGTTACCTATATATGATGATTATCCTCATGATGTGTGTTATGATATTTATACTTCTTTCACTAGTGATTTCTCACTACATGATATAATTTTTTCATCCTCACATGAGTTTATCTTCTCTCATATAGCTCATCAATTTTTTTATTCCATATTTTGTGACTCATAGTTTCATCATAGCATATAGATGATATGTTCAGTAAGGAACAAAGAAATTATTTTTCTTCTTCTAGTGATAAGGATTAAGTCTCTTTATTTCATGATAATTTATAATTTTATCACACACATTCTATTGGTCTCTTTACATCACTTTTCTTGGTCACTAAAGTTCATCTTTGGATTATTTTTATGTTTTCTCATGACCTACATTTTCCTACATGTGTATTACATTCTTTTACACTACATCTTGCACATGTATTAGATACACATAGAGATGAATAATAACATGGATATCTTTCACAAAATTTACTTGGTATATGTAAAGACAATGGATCATTTATTGAATTCATCTCCTCTGAAACCCTTTACCGTAAGCTCTCGCTGATGATCATCCTGTCATTTCCAGATCACTGCCCACTAATCCAAAGTCAATCATAAGTCAATTTAACCTTGCTCTATTGCCAGGAAGGCATTCATAGCCCCAAAAGAGGTTGCTAAAATAACCCTTTCCCAACTGCAGATGAGCTTTGATAGAAGTGCTTAGGCTCCATAGAAGAGCTCTTAGACTTGATTTGCTTCATCTTTAAACTAATTCTTTGAAAGCATCTTGTTATCATCAAAAAAATTTCAAGGTCGGCTACTTCGATACTCTTTGTAGCTTCATCAGATATCACTTGTTTGCTCTATTTTGTTCCTCTTTTCCTTTTCTTTTCCTTTTTTGAAACCAAGGCAGTGCTTAGACTGTGCTACCCTAGCTTTGAGCATTCATTTGCTTATTTCATCTTTATGTGTTCCTCTTTTATTTTCTTGCTCTTTTTTTTTAGTCTGCATTTCAGCTAGGAAAGGGTTCCGACTTTTAGGCTTCCTTTGCGACCATGGGCATTTCCTGACAATGATTGGAATCCTACCTTGAGAAGCTTGTGGCTTGGGATCTCCTTTTAAATATGTGTTGGTGTTGAGGATAGTTGATTCTGATAAACTCCCTCGAGATGTCTGAAAAGTAAGTGCCTCACTTCCGATCACTGTCTCTGGCTCACTGCAAAACGTAACTATCTCAAAGGTTTAGACCATGGGAAGCTTTATTTATTGCCTGGGCTACCTGAAATGAACCACTAAAATTGAAAGCATCCACCTCCTACAAACAAAGACCCAAAGAAAAGACACGAATGACAAGACCAACATAAAACAAAGAAAAGATGATATAGTACAAGAATATACAATAATATACAAGGGACTAGTCAAGACCCAAAATAATGCTTCAGAAACTAGCCATTGACTAGCAATGGGACCAATTATCCATCAAGAGAACTAATCCAAAATGTATTCTCTCCCACGATCTCTGCGATCTGGAATGGGCCTATCCACAAACGTTGAAACTTGGTGTGGCTGCGTAGTTTTACTTTTGCTTTGTCCCACATTAAGACCAAATCAAAAATTTAGAAAGCTTTTAGGGTCACTCTTTTTTTAAACCATCACTTGACAATAGCTTGGTTTTTGGCTACATGTTCCAAGGCCATAGTTTGCTTCTCTTCAAGGTTCAACAAATTCATGAGATGAATCTGCACCTGATCCTCACCCTCGACGTATTGATTCATGAATCTCAGAATTGGTATTTTTAGGTTCATTGGAAAAATAGGCTGTAGACTGTAAACTAACTGGTAAGGGGAGGTTCCTAAGGCATTCTTGACTCTCACATGATCTGTCCATAAAACATATTTCAATTGAGTGTGACAGTCTCTGGGATTGTCATCCAGAAGACACTTGATTACCGTTGTCAGGTTCTTGTTGGTTGACTCAGCAACTCCATTCCCTTGTGGGTAGTAACTGGATGAGAATTTTAGAATTACCTAGTTCTCAAAGGCCCATTGAATGAGACTTGCAGATGAAAAGTAGGGGGCATTGTCAGATACCAGGAAAAAAGGCATGCCAAACCTCGTGATGATGAACTCTTCTAGGAATTTGGTGATCACCTCAGTGGTACAATTTTTCATAACCTATGCCTCTATCCAGCATGTGCAGTAATTAGTTGCATTCAAGATGTATCAGTGGCCTGTCAAGGATGGAGGATTGATCATTCCCACAAAATTGAGCCCCCATTGGATGAATAGATGCACTTCATATATTGGTTGTAGGGGCATCACCAAATATTTTTATCGAATGGCACTGGTTTGGAAAACATGGCAAGAGCGCACATGCTCGTGAGTATCTTTGAACAAAGTTGGCTAGTAATAGTCGAATCTCAGTATCTGATGAGTTGTAGCTTATGTTGATCCATGCCTAGTACCATACTTATCATGAAACTCTATGAGAACCTGTCCAGCTTCTGTTTGATCTAAACATCGTAGGTATAGTCCATCATAATTGCATTTGTAGAGCTTCCCATTTTTCAACATGTATGAACTACTCTTATTCTTAAGTGCTCTCCGCTAGGAACCATTCAACCCATCTAGACAACAATTTTGTAGCAAGTAGTAAACTATGTCTTGATACCATATGTTAGTGACTATTCCTTCATTGGTGTACACTTGGCACACCAAACCTTGTTCTGTTTCAGCCATCATCTTGGTGAGACCTTGACCTCTCACCAATTTCATCGATTGGATCTCAATGTCAAATTATTGTAATATTGCCATCCATTTGCCTCTTCGTTATCTGAGTTCATTTTGCATCAGTAATGATTTGATTACTAGATCCAGAACAATAGCAATGACCTTACTTTGTAGTATGTAGTGTCTAAATTTTTTGACAGCCTTGACCAAGGTGAAAGATTGTTTATCCAAATTAGGATATTTGAGTTCTGCATTCTTCAGTGGATAGCTCATGAAAGCAATTGGTCATTTGTCTTCACCCTCTTTCTTCTACATGAGGATTCCTGCACATGAATGTTCTGAAGCAAATGAGTAGACTTTAAACGGTAGAAGATAATTAGGACTGACCAAGACTGGAGCAGTGGCAATGTATGTCTTGATTTCTTCAAAGGCTTCTTTAGCATGGGTGCTCCATTCAATTTTAGCATCTTTCTTCAACATATCATTTAAAGGGCGCACTATTTCTGCAAACCCACTGATGGACTTCCTGATGAAGTTGATTTTCCCGAAAAAGGACTTCAATTCCCTCCTGCTATTTGGTGGAACCAATTCGAGGATAGCTTTAACCTTTTTAGGGTTAATTGAGATACCTGTCTTAGATATGATGTGCCCGAGGAGCTTACCTTGAGTCACCCCAAAGACACACTTCTTAGGATTTAAAGAAATCCCATAACGTCGGCACCTCTTCAAGACCTTTCGTAAATGTGGTTTGCCTAGCTCCTGGAGAAAACTATGAGATCGTCCATTTATATAACAATGCATTTGTTAACCAGACCCTTGAATGCCTCATCCATAGCCCATTGGAAAGTGGCTCCTGCATTGATTAGACCAAACAACATGCGGTGATAGGCAAATGTCCCCCATTTTGTGGTGAAGGTTGTCTTTAGGCGATCTTCTTCCTTCACCATGACTTGGTTGTACCCAAAGTAGCCATCCAGAAAGGATATCATTTGGGAACCATTGACCACCTGTAACACTTCATCAAGAGAAGGCAAAGGATATTTTTCCTTTTGAGAGGACCTGTTCAAATTTCTAAAGTCCACGCATAGCCGAACCTCTTCGCTTTTCTACCTCATAGGGACAAGATTGGTGACCCAAGTTGAATGCTGGATGGGAAAAATTATCTTGGCATCAAGCAACTTCTACACTTCCTTTTGAATCAATGGCTTGATCATGGGGTTCATTGGTCTTTGTGTCTGGCGGAAAGGTTTAGCATCTGGGTTCAGTGGAATGTTGTGGACAATAACACTGGGGTCATAGGTTTTCAAATCTTCATAGCACCATGGTATGACATCTTTGTATTCAGTGAGTAACTCGACCATCTATTTCTTTTCCTCTGGTGTGACACCTTTGCCTATACAGACCTCCCTGGGTTCAAGTTGCATACCCAAGTTGTAGAGCTCACAATCATCTCCGCCCACTACTGGTGTTTTCCCTCTTTCTCGAGCGTGTTCATCTTTATCAAAAATCCTCTCTAAAGCTACCATACCTTTTGGAAAGGAATTTTTTTTCAAGTTCAAAATCCCTAAGTCATCTGACTCTTCTATTTCATCCTCTTCTTCATCAATTCTCTTCTTGTCAAAGATCCCTGCGTTCATAATGAATTCCAATTTTTTGTTGATCATCTTGAAATATCTAGAAGTTTTTTATGTTGTCAAGGATAGCCAGTACAACCACCAGTTCCACAGAGAATTTCTTTAATTTGGATTTCTCTAGCATTTGTAGGGAGCTTGTAGATACTGCTAAAGTGTTGACGACAGTATTCTTTCTTCTTGGGAAACTTCGAATGTTAAAGGCCTCAAAATCTTTGATTAGGTCCCAGACACGGTTACGGTATGAGACCAATCATTTGTTGGTGCAAGAGTACTAGCTCTTGATCTTTCAGACTATCAATTGTGAATCACCTTCTACTACTATTGCTTTCACTTTCTTCTCGTGTGCTAGAAGGAGACCTCAGACTAGAGCCACGTACTCGGCAACATTGTTAGTGTAGGAGAATTGTAATCGGTAGGTAGCATAGTATGAACCCCCATGAGGGTTAACTAATTCGATCCCAACTCCTGCTCCTAGCTTGCACTTGGAGCCATCAAACTGAAGTTTCCATACCGAATGATTCTTGTTAGAAGATTTTTTGACTTGGGGTTCCGGGATTACTTTCGGTAGAGGCATCTCAATTTGGGGTTCTGCGGGGGCCGCGAGTGATGATAGACCTTCTTTACTTGGAGTTTTTGACTTTCCCTCATCTAAAATTTCTCTTTTTGAAAGTGGAACCCACTTCATCTTTTTCTTTTCCTTGACATCACACCAAACCTCATGGCACGGAGGTAGGCAGTCGTCATCAAAAGAGCTCCACTCCTCTTGTATAAAGTGTTCGGCTGTAGGACCTTGAGGTTCTTTGCTGAGGGGAGATTCCTCCTCACTCAAACATGTTGTTGTATTCTTGGGAGGTTTGGATATGTCTATTATCCAGTTCATAACTTGGACCATCGCCTCTTGGTAGTCTTGGCATGTAAACTCTGAGTGGTTCATCTAATGAAGATGATAGTATCCGGGTAGCACCAGTATGTTGGGATCAACGTCTTGGCCCAGATGTCTCATATTCTTTGTCATACCATTTATGAATTCTATGAGAATCTCTTCAAGGATCTGGACATTTATTAAACCCTAAACAGGGCTACTGTCCGAGCCTTCTTCTTCCTTGAGCTGAAATGTGAATGCCTTGTCAAAATGGTATACTCCCAGGTCAGCTTGTGAGAATAAAACCTCATTCAGGGCATTATACTCAGTTATCATTTGTTTGAGCTTGGGTTTTGCATCTATCTTAATTTAGTTATTGAGCCCTTTCCATGGCAACCAAAGTTGGGTAAAGTCTGTGGAGAACCACCCTCTCAAAGATCAGGTCCATTCTTAGCTGAGCAACATGCCATTAGTTTCTAAGATGTCCACCACATGTATGTCAATGAAATCTTGGATCCTGGGGTCAGCTGTCAGTTTTATACGTGTATCTTTCAAGACCCTGATGAATTTGACCTTGATTTTATTGAGTTGGATCACTACCCTATTGGTCAGTTGGGGGTTCATCCCTAGCTTTTGGCATATGGACAATGGCATCACGTTACACGAAGCCCCTGAATGAATTAAAAAATTATGCAAGTTCCTTCCAAATATTTTGAGGCTAAGTAGGAACAGGGGTACTTCTACCCTATCTTTGAACATTGTTGGCATTGCCTCAGCGACATTTACGTTAGATACATTCCTGGTATTATTGTTGGACGAGGCTGATTTAGAATGATCCAAGGACTTCAGGAGAGCCTCTCTTTGAGTGGGACAACTCTGCAACATATCATATATCGACATATTTGTTCTAACTTTCTTTAGCTCCACTACACTATATTTTTCATTGGCCCAGACTAGATTTTTCAACATAGTAGGTTGATGTTGTGTTGTTTGAACAACAGTGGCACCGGGCCCCCTCGGGAGCATAGGATTATTGCTAGCCTTTGGATCAAGTGGAGTGGGCTGCATACTTGGAGGAATGTCTTTTGTCAAAGGCTCTCTTTTGCTCCTCAAGTTATAGGTATTTTTGTTGTTGTTCTGGAAAGCATGGACTTCGGAATACTCTGGTTGGTTTTCTTGATTGAAAGGGAAGACAAACTCTTCCTTTGAAGCATTATTGACAGAGTTCCATCCAAACTTGGATCATATGACTCAAAAGCCATGGCACTGAAATGGGCCTAGGAACTCTCAAGATCCTGAGTTTGTTGATTGTCAAGCTCCCCCCTATATTCATAATCTGGTTTATGCATGCTGGGACCTTGGGCATAGCTGACTTCTGATGAATTGAATAAATTGGCATTGTCTGCGACGATACTACCATTATCTGGACGTGTATTCCATGTCCTATTTGTCCATTATTGTCCAAAATATTTGTCTTGAGAGTTATTCCCATAACCTCCTCCATTGTTATTGTTGTTGTTGCTATAATTGCCATAATTATGATTCTGATTTTGAGAGTAGGTATTCAGGACAACAGCTAGGTGTGGGTAGTTTCCTTGATTCAGGGTTGGGTTGAGCTTCATCTAGGTGATTTCTTCAGTCAACTGGGACAGCGTCTTCTTCATGGCATCTAACTCGTTTACTAGAGCTTGATCTAGTTTGTTTGGGACAGTGACCTTTTGTTCGCACAAGGAAGCCCTGTGCCTATCATATCTTAGGTATGTGATGGCCAATGGTGGGGCAGCAACATACGGAGCTGGTACCAGATTGATCCTTGGGGTTTGTTGTATTGGAAGTTGATTTTTTGTTGGCAAATGGACCAATCGCAACAGTGTTCCCCAATGTTGGTGGAATGCCATAATTCCCACCTGCTTGTGGGTCCATTTGTTGGGTAAACAAGATAGCTTCATTGCACACTTTCTCCAAAGTGTCAATATCTCCCGGAGCTAGCCTTTTCAAGAATATAGACGTTAATGGGTCTAAGGCATGAAAGTATACTTGTATGGCAGCACCAACTGGCACAGTTTATGGAGCTTCAAGCTTCTGGTACATCTTGTGAAAATGATGATTGAACATAGTGATCGATTCATTGAGGTCTTTTCTTATGAAGATGAACTAGTGATGAAGAGTTGTCGAATCCACATATAATTTGAATTGATTTAGGAACTTTGTTTCAAATTCCCCCAGGTAGCAATAGATCCTCATGGTAGATTCAGATACCAATTATATGCAAACTCCCCCAGTGTGTAGGGGAAGACGCAGCACATGACATCTTGATGAGCAATCTCTTTCTGATTGCATAATTCCTTGAATGCGTGAACATGTTCTTCCGTTGTCCTGGATTCTCCATAGATGAAATGTGGACAAATTTTTTTTGGATTTTTGGCTAGCTAATGGATTTGTCCTTGCAAGTTCAATGGTGAACTTTGAACATTTTCAAAAAATTCCATCGGGGCTTGTGGTGGAGGAGCAGCAGGCGGGGCAACAATAGTTGAATTTGGAGGAAGATTCGGATGATCTGAAGTATCCTCTTCGTGCTTTGTTTTGCTATTGCGCGGTCTGTGAAACTCTGTAAGTTCAAGGAACTCCCCTTTGTTGGGTGAAGATCTGAGCACTCATTGAAATCTCTCAAGAGAGAATGATCCAATATTTTGGGGTGTCCCTTTTGAGGGCCCTCCTTCTAGTGCCACTTTTGTTGAGTGTTTTTTTGACACGAAGACAATGGCTAGGAATTTGTGTGGGCCACTTCCCCTCTTGGAAGACTGATGGAATCAATCTCAAGGTTCCTTCTAGCTAGGTCTCAACCGCTTGGATAGCTCAATGGAAGACAAATGTGAATTTGTTAACAAGGAGGCCTTTGCTGGTTCTTCTCTCAAGGGAAACTACAAAACAAACTTTAGGAAAAACCCAAAAGTTCTCTCTTTTTTTATACAATTTTCAGATTTAAGAATGAAAGGAATGCTAATTTAATTAATCTACTGAAAATAACTTGCAAGGAACGTTAGAAGATGTAGGGTAACAAGAGATTTTAAATGAATTTTCTGAAAAGAAACCTATTGGACATATGCTAGCATCACACCACCATGCAAATTAAATAACCAAGAAGGTGTAGAAACCCACAAACAGAGATTAGATCATGTCACAATCTTCAACTGAATAGATGCAATCATCAATGGAATTGAAAAAATGAAGACATATGATAAGCTAAAACTCATCAGATCACAAAGCCACCCCGGATGTGCACACACGTGAGACAAGTTAATCTTCAAGCACCAAAGAATAATCTTCTCATAAATTTCTCACAACACAGCAATGCAATACCAGCAAACACCGAACTAAAAGATCACGGACTTAAAATCATTAAACAACCAATTGGCTCTTTGAAATAAAGAATGAGCAATTCACACATTCATAAATTTCACATAGACAGCAGATAAATCACACCATGAATGAAGCACCAATTGTATCTATTGTATTAATCATCAAGTCGACCCTCATTACATCATTTTATTACAATTTATAGAGCTGGGCTCTTATTTTCGTAGCAAGGGTTCGGCTGCAACTAAAACTTGAAAGTAAATCTAAACTAAAGCTTGCATTAAAGAAACTACTTCTAAATCTTAGTTAAACTATCCTAGCACGAAATTAAACCTCGTGCATTACAAAGATTTGAATAAAAAATGCATTAGATAACTAAAAAATAGAGTTGGAACTCGTGCATGCACTTGATAATCTCCATGTTTCTACCCTTGATCCTTGGCTCTAGCTTCTCCACATGGACCCAACTAGAAGAGATCCCAAAATCATGCCCAAATGATCCCAAAAAGAAAGCCCAGATGACTGGAAAATGATCTCTGAGACAACTAGAGTTAACTTTCAGACGTGCCAAAAAATGCCCAAATCCTGACAGTTGGTCTGAAAAAACTCAAGACCCAAAATTGACTAAGTACCAAGTCCTTCATCTCAAAAAATTTGGACTTGCGGACTTGTCAGAGGCTGAAAAACCCACATGGCCGAAATGTCAAAAATCAGGCTTTGCAAAAATGGCTAAGTGTCAAAACGGGATTTTCTGTACACAAAATTTGGCAGATCTTGGACTGGAGGCTTACTAGCTGGGAGGCACTTCTAGATGTGCTTTCTTGAACCTATCCACTATCTCTAACACCTCATCAAAGTCTAGCATCTTAATCCCTTGAAGGATCTCTTGCTGCCTATCTCGGAAGTTAGTCAACTCTTTTGCAAAAGCTTTTATTTCTTCTTCATGAGATAATACTTTCTGAATTTCCTCCTTCTAATAAAACATCTGCTGGAGGTCTTCTTTAGTCTTCACCCCCTATAATATCCCTAAGTATTGATTGATGATGTCATTTACCAAATACATGGTCTTCCCATCATCTTCACCAAACAGATCCAGGTCTAGGCCTTCGAAGAACTCCTGCATCTCCTTTGCAAAAAGTGTATTGTCATCCCTTCTCTTGTTTAACCTCTTGAGAACCTTTTCAAATATGGCCAATGTCGTCACTATCTCTTGGATCCACTCTTCAAAATTATCCAATTCTGATCCTTCATATATCTTCATCAAAACCCAGAAGCACTGCTTCCTTATCATTATCATCTCATCCAACACCTTTTGCCAATTAAGGATGGTTTCCTCTACACCATTTTCCTCACTCATAATTTCTATTAAGGAATTTATTCCTGCCAAAATGTTTTGAAAGGGCCTTAGGATCCTCTTGAGGGATAAGCTAGCAAACTGTTCAAAATCAAGCTTCCACTCAGCACAAGCCTGTATAAAAGAATGTGGAACATCCATATTTATTTCCCCCTTCTTCTCCAAAATTGCCTGTAATGAGGCCTCAGGGTTATTGGGTCAATTGGACCTGCTATTTTCAGAATGAATCTCTTCATAGCTTCATTCTACTCTACCAAATCCTTTATCCTCTCTTCATCCTTATCCATGAAGCCCAGAGCATTCTTCAATCCCAATGTCAAGGTTTTGCTACCTTCTCTGGTGGGCTCCCCCAAGTCTACCTCCTCCAACACATAGTCATCTTGAGTGATCTCATTTGCACTAACATCCATTATGGGAACAACCACTTGTGCTTTCCACCTTCCCGCTTGGTCTTGTCACATAAGACATGGTTCTTGCTCGGGGAAATGATGTTTTTTGGTGGAAGGCATTCCCTAACGCGGTCATATCAACCTCATCATCTGTGTACACTCTAACTCTTGGTTGTACCTCCTTAGTGAACCAAGTGGGCTTGGAGAAAGTAGTTATTGGTTCATACAGAGCAGCCAATGTAGAAGAAGTTGTCGGGTGCCTTATTTCTATCTCCTCTTGACTCTCATCTTCCTCTCCTAATTCTTCTTCATTACCAGTGTTCTATTGATCTTTCTCCCATGTGTGTTCCTCCTCATCAGCCATCTGCTGCTCATCAGTCATTTGTTCCTCTCAATCTTTTTATTGTTTTTCCTCCTTAGTATGTGGCTCTTCTTCTACCTATGATTCTCCCTTGTCGTCTGGCTCCTCAGATCCTGTATGGGCTTCCTCCATCTTTTCTTCACTCATGACTTCTAATTCTTTCTCTGGCTCCTATGAGCTCTGAGGTATTGACTCATCATGGACCTGTAGTGAAGGCATAGGGACTTGCGGAGGAATGTTAAGCGAGGGAGGTGTGGGAGACACATGGGAAATGGCTGAATGAGCTGGTGGAGATGGAGTTGGAAGGGGAACATGAGATGAAGAAGGTTGTTGAGGCAACAAAGTGGTCTATATTGGAGTGGAAAGTGGAGTGGTAGGAGGCGTTTGAAGTGGACCTAAAGGTGGAGTCGGATGGTTTTGAGGTGGAGGTAGAGGTGGAATGGATGAGGCCAATGGGACCCGCATAGCTACATCTTCTGAGGTGACCCCAGTAAAAGAGTCATTTTTTGGCTCTATAGTTTCCTTTTGGGCCTCGACCATCTCAACATTGACTTGCTCTTGAGATTCTTGTTGGGTGTCCTCTCCTATGCTACTAAAAAGACTTGTAAACTACATAGGAGCTTGCTGCTCAAACTCTTTAAAACCATGTAGCCCTGCAAAATCTCTAAGGTCGAACTCATCATCACCAAGAGCATCTAGATTCACTGGCTCATCCTAAGTAGCCCCTCCCTTGTTCTTAGGATCATTGTCCATTACTCTCCTCTTCTTCATGAATCTCGCAGATTGGGTTCTCCTATTGAGAGGGATTTCATCTGATTCATCTTCATCATCCTCTATTAGGGTATCCATTTGTGCAGGTATTGAGCCTCTCTTTCTCTTGTAGACATGACCCTTGATTACTCTAGATGACTTGGGTCCTATGATCTTGAATTTTGTCTTCTTAGCCATGTTGGGAGAATCATGGCTGCTCGATGAAGGTATATCTAGTGGGGCAATGCTCCCTGTCATTTTGGTTTTAATCTTCTTGGAGTGCATGGTTGGACCATATGCAGTAGGGCGCTCATGCTGATATACAGTCTCTGGTTTTAGAGGAGCAACCTCTTTGAATGATGGTTTCAAAACCTTTTCTCCCTTCTTCTTCTTTTCTCAAGAGGGCTTCTTTGGGAGTTGTTTCATCAAAACCGGCTGCATTTGGAAAGGATGAGCAACCCATGATTTCATCAATTTAACCACATGTTGGGCTCTGAAATACATACTATCATTTTCATCCTGGTCTATTTCTACATTCAAGATAGCCCTTGTGAACACCTTATCCATGTTATATATAGAATCCAAAATTTTATCCGAGTCAGCATCTACCACCTTCTACAGAATCTTCAACGAAAGGGCGCCCTGTGCCAGCTCTAGACTCATCTGGCAATAATCACGAACCCTTACTTCATAATCATCAACACGGTTTGCCCAATGGTCTTCCACATGTAGCTCATGAACATAGTGTCTCCCCATTATGTGGTTGTATGTACCAATGGAATCAAACTGAGGCCTTACCAGATTGTAGGTTGACAAGGGGAATTCATCCCATTCTCTAGTCAAAGACTTACAGACTTTCATGTCTGGTACACAATGGGGGCCAATGGAAATAGGAAAATCCAAAAAATGCTCCTTCTTGTGCTTGATATGTTCATTAGCATCAAATAGCTACCTTGCTATCTCTAGGAGAACTACCATGTCGAGAGGGTATCTTGGTAACTTTTTGGGCGCCAAGGTGCTTCCTGCCACCTGAATGTAAGTGAAGGTCCTGAATTGTATGTAGAATGCCCTAATGGCATTTACTTTAGTTGTTGCTTCTATGGATAGCCTTTTGGCATAGTCTCCCTTAATGGAGCGTATGATGGCAAAAATGAAAGCATCATTAACTACTCTGAAATCTGGGCTATTATGTGTGTAGAAATCTTTCCTCACCAGCTGAGGATATAGAGTGAACGGCCATGTGTTTTGTTCTCCGATTGCTCCAACTTTGATTAAACCTGGGTAAACTGCCCTGGTGGCTAGTAGGTACACGACATAAGATGTCATGTAGAAATGGGGATCTATCTTAACCTAAATTAGTTTCTCATCAAGTTGGTCACTTAGGATGGAGGCCCAATCGAACCTCGCCTGTCTTTCTCTTATTTTTTGGATCAAAAAGATCATCCATGGCTACAGTTGAGAAGAGTTTGGTAGCTTGTACACCTTGTTGATCATTGTTATGGCTGCTTGGATGTCTTCTTGCATATGCCCCCTCCTCATGTCAATCCTATCCAATTTTTTCTTAGGAAACGGTTGTATCAGGTACTCATTATTGACAATGTTGTGAGCCCTTTATATGTCTTTATTGTAGAACTTCGTTCCCTTATTGATATTGAAATTTAAGAACTTTTCAACCCCTTTGGGTAGATGGAAAACATCCTTAATGTTGTCGGGCCTTAGGTCTAGGACCACCTCACTAACACTATTCTTTACCATGCGCTCATCGGGCACATAGTTGCTGGCCAATGTGGTTATTAGATTCACCAATTGGTTGGAAACTGGGTGAGCTACCGCATTCACCAGAGAGCGGTGGACTAATGATGTGCAGTCCTCTGAACGTCCTACTGGCTGAGCACATTTATTCAGGTAGTCATTCTAGTTTATGTTCCCAATATCGGTGTCTATTATGCCTGGGTGTAATTTTGTCACCTTGGAAGGTGGATGGTAGCCTTTGAATTGATATTTCATTGCTAGTGATGCTACTACCTTCTCAACCATATCTATAGAGAGGACAAGACATAAATCAGCAACATAGTAGGAGAAACAACTTAGAAAGCAAAGCATATTACCAGAATTAAGCTCAAAAGGAGGCACAAGAGGTATTTTCGACCTTTCAGACTTTCGGGGGTGTGGAACATCCAAAAGGCCAACAAGGCCGAAAAGGCTGATGAGTCTAATTATTGAATCAATTTTGTTATGATCTTTATGTTTTGTTGATACTCTGACAAACATTTCCAAGACATTTTATTACTTATGCTTATTTGAACCTATGCCAAGTATAGCCAAAGCCACAAAATCTAAGGGTAGCCTAAATAATATGTTTTACCAACTATTATAAATATAATGTAGTATATCATATAGTTATTTCAAGTTGTGTTCTAATATTTAAGTAGGAGTTGATATGTTGACTTGCATATGTGTACCAAATGTACTAACCTTTCAGGTAAACACAAAGTGGTATGAAGAGTGGCGCATCTGCATTGAAGAAGGGAGTTAGAAGACCAACCATGGCAAGAGAATTCAGCACGATTCTGATGGAGGTGTCGAGCTTTGAAGGAGCTGTTGTTCTAGAAAATATAGGGAATTAGTCTTGCTACATTTCCTCAGAACTATTAATCTATTGACGACAGTAAATGTATCATGTTATGGTTGTTTTATTTCCTCTGTATGTGGCGAGATCTGATTAGACTTTTCTGTTATGTTTTCAATAAGTGTTGATCCTTGATATAAAGGGATTTGGATGGATTTAGTAGAAAATGGAGAAAGATAGAATGATGTATTCAGTATAATAGAAGTTACTCTATTTTTTGTTCTTCATGAGTTATTCAATTATGTAACTAGTTAAGAAGATTTTAATGGAAGAGTGATTTTGGATTATTTTCTTGTGTTGAGTAATTAGCAAAAGCCAACCAAGGGGGCCCACTTGGGAGGTGGATTAGATTAAGAAGAATAGATTTGCTTTCTGTACTTTTCCTTTTTTCAAATAGAGCTATTGTTTATTCTTGCAGCATTATATATGTGGTTGTTCCTCCAGCATTTGCAGAGACAAGTATAGTGAATGTTTTGAGTGCTAGATAGATTTAGATTCCTTTCATAAGTTTTCTGCAGTAATTCCATTCAATATTCAAGTGTGTTTACTTTCATGTGGCAATAGCATAGATTTCTTTCATGCATTTTATCTTCCTGCAGCATAAGTGTTTTGACTCCTAAAAGAACTTAGTGGACAAAATGTGTTGTCCCATTTCAAGTCTACATCCCTGGGTTGACAATCTAAATGCATTTCATGATGGGGATAGGTAGTTTGTAGCATAGATATATTACCCTTAAGAGAGAGACAATGGCATGATTATCTCTACCTATTGTGAGACTGTTCAAAGGCCACAAAAACCCACACTGCTACCAATACTCTTTTCATCCCTTTTGGCGAGACGGAGGTGAGAAACCTTCCGCAGGCAAAAAAGGTTGAAAATGCCGAAAAGTTTGAGCAGGAGTTTGTGGAATTGAAATGCCTCAGGGATTTTGGAGAACTTGAGAACATCAACGTGTGAAAGGCCGAAAAGGCCGAAGACGCTCTTGGCACTTTGGAGGATCAGGGTCTATTTTCAGTGTTTCAGAGGTATACATGTTTCGGTGTGTGACAACACCGAAGCACCTAAAGGTGTCAACACTTGGGAGTTTGTCCTGCTGCAAGTTTCTTGAGAGTTTCAAACCCCGAAGGTCCAAAACTAGGGTTTCTCAGTTAGACTTGAAAATGAGTCTGACGATGATTTTGACCACAAACTTGTCAAGGGGATGCAAGGTGACTACCTTGGTGATCCCCAAGGCCAAAAAGGCTGACGCCAAACAACCTAGACCTAAAGATAAGGCCGAAAAGACACTAACCCTAAAACTAAGACAAGCTAAAAATGCCAAAAAGCAAGGACCCTAAAACTAAGACAAGCTAAAAATGCCAAAAAGCAAGGACCCTAAAACTAAGACACAAAAAACAAACAAACAAAGAGGAAAGAACCACTAACCAAGAAGACGAGGAACTCAAGGATGACCAGCAAAAATGGGAGACCAAGATGGTGAAAAAGTAGCGAACAGCGAAAAAACCAACTAGAGATGAAAGAGCGAGCGTGAAAGTGAGGTTTAAAAAACCCCTTTTTCCTTATATAGGCCACCCCAGTGGCTAATGTCATCACCCTGGGTGATCAGCCTTTCAGCCTTTTGGGGGTGTCGAACAGCCGAAAAGGCTGAAGCTCTGAAAAGCTGACTCCCACAAGAGTCGGACCTCCAAAACTTTGGACCGCCAATAAGTCTGAAAAGGGACTCGGTGCCGAGAAGGCCGAAAAAATTGGACAGCTCTCATCTTTTGCTCCTTCGGCCTTTCAGACCTTTGGACGTCTGAAAATGTGAAAGGCTAACAAGGCCAAAAACTGACAAAAAACAACCAAGGATAGAAAACCAAAGATAAAAAGTGAAACAAGCATAAAGAAAAAGGGGGGCCCCTGAGGCCAAAAGGCTAGAAAGGGGAGCGTGGTTATGGGACCACAATAGATTCAACATAGGATACATTGATTAATAAAAAGGAAAAGGCATTGAATACATAGTTCCCATGATTTATTAAGAGAAAACATGACAAGGTGAGAGAGAATGCCCCAAAAAATGAATGTTATAAAATGCACCCTTGGTCGATAATCCATAGGGCCTTGTTATCATAAAAGTAAAACCTCTACAAATAATACAAAATATTTCTTCACCTATTGAACAAAAGTTTCATATTTTCAACCTCATCCTCTTATAAGTCCAATGGGTTTTAAAGAACAACCCTCGATCGACATGATCACAAAATGATTACAATTAGTTACAATTTCAATCTAAATGCCAAATAATCTGGCATAGATCACTTGATCTCCTATGCTATGGGCAAATGTGTTTCTTTGATTGGCTATTCGTAGCATGCTTGTCAACTGGGCTCAAAAGAAAAATCATGGTGACTCAATCAAGGATGAACATGATTGCATGTGACAATCTAAAAGGCATGAATGAGGTAGTTATTTTATAATTTTGTTGGTGAGGGAAATTCCTCACATGGGAGGATATTCCTTGAATATGCATTGGTGGGTCCCTCTAAGCGTGGGTGTCCCAGGGAACACGTGGTGTGCTGGTGAAACTTGGAGGGGATGCATCCTATGTGGAGTAGTGTAAGACCTTGATGGGTTGACACGTGTTAACCTTTTTTAGGAACTTTTTTGTTGCGAGTGTGCCCCGCATGTGTATGTATATGAAGTATGAAGATGAGAGGTGTTAAGGCTAGTAGTGTAGTAGTCTACATTTTTTCAACTTTTAAGAGATCTTAGCTTGTTGGGAATGAACCTTGTATCTCTGGCTATGTAGACCAAAGTATTATCCATTAGGTTGGAGTGTACTCACTTCAGATTTATCAGATCGATTATCCTTATTGAGTTATTGGTCGAACAATCGATGTGTTGGAAATACCTGCAAGAAAAAATGAAGTTAGAGATTTCTTGGGGGAAGAAAACAAAAATTGATCAAAAAGCATGGATCAAACTAGAGGGCCCAAGGTGCAGAAAAAGCTACAAAAGAGGCACCAAAGAGAGAAAAAATAATAAAAGGACTATGAAGGTTATCCAAGAGTTTCCATTAATCTTATTCAATAGTCAACCAAACTAGAAAGACTAACTCGATAATCGTAGATGAAAGGGGTACACTAAGGTTTGAGAATGAGTGACTGCATTTGTTCTTGGTTTCATAACGAATATTTACATTTGATAAATCTAGGTTGATAACAAAAACAATCAAGCATTAGATTAACATATCAAGAGATGAAATTAGATAATACATGGATTTTGTGTGTGTAAGCAGTTAATCCTTCCCCTTAGTAAGATGAAGAAATGGTTTCCACTTGTATTCTAGACTATGTAGGTAATATTTGTTCGATAGATGAATAGATAGATCCTTTCTGCCAGACAAGCATCCATAGCCCTAACAAGGTTATTTCCTTGACAACCGCTAACATTCATCTACTGCTTGTCAGATGTCCATAGCCTTGGTAGAGTTGTTAACATATCCTAAATTTGTAACTTTTTGTATTTTTGCTTTTATTTTCCTTTTCCACCTTTTGTATCTTTAGCTTTAGTATACATGGATGATTATGATGTCATCCTTCCAGGTTGGTTACCAAGGTGGTAGCAAAACAATCTATAATTTTTCAACTAGTAAACATGGGAATGATATATCATCATCATTAATATGAATGTTAAAATAAGGAGCAAGAAAATCTAGCTGGATATCACTAATTTCACGAAATGACAAATATTGATGCTAAATGCTACTAAAAATTTGGTAGTATGCAAGGATATCAAAAATAATATTTCATTTTAAACCAAGATTAAATGCAATTACCTTTTCCTAGCACCCGAGGTGTATGGATTCCTTCGACTACACTATAAGCAACCAAAGCTGGGATCCAAGATCTAAAAAAGGACAAATGGTAGCTCTTGAAAAATGATCACGATACTTTTACAAGTTGATATGATAGTTAGCGGTTTTAAAGTTTATATATATATATATATATATATATATCAACTTTAAAACCTCCAAAATTTTAAAGACATCTAACTTTAAAGTATTGTATATATATATATCAACTTTAAAACCTCCAAAATTTTAAACGGTGCCTATTTTAAAGACATCTTTAAAACCTCCAAAATTTGTGTAGTGAGAGACTCATCATCTTTAAAAAAATAAGGGAGCACAGAAAAAAGAAAACTTGAATCATCAATCTTTGGATGTGGCAGGGAAGACTTTCTTCATCATGAATCTCACTCTTTATTGTCATATATTGGTTGATGAGATAATTTATTGTCTCTATTTTGTTATAATATTTATACTTTTTTGACACTCTTTATGCTCTGATAAGACATTTCCAAGACATTTATGAACCTATACCTAAGTGAATTTGTGATAAGTACAGCTAGGACCACAAAGATTATGGGTAGTTAGAATGACATGTTTTGCTATATATATATATATATATATATATATATATATATATATATATATATATATATATATATATACCAGTACTTCATATAGCTACTTTAATCTGTATTCTAATATTTGGGTAAGAGTTGAAATGTTGACTTGGTGGATAGTTTAGTTGGATATGCTGGTTGTCGGCTATTAGTTGGTCTCTATTGGGTTTAAATCTGTATTGGCTTAAGGCCTGTTTGTAAATGATTTCCTTTTATATCAATAAAATATAATTATTACTAAGAAAAAAAAAGAGTTGAAATGTTGACTTGTATATACACCGAATGCTACTAACCTGCCAAGAAAAGGAGCAGTTCGAGAGTGGTGCAGTCGCATTAAAGAAGGAGCGTTAGGAATCTAGCCATGACGGAAGGAGCCAGCATGATTCCTAGGATCATGCTACTACTAAGAAGGAGCTTGAATTCCAAAGAATATAAGAAATAGTTCTGCTATATTTCCTCAGTGTTGTTATTCTGTTATCCGCACTTATTGTAAAATGTCATGGTTGTTGTACTTCCTGTTTCTGTGGTGAGATTCAGTTAGACTTTACTTTCATGCTTTCAATAAGCATCAACCCTCTATATAAAGGGATTTAATCAGTTTAGTTAGTAATGATAAAATATATTCAAATGTTGTGTTTAGTGTAACGGAGTTACTCTTTTCTGTTCTTCATGTATTTTTCCATTACCATGTAACCAATTTATGAGAATATAATGAAAGAGTGATTTTGAAGTATCTTCTGTGTTAATAGTTAGTAGAAGCCAACCAAGGGGGCCCACTTGGGAGGTGGAGTAGATTAGGATAGAGTAGATTTTCTTCCTACATTTTCTGTGCTTTCAAGTAGAATTTATTGTTTTACTCCTGCATCATTACTACTATGAATGTTCCTGCAGCACTTGTAGAGATAGGCATAGTGGATGCTTTGAGTTGTTAAACAGGTTTAGGATAAGTTTACAAGATTTCTACAGTAATTTCATTAAGTAGTTAAGTGTGCTTACTTTCCTGTAGTAATAGCATAGGTTTCTTTCATGCATTTTATCTTCCTATAGCATAGGCAGTATGACTCTTTCAGGAACTTAGTGCACAAACTGTGTTGTCCCATTTCAAGTCTACATCCCTAGGTTGACAATCTAAATGGATTTCATGATGGGAAAAGTAATCCTTAGTGTGAATATATTATTCCTAGGAGAGACAATGGCATGATTATTATTACCCATTGTGAGACTATTCATGGGTCATGCTGACTTTGTTCATTTTTCTTCAAGTGCTAAACCACTGGTTCACCCTCGAATAATGAAATCATATCCAACATTAGGGAGTGGAAAGATAACTCTAGAAAATTGCTCCAATCAGATTCACCCCTCATCGGGCATGAATCTTCTAAATCATCTACATGTGTGAACTAGTACTTTAGGACAAAAAAGTCTAAACACAAACTAAAATACATGCATTACCAAGGGGACACTTAATTTTTTTTTCATATTCTCTTTTATAAGACTAACATTTTAGTTTGTTGTTTAGCCAATTCCATCTGGGACCAAATCTTCTGCCAAATATGGCTCCTCAAGAGATGCCTCAAGCATACCTATAGAATGCCAAAGGGCATTCTTCTATATTTCAAGCTCAATAATCCTTAGATTGCATTGAAGGTTGAGTTGCATCTCTCATGCATTGGGAACTTGATTCCCTTGAAAAGGTTGAGGAGTAACCCAATCAGTGAAACTATAGTAACTTGGATCCATAACTAACTGGACCTCGACTGTTTCTTATCGTGTGTACTTGCTTTCTTAATCTAAGTTGGGAAATCCAATGCATGCACTAAATTTGGCAACTGTGTTCATTTTGGTTCCATCAAGTGTGCCAAAAAATATTGTTCATCCCTAAGAAACTTGCACCTAAAGAAGGGCATTTAGGAAGTTTTGCAAGAGTGGGACGGGGTGCACCTTCTGAAATAACCTCCAAGATTTTAGAAGTCGACTTCATGAGTGGTGTTTGGAGAAAATAAAGGGAGAAACCTTTAACAAACATACTAAGCTAAGTGGAGGTGAAATGTCAGATCAAAGCTTTGTTGGAAGGGTTGAGAATGTGTAAGATGGTATTTGTAGGGGTTTAATCATTCTTGGTCAGAGATTCATGTCTTCATTCAGTACGGAATGGTGCACCACAAACCCTTCATTGTTGGTCAAGAGAATGAGAATCCAAAGTCATTGGACATAGGGAGAACACTTTAATATCCTAGTCATGGGAAGCACCTGCAAGGGTCCGAATAAAATTAGATAACTGCTAAAGGGAGTGCAAGCCTTTCCATCCAAGGACACAATATAAGACCTTATTTATCAACATAAATAGTTCTTATAAGGGTCAAAAGAAAAGACCTCACTTCCTAAAACTGATCATCCTGAGGAGTAGGTTGTAAGAGATACAAGTCATCTTCTATTTTAAATGCATTGTGAGGAGAGAGAAGAGATCACGATCACAAGTCCACCCAAATAAATAAAAAATAATTTCACCAACATAAACAAATTGGAGCATACCTATAAAGATTCAACATAGGACACATTGATTAATAAAAAGGAAAAGTCATTGAACGCATAGTTCCCATGATTTATTAAGAGAAAATATTCTAAGGTGAGAGAGAATGCCCCACAAAATAAATGTTACAAATGCACCCTTGGTTGATAAGCCATAGGGCCTTTTCCTTAGAAAAGTAAAACCTCTACAAATAATACAAAGTATTTCTTCACCTATTGAACAAAAGTTCCATATTTATAACCTCATTCTCTTACAAGTCCTTGGAGTTTTACAGAACAGCCCTCGGTCGACATGGTCACATAATGATTACAATTAGTTACAATTGATTGGCATGCCAAATAATCTAGCATGGATCACTCAATTTCCTATGCTACGGGCAAATGTATTTCTTTGATTGGCTAGTTGCAACATGCTTGTCAACTAGGCTCAAACGAAAAATCATGGTGGCTCAATCAAGGATGACCATGATTGTACGGGTCAATCCAAAAGGAATGAATGAGATTTTTTTTTTAGAATGCCATTGGTCATGGGAGTCCTCACATAGGAGGATAGTCCTTGAGTATGCATTGGTGGGTCCTCTAAGCATGGGTGTCTCAGGGGACATGTGGCATGTTGGCAGAACTTAGAGGGGATGCATCATGCGTGGAGTAACTTAAAACCCCGACAGGTTGATATGTGTTAACCTTCATCAGGAACTTTCTCATTGCGAGAGTGCCATGCACGTGCATGTGGCCAAAGTATGAACACTAGAGGTATTAAGGTCGATAATGTAGACAAAGTCTATAATATATATTATTTCATATATTAAATATTAATATATACTAAATATTTTGAAATTTGATCTTCCACATAATTGTATGCTAATAATTTTCATTGATATAATTAATGTGAATTAAATTCAAAAAAGCTTAATTATTATTTTTTCTTTCTTTCATTTTATTACATGTTTGGGTAATTATTGGGTCAAGAAAAAAGGAGCCTCTAACTCAATTTGGTATAACTTGCACCAGCTAAAGTTATGGTATACTTTATTGTCTTGAGGTTAGTTCATGATCATGCACTTATAAACCTCCCTACCATAACACTATGATCCCTTTTGACAATTTTTAGTTTTGTATTGAGGGGATTTAACATGACATCATTATTTTTTGCACTAGAGTTAGAATCTGGGTTACACACTTAGAAATCTCAATATGTAAAATTTATCACCTGGGGGATTTTTATAAATTAAAATTTTGGTCCACTTTATCATTTAGAGGGTTTGAACTTGGGTTGCTCTTCTTAACACATTGTCCCATTATCATTATACAAACACCCTTTTTAAGACGACACCATCTATACCATATAACATTGTATTAATGGCTGCATTATATGTCGAGGGCATTAATAACAACATCATAATATGTGAATTTAAACACTATTAGCATATAGAGCTATCATAACACTTATTGAACATACGTGAATATATCATGAAATAATCGATACAATGCTTGGTCACAAATGCCAAGAAGATGCATACCTATAAAAATAAAATCAAAGCCCGAATCTGAATTATAAATTTTCATACACACAATGTACAAAACACCATAAGAATAGATCAAGAATCCAGTCATCCACACATATGTAATCAAATGACATGAAAAATACACATATAAACAATCAAATTGCAAGTGTTGTGTGGATCCATCTCTCTAATATTTTACTGTAACTAAATTCACTCTCCCATGATAGTTGTCATGGTCATTGTTGCTAGGGTGCTCCTACAAGCACACACAACACATGATTGCCATCATAATAAAACATGATTAAATAATTAACTAATCATCATTACTAGAATTAATAATTAATTATTAAACACACTATCAATATCAATAAAAACCCATGCAATAAATAATTAAAAATTGCAAATATTTTTAAAGTAAGTCATCTCTCTTACTCAATGATATTGGATATGACAAATAACCTCTCGAACTCCTAGGAAGCAAAGATGAAAAATACTCAGTAATGCTGACTCCATGAGATGGCCCATATTTATAAGGCCATCTATCCATCAAATGTGATAGAGAGAACGAAATGCTTTTGAAACTATCAAAGCCATCTCTATTGTCCATTTATGAACCCTAACCAAAATCATATCATTTAGCTTGATTACTAATAGATTTTTGCCTTTTAACATGTTTTTCCCTAAGTTTTATGGTGGGAGATGGAAATTTTTGGTTGGGAGACTTAGGAGACAACATCCAAAAGAACCTTGTGTGTCAAGACGTTTCTGGGGACATCTCTGATACTGGAGACACGTCTATGTCTTTGATACGTGTCGCATGGGGTGGGAGATGTGTCTCTCAGTTACCATGATTAAAATAAATATCCACATAAGCAATATATATCGATATAATAGTATGTAATTATATCGAGAGTTTTCTTATCAATATAGATTGTATATGAATATAGATAAAATCAAATCTACTCAATATGGAAAATATAGATATGAAGATATAATTAATGCAAGATACTAAAATATGAAAAAAAATATAAATTACATGGATTAGATACATATAAGTAAAGGCATATCCCCTTTTTTGTATGTTGGTTTCTAAGATGTTTGGAATGGTGCATGGTTACATCCCAGAGTTCAAGTTACTCAAATTTATTCCATGAGATTATTTGGGCATTGTTCTAACAATATTAGATAAATCCAAAAGAACCTTTCCATTTCAACAACTTTATCATCAAAATATCGTATCAAGCAAATGAAAGGTGTAATCGATTTTTCTCAAAGATTCATCAAGAACTTGCTAAAATGAGAGCTTGGAACAAAATTCAAGAGGGTTTATCTATACTACAAAAGACACTTGAAGATATTAAGGAGATGAAAGGAGAACATGACATGGTATTGTAGTTCCTTAAAACCTGAATTCCTAGTGTCCATTTGACAATTTTCAAAAACACACTGAAGGAATTAATTTCAATGTGTTGAATGTAATAGACTTAGAGATCGAAGGCTTGTTAATGATGATCTAGGAGTTTGAAAATTCTCATAGGTAGAGATAAGGCTCAAGAATTCCAATATGGTATGTATTAAATAATCTTCTCAAACAAACAATAGTTTAACTATTATGGAAGAAAATTCATATGTAGATTGATGTAGGGGCATCCAAGGTTAAGGCAGGGGCATTCTGTGTCCTTGATGAAACTGCATGGAGTGTTTGTATTTTGGCCTGTCATTCAGTTGCAACCTTGACTGATGGTCTCAGTCATTAAAGGAAGCTCTTTCACTGAAGGAACTCATTAGTCTCTGGCACTCAGTGGAATTGTCACTTGGTCATGCCTACGGTGCTCGGCAATGCCTAGCGTGCTTGGTTATTTTACTGTCACTCAGTAGATCTGGCTTACTGACTAGAGTTCTGTGTGATTTGTTGAGCCGACTTGGTGCATTTATTGTTGGTAGTCATTGTTATGGGCCGACATGCTAAAACAAATGTTTGTATACATTTGTAAGCTGACTTGTATGGCATTTAATTATTTGTTTGGGAGAGTTAAGGGTTTCATCTTGCCAACTTGTGGCTGATGATTAGCATTTAAGGAGTGCTTGGGTAGATGTTTAGAGAGAGGGACTTAGCAGATCTGGGATATCAAATGTGAAGCTTGAGAGCTGAAGTTGGCAAAGTTGTGGAAAAGTTATTGATGAGCTTGCAAATCAGATTGTAATCTGATAGTTGTTTGTAGCAGAGCTAGGGGTTTGCATACTTGGAGACAAGGAGATTGCTTGGAGGCTTGCAAGCTCAAGTTTAGATCTTCCTTAGGGTTTCCATCAACTTCTGATTGTCTTCAGAGATGAACTAGCTAAGATTGTATTGGATCTGGTTGTGGATCTTGCAGATTTGTTTCATTTTGTAATTGGCCCTAACCCGAAAGGCCTTACAGTCGGGCATGTTAATGCAAATTACTTAAACCATTTGTGGTGTTATTTGTTGTGTTGAGTATTCAGCTATGTAATTCTATTGGTTGCAAGGTTTGGATTGTCCTTCATTGGATCCACCATCCTTGACTGCATCAGGTGGTATCGGAGTGAAGGTTTGTTCCTGTTGGAGCTGATCTTGAAGGTTAACCTAGCAAGGCTGATCTTGCGAAGTTGATCCTGTTGAAGCAAATATTGTACACAATCTAGATCGCAGATCCAAAGCACTAAACTTGTGGAATTATGCCCTAGCTATTTGCAAGATTGCAAGTGAGATCTAACTTTTTTACAACTTGGAAATTGTCACAAGGTGGTTGGTGAGGGTTTGCTGCAGAGAGTTTATTTGCATATCTCTAAGGATGCCTCCGAGAAGATTGGACCCTAGAGTTATTTCTGATATTTGTGATACTATTGAATCCTGAATCACAAAGAAGGTGAAATCAAATTTCAGAGCTGAGATGGAATTGATGAAGAATCACATGGTTGTCGAGATCATGAGAAATATTATTGGTATACCTCAGAATGTTGGTACTGAGGATGGCTATGAAGAAGCTGTTTAAGAATTTGAAACTATTGGATCTAGTGGTGATGACCAGAGGAACAAATCTGGTGAAGACAGAATTGCTCGGTTGCCTAGATCTGATGCTCAGTTTAGTAATTACCAAATGGAAGTTTCTACTTTCTCTGGTACTTTGAAGCCCGACAATCTAATTGATTGGATTGGTGAACTTCAAGATTTCTTTGAGCTGGAAGAAATTGAAGATCTTCTTCAGGTGAGATTAGCACAGACAAAGTTGAAAGGACATGTTGCTCTTTGGTGGAAAGAACTACAAAGAGACCGAGAAGATGAAGGTGAAAAAAAGATCAATCGGTGGAGGTTGATGGTGACTAAGTTGAAAGCTAAGTTCATACCTGCTAACTATGAGCTTGACTTGTTTAAGAAGTTGTAGAATCTAAAACAAAAGGATTTGTCTATTGAGGATTATACCGAGGAGTTATACAAGCTTACTATTTGGCTTGGACACCGAGAGCTTGGTAAGGAAAAGGTAGCTCGGTATGTGAATGGTTTGAGATTCAATATTCAGGATGAGCTTGGTATGTTGAAGATTGATTCTGTTGAAGATGCTTATCAGTATGCTCTGGAGGTAGAAGATAAGTTGAAGAGGAAACAACCTAGTAACTCCCGAGGGAAAGAAAAGGTTGATCACTTGGTGAAGGATAAGCCGACTGATGCAGAAGATGAATAAAAACCTATGGAATCAAAGAAGAAGATAGGTAGATTTATCTTTAAAGTTACTTGCTATAACTGTGGAGAGGAAGGACACCATTCTTTTGAGTGTACACAAAAGAAGGTTGACCAACGAATAGCTGTGATGAATGAGAACATTCATAATGAACCTGAATCAGAGAACTTGTTGCTTCAGTGAACATTGCTCAGTACAAAGGATGAACCTTGTCAGAGGAGTAACTTGTTTAGGACCTGATGCAAGACCGAAGGTAAACTTTGTGATGTTATTGTTGATAGTGGTAGTACTAATAACCTTGTTGCTGAGGACCTAGTTCATAAACTTGGTTTGAATAGAATGAAGCATCCTTGTCCTTATAAGATTGGTTGGTTACAAGATGTTCATGCTTTGGAAGTTATGGAACAATGCTTCATTGATGTTCAGATTGGCCAGTACAAGGATCTTGTGCTATGTGACATTGTGAAGATGAATAGTTGTGATATATTGCTCAGTAGACCTTGGCAATATGATTGCAGAGTTATTTATGACTGTGTCTAGAATGTGTTTACTGTTGAGAAGGATGATAGGAATTTTTCATTGATGCCTTTAATGGATACAACACTTGGTAGGAGAAGCCTGAGTATTGGTTCCCGAGTTGAGATTGTGGATCTGGAGAAAATGAATGATCAGTATGGAGAACACACCTGTACATTGTCAAGAAAAGACTTGAAGAGATAGAGGAAACTGAAGTGGAAGAATTTTCAAGCAGAAAAGGTGGGGGACTTGTATGTGAAGAACCAGTTTAGGATTTATGTGCTAAATCCTAAAAGATGTTCTTCTCACATATGAAAATCTTTTGGAACCTGGGGTGTCTGATGCAGGGGCATCCAAGGTTAAGGCAGGGGCATTCTGTGTCCTCAATGAAACTGCATGGAGTATTTATATTTTGGCCGGTGTCATTCGGTTGCAGCCTTGACCGACAGTCTCGGTCATTGAAGGAAGCTCGGTCATTTAAGGAACTTGTTAGTCTCTGGCGCTTGGTGGAATTATCACTCGGTCATGCCTGCGGTGCTCGGTCGACAATGGTGCTCGGTGATGCCTGGCGTGCTCGGTTATTTTACTGTCACTCAGTAGATCTGGCTTACCGACTGGAGTTCTGTGTGATTTGTTGAGCTGACTTGGTGCATTTATTGTTAGTAGTCATTGTTATGGGTCGACATGCTAAAACAAATGTTTGTATACATTTGTAAGCCAACTTGTATGGTATTTAATTATTTGTTTGGGAGAGTTAAGGGTTTCATCTTTTCGACTTGTGGCTAATGATTAGTATTTAAGGAGTTCTTGGGTAGATGTTTAGAGAGATGGACTTAGCAGATCTAGGATATCAGATGTGAAGCTTGAGAGTTGAGGTTGGCGAAGTTGTGGAAAAGTTCTTGATGAGCTTGCAGATCAAATTGTAATATGATAGTTATTTTTAACAGAGCTAGGGGTTTGCATACTTGGAGACAAGGAGATTTCTTGGAGGCTTACGAGCTCAAGTTTAGATCTACCTTAGGGTTTCCATCAACTTCTGATTGTCTTCAGAGCTGAACTAGCTGAGATTGTATTGGATCTGGTTGTGGATCTTGCAGATTTGTTTCATTTTGTAATTGGCCCTAACCCGGAAGGCCTTACAGCTAGGCATGTTAATGCAAATTACTTGAAACATTTGTGGTGTTATCTGTTGTGTTGAGTATTCCATTGTGTAATTATGTTGGCTGCAAGGTTTGGACTGTCCTTCATTGGATCCACCATCCTTGACTACATCACAGATGGACTGGATCCTGATCTACTTGCTTGAGTTAAGAAAATTCATATGCAGATGGACTAGATCCTGATCTACTTGCCTGAGGTACAAGTAACTCATTCAACATACAAAAAAACATCTTGCTCATACAAAAATAGATATCACATGTTTTACTGTATCACTTGGAGTCATTTGGGTAGAGGGGATTACAATTCTAATCAGTGTGGAATCTTTTCCTTCATGAATTATGTGACAAGGGCTATCATATAGGTTGTAAATGTTTGTCTTAGTTCTTATTAAAAAAACCTTGTGCTTAGTAAAAATAAAATCTGGACAAATTACCCAAAAGAGAATCACTTACGCATTTATAAGTTTTTATTTTCATTGGAAATGTTACACCTTATTAGATCTTACCCACCAAACTCAACACAACTTAAATTATTTCTTCCCAAAAAAGGTTGACTAATCCAAGTGATTGTTTGTGACATAATCCCCTTAAGATAATGACTTCCTCATAAGAAGGTCACTTTCCTTAAGAGTATGACCATGATTTAAGAAATGGCATTCCCTTGAGACAATTATATAATTGAGGTCACAATTTATTTATCAGTACCCACAACCTGAAACTATAAAATGCACTAGAAAGCTTAGGATTTGTGCTAGTTAGACCCCTCATGCTTGATCACTTGGAAAACACTATCTAATGTCAAAACTATTTTTACTTCTTCCGACAACCTCAAGAAATTTTCAAACCTGTTAAAGGTAATATTTAACCTCATTCAATTTCAAGAAGTCTATGAAATCCCAAGATATTATGGTGTTTCACATATAGGAAAAATCAGTTGCTTTGTCCATTCTATAAATAAAGACTATATTGTAGGTGCCTAATGTAATAGGAAAGTGTTAGAAATTGAGTAGAATTTAAATAGTGTTAAAAGGTAGCGTAAGCAATTGAATTAAACTTGAACAACATTAATATGGGGAATGGATTGAATTAATTCAATCATGGATCCCATTGCGTGACATGTTACACAAAGATTCTACCTTGTTGGATCACTTTAAAGTTCAATTCATTTTATAAAATTTTAATTTCTTAAACACTCATATTTCCTTGTTTAAAATGGAACACTAAAAGCATAAAACTTAAAAGGAGAATGGTTTATTATTAGCTAAAAGTTTTATAGCCACATAATGAAGAAATCTTGTACATGCCTCACTCGGCGTGAGACTTAAAATGAGAGTAGTTTATTATTAGCTATAAGTTTTATAGACACACGAAAAAATTCTTATCGAGTCTAATCCAGAATGGAAATGTCACAACCCGTTACATTAAACTAATAATCATATCCTATATAAGAGGATGAGTTGGACCGGGAAAAATTATTTCACTCAAATAGAAATAATGATGGGAGACAGAAACAAATAGAGAACTACTTGTTCATATCGAAGGTGGACTCGAGATCCATAGACCAACTCAACTACAAATCTCATTTTTTACCTTGATTATCGGCATGGAAGCCAACAACACAAAATATTAAAGAGTTTGAACGCAAACTAGAAAATAGTAGTTAAGGAGGAAGGGAAATATGTAGAGGAGGCAGTTGAAGAAAAGACAGGGAAAGCAGTGGATTGTACAAGGGAAGTTTTGGAATAATTGCATCAAAATATTTAGGTTCTTATTAAAAAATTGCTTCTTAACTTGTAGATAAATTTAAGAAAAGATGAATTGGGGCTTATAATTGAGTGGTGTGCCCATAAATCAGTAGAATTATTCTTCAAAATCCATTCTTTTTACAACATTTTGTAAGTTCCTAGTAGTTTAAAGTTTCAGTTTTACATAACTCAATACTTGAATTGAGTTCTTAGTCTCTGCACTGCGCAACACCAAGACTTAGGGTGCGATTTAAATTCAAGAAAGTTTTTAATTTGGATGTTCCCCACCAATATTTTGTTCCCTCTCTGTACAAGATTGCTATATCCACATGTTGCGCCCTTGATTGTTTGTTTGGGAATTATTGGGTACTATAGATCAGTGAGTTGAATTGCCGGTTAAATGTGCATGCAATTGGCAACTGAACAAAAACTCCTTGTCAACAAAATCTTTTAAATGTTCCTTAGTTGCTTTGTTTAGACTGCTTAAAATTATCTCCCTTGTGTAGATCGTTGTCAGTAGATGATGGTTGATTATGATTCTTTTAGTTTTTATTCTTCCAATCCTTCATGTTGCACTAATCCTTTCATTTGTTTGGTCAAACTGAGTTGTATGAAATGAACATATATGGTAAAATGCTTCATAGCACATTAATTTTATCATCTTTTGTTAATTATCATGTTAAACTTTGATTTCTGCCTTTCCAAGTTTGTCAAAGGGCGTAACACCAAAAAAAAATTGGATCTTTCTAACCAATCTTGTCTTTTCGCAACATGCATTGGTTCTTTTAATTGACTTTGTAGTTAAGAACCTAGCCTCTCAAGTGAGATTCCCTACGTGGTCTAATCACCAGTAATCTCACTTGAACATCATAACAAACGTAGCTGGCACATAAATATGGTCAACAACACTTAAAATTTGTATGTGTATCCTCATGCCATGTTTAATAAACTTAATCAATCTTGGTAAGAGCTGTGAGCAACATCCAAAGTATTTTTCATAAGGATTATAGCCATTGAAAGTCTAGACCATGGATCTGACGTCCTTGCATTATCATTTAATTTCAAGTTAACAGATCTAATTTAATTGTGTTTAGATTAGACAATCAAGCATTTTTTTTAATTCCTCTTGTCTCATAATGTAAATAGATTGGGCAAAAATTTAGAGATGATTCAATTTGTGTTTTATCATGAAATTTTTATAACAAATCAAGAACTTACCAGATCCAAACATTTGAGATTTGCCAAGATTCAAGTCAAACAAGAAAAATTATTGCATGTACTAGAAATAGAAAACACACTATTAATCAGTACAACAACACTGATTTGGGAAACGTTATGGACAATATGAATTGTAACCTACAATCCTCAATTACCATATGAAATTATCAGCATACTAAGACCATTGAATGATTCTAATCCATTTAAAGGAGACATTCAAGGGATATATAGGTAAATGCATGCTAATGAAGGTTTTCCAATAGGACAAAAGATTGTGGTCCTGTAGGAAATAAAGTATTATTGGAACTCCTTATTAATGCAATCTGTTGAAATACTCTTCTCACTTGTTCTATTAAAAATGATCTATCAAATCAATGTTTGATGAAGTTTTGTTTGTACCTGATTGAACACCTATTATATGAATTACAAAATAAGAATTTATGGATATTTACTTTACTAAAAATAGTTATTTGTGCTTAAAATTATACGAATAGTAGCGCGCACTATGATATATTAGTTTTAGACCTAGGAAGACTCTATTAGGATAATGTTTGTTCGACATGAACTATGTTCTTGTGTGAAAATTAAATGTTATCATTTCTTAAGAGATTGAGAATCACTTTTGAATATAGTAGTTATGTCCATTTGATTAACAATTTCTTTGTATTGAGATAGGCTTATGCCATATAAGATTGGAAAACTTAGTGGTTTGATTTCTTTTAATAATAAAATGTGAATGAAAGAGTATTTGAAAGCAAACTTATATAGAAGGTAATACCTAGTTGGGTGCTTACTTTTTCCATGAGTGCTTTTATTGATGTACACATAGCTATTTAGTTTAAGGCCTATTACAACCCTAGATGCAAAGATTTTGTGAACCTATCTCTACTTGTATACATATCTATGAATGATGTAAACAAAAGTTTTCTGGATAAGAAAGGAATGTGTTTATCAATGAAATGTTTGATATTTGGGTTATTATGTTTGTATTCAAGACATTTGTGATCATGATGCTTAGTGAGTTTTTTTTTTATAATCTTCTATTCTAAAACTAAATGATTGGACGCATACTTGAGTTATCTCGATGTGTACTTTATGAGTTAGGCTAGAAATTTGAAATGGTATAATACCATTGAAAATTATATTGAATGTTGTTGTAAAATTTATGATGGATCAAAATGATGACATTTTCTACCATTTGAAGTATGCATTTTGACTTGCACAAATTATATTACTCCTTAGTTTTACTTTGTTAGACTACTTCTAGCTGGGCTGGGTATCCTTCGTGTCAGGAAGGATTATGGGGAAGTGTGAATGCTTCATGGTAGGGTGGAAATGCACTCCCACAATATTCTCGCCCTTGCTAACTTTTGTGAATAGGTTTGTGAAGCTTCTTTCAGGAAGGACTTTCCTTTATAGTGCTACACTTCTTTGTATTTGACATGGTGGTATTTGGTAATTTTGTTGTTTACTTTTTTTCATTAATATGGAAGTACATATTTTTTATCTAATCTTATCTTTTACTGATGTGATTCGACAGTTGGTTAAGAATCTCTTGGGTTGCTATCTTGACTTGATATTTTGTACTTGATGGGACATCTCTTATTGTGACTCCATTACTACATTCGACAGATGGTTGACATCCCACATATCTTTGGACAAAGGTATGCTTTATCATTTGATAATTATGGTTGTAAGTATACCTCTTTTAATCCTATATTATTGAGAATCTATTGGTATATTGTCAACTTATGCATTCGATCATTGACTTGTTGGCCGACTCCCTGAAATTGCAGGTTTTACTGATGTGGCTTTTTTAGTGGAAATTTCAATCTTTACATATGGTATTAGAGCTCTAGGTTCCACACTAGGGCCTTGAGTTCACTATGCTTATTTGAACGTAAGTACGATTCCCTGGGTTGACTAGAGTGTCTTCCAGTTACAAATAATCTTGATAGGAAAGGATAGGATGTTCCTTGTTTTGCATTATAGAAGTGTGAAATAGACACTTGAGGGACAATACTTCTTACGTGTGTGAAATTTTCTGAATGTCCTTGCTTGCTCTTGAAACTATGAAATTTTGAAACAGTTCTGTGAGCTTGGCAACTATCTACCTTTGAGTGGTGTGATTTCTTCCTTTTTATATTACAAAATATTAGAATGTGTCTGTGTCTGTGTGTGTATGAGGTACATTGTGTGTGGGATACACTTAAAAGTTTAATGTTTATTTCTCTACATTAGTGTAGAAAAGAAATAAGATAAAATTTTATGAGATATTGTGTAGTTAAACAATGATGGTTATGCAATAAAGGTTATGAGAGCTTACTAGAATCTAGGACTTGGGTTGTGATAAAAGATGGAAATTCATATTATTAATGTATTTTTGCATGAGTTATGAAAGGATTTTAATACTAGAACCTTATGAAATTCTTGGGGAAGAAGAATTCAACATGTTTTATATGAAATAGAAATTCGTAGAAAATTTGTTAAAATATATTTATATGTCTTACCTTGCATGGCATGAGATTTGAAAAAGAAAAGAGAGAATTAACAATTCTATGTTGTATTAACCAATTGAATGTGTTACTACATGATGATGTAATCTTTGAGATTTATGCTCTAGAAGTATGGTCATGTTCTTTAGTGTACATTGGATGCAAGGTGATGTGTAGCTTCTACTCCCTCCTTGTGGCTAGTGTTAGTCACTCTGTAAATGTGATTTGGTTTTCAATTGATGTTTTACTTTGAACTTGATGAACTTTGAAAGTGGTGAAGGACTAGCTTAAATTTTTAAGTTCTCTTGTGTGACCATCTAGCCACCAATTTTGAGCTTTTCAATCAATTGAGAATTATTTTTTTCACACTTATTTTGATTTTTCTTTTGATCCTTGAGGTTTTGAATTGAAATTTGTGAACTGTGATTATTGTGATTTCTTGTGATCTTATCATGGCTAGATTTTTGTGTTTTATATTGCTAGTCCTATGATGTAAAGTTATGTCATCTATCATGTTCAACATACAACTTTGATAGATTGTAAAAGGGAGTAGATTGCAAAGAACATACCATTCCTCATCTTGCATTCATATGTTACTTGAAATATGTTTCAACTATTATGAAAGGATCAAACTGAAATGACATGCAAATGGTTGTGTATATTATAAATGCATTTTATATAAAATAATTAACATTGATTGATATTCTTTGATGTGAGTTTTGATGCTATGAGGAGCATTGCATGGATATTCACAGAATGATGGAATCCATGGAAAATGTATCTTTTTCACATTAATATGATAGTACTAGCACATGGGTGATTTATTTGAGACCTTGCATGAAATTATTATAAGGTGATTTAAATAGATGTATTATTTGATGCATTTGATGATCGATGAGTAGGTCAACATATTTTTATGGAAATGAAATAAAGTTATTTGGTTATGAAGCACTATTGGTGTTTTGACAGAATGGTCAACACACTATTCTTATTCGACTTTTTATGATGTACTAGGATTACTCATGATGAAAGGCATAATTCATTCGACTAGTTGAATTATTGTGTGACTTTTATGCTTTTGTTAATGCAACATTAAATGGAAAGAAATAAATGCTATACATGTGTTTGTATCATTTCTATACTATGTATGTGTATTGGAAAGCTTACCTTCTGGTGAGGGTGCTAATGTGGAAGAAGTAAACAGGGAAGGGTAGAAAGGGATGTTTCTCTACTTGCCAATTTTTATTCCTAGTGATAAAAAGATGCTTTAGCCAAATCTTGTTCGCATATGTTTTCATTAATATGTTGCCCATGTTCCATCTCCCTACCACATATGTGATTAGTTCTACTTAGGCATATGTGGAAAGTAGTTAGTTTCATGGTTGCACCAGATACCCCCTGCCTTTTATTTGTTGGGCATTACAGGGTTGGGAATTCTACATGTAGGTAGAATCACAACACAGTGTAAGACTTAGTGGATAGAACGGATAAGTGTCTGAGCCACACTCCCATCTCGAGATTTGCAAATGGACGACTGACTGTCTGATGGCATAGGAGACAAGGACTTATAGAAGGATAAATGTTTGATCTCAATTAAGTGTTTTGTTTCATGATTGACCTTTATGGTTATGTTTTTGGATGCATTTTTTATAGATGTATAACATGCATTGATGTGTTGATTTTATATGGTGATGAATTATCATGATTTATTTGGATGTTTATGTTTAGATGAAGCACACTTGCATTACATTGATGAAAATGTGAATGCTTATTTGTAATAAGATGTAAGATTTGTAGGAATTATATTATTTTAGAGATGAAATATAAATGCTATGATGAAATGAGTTAAAATTTTCTTTTGAAATATTGTTGTGACGAGATGGGTATGAGGGCCTAGGTCACATAAATGGAAAAATGGATCTACTAATCTTTTCAAGTGATGGACGAGGATATATGAATGATTTTCTCATTTAGTCAATATCACATATTAGATGGTACGTACGAGTGATTTACTTGTGGTCAAATTATAATTTAAAGAATATTTTAGTTGAAATTTTGCAATCTTCAAATGACTCATTTCTCTTGAATATAGAATATTGAAATTTTTATTTTATGAAGTAATGACACTATGATTGGGCTAAAAATATTGTGAGTATATAAATATAATTATACCAAGAATGTGGATTCAAGGCAACCAAAAATGTGCACGATATATTGTGATACCATGATAAGGTATAGTAAGCACAGGTATGTGGGTCATTTGTTGCTACTTAAGAGTATCATGTAAGTTATTTCTAAAAGCATTGAGTATGAGAATGTTAGATTTTCAATTTTGATTATGATAGTGACATGAATTGATGCTTTGATGTTGTTCCTATGTGTGCACAAATGGAACGAAACATTATAATAGAGTGGGAATATTGTCGGAGAGAGGTAACTCTAACCTTGTAAAACTGAAGGGTAGTAATGGAATTCACACACTCACATAGAAAATGTTCTTGAAATAATTATGATTCAAGTGTGTTTGTTTTTTCTCCAAATGTGTTTTGTTTTCGTTCATGTACTTACTACAATGCATAACTAATGAAAATTTGGTTTTATGTAAGAAAATAAAATTGAATCTTGTTGATTTTATGATAGAATCTAAAAGTGTATACATGCATTACCTTAATATTTGAATAATGGGAGTTAGATTATAAATCTTGTAAAGTGTGAATTTCTTGATTTTTCCTTGGATATGATTGCAATTTTTTATCAAAGCATCGAGATGATGAAATCTTTAAGGGGAAAAGGATGTCACAACCTATTACATTAAACTAATAATCATATCCTATATAAGTGGATGAGTTGGACCAGGAAAAATTATTTCACTCAAATAGAAATAATGATGGGAGACAGAAACAAATAGAGAACTACTTGTTCATATCAGAGGTGGACTCGAGATCTGTAGACCAACTCAAATACAAATCTCATTTTTGACCTTGATTATTGGCATGGAAGCCAACCACTAAAAATATTAAAGAGTTTGAACGCAAACTGGAGAACAATAGTTAAGGAGGAAGGGAAATATGCAAAGGAGGTGGTTGAAGAAAAGACAGGGAAAGCGGTGGATTGTACAAGGGAAGTTCAGGAATAATTGCATCAAAATCTCCAGGTTCTTATTAAAAATTTACTTCTTAACTTGTAGATAAATTTAAGAAAAGATGAATTGGGGCTTATAATTGAGTGGTGTGCCCATAAATCAATAGAATTGTTCTTCAAAATCCATTCTTTCTACAACATTGTGTAAGCTTCTAGTACTTTAAAGTTTCAGTTTTACATAACTCAATACTTGAATTGAGTTCTTAGTCTTTGCACCGCGCAACACCAAGACTTAGGGTGTGATTTAAACTCAAGAAAGTTTTTAATCTGGATATTCCCCACCAATCTTTTTTTTCCCCCTCTGTACAAGAATTCTATATCCACATGTTTCACCTTTTGATTGTTTGTTTGGGAATTGTTGGGTACTATAGATCGGTGAGTTGAATTGCCGGTTAAATGTGTATGCAATTGGCAACTAAATAGAAACTCCTTGTCAACAAAATATTTTAAATGTTCCTTAATGTAAGGAAACTCAGGTGCGGAAACAACTTCCTACACTAATCTATAAAGGAAAGTATTGTGCAAATTCTTTTTAAATCCTTACAATTTCAAATTCGTTAACTACTTTAACAAAGATATTGCAGCCATATACCATGCATACAGAGAATAGATAGAGAATATTGAAACACATAAACACAAAGATATGCCGGTGGGGAAAAACCTTTCGGTAAAATAACCCCACCCCTCCAAAACCTACACAATGTATTATCTTCAACACAAAGACTACAACACACTTGCAATGCAAGTTCTTTCAGGACATGAGAGACTAGTAAAACTTATATCTCTCCCATAGAAGCAACATCATAGATATAGACTCCTCGGGACCCAACAAATACCCAAAAAAGGAGTTGGGTGTCCAACATGGCTCAACCACCAAGACCCATGCACAAAGCCACATGTACACAGCTGTTACATGCAATCCCAAGAATAGGCATCCATCCCTAGAATAGACTATGACAGCTTGTCATAGAATCTACCAAAAATAATGGTCACAAGAGAAGTGTAAGAGAATCTATCATACCAACCTATTTTTGGCATATTCTCTTACACACACCAACCACTTCTTCTTGGGTGCCCAAATAGGCCCAAGTCATAAGATGCTCTTACACCTGTCATAGCACATTCCTTAAATAGTTCTTACGCATCATAGGAATCCATCATGACCATTTCAGTCATGATCTCCTTACGCACAAGATGCCGACACATCAAGTGGAGTGACACATCAACATGCCAACTAGACATGTACACTCACACTTAATTTCATTATTTGTAAAAAATACATTCATAAAATAAATAATAAGAATAGGAATTATCCAAGGTTGAGACACCTTATTCCTAACATTCTCCCACTTGTCGAACACCTTGTAAGAGCAATAGGAACATAACAGGAACTTTAACCACTATAGGCCAAAAGGCCCATAGACTCTGAACACCATCTAAACTTCTTAGTGCCCACTAGTTTCATTAATGCATCTACAACATTCTTCACAGTATCTACCTTCTCCAAATTTACCTCTCCATCTTCCACCATATCTCTCACAAAGTGAAACTACACATCAATGTGCTTCGTTCTGGCATGGAAAGTTGGATTTTTTGCAAGGCAAATAGCGCTCTGACTGTCACACCAAATAGTAATCTGTTCTGCATTAACACCAACATCAGAACACAATCTCCTAATCCAAATGGCTTCCTTACAAGCATGAGTAGTAGCCATGTACTTAGCTTCTGTAGTGGATAAAGCAACCACAGGTTGTTGCTTACTCATCCAACTAATGGCACCACCAAACATAGTGAACACATAAGCACTAGTGGATCTCTTACTATCAATATCACTTGCCCAATCTAAATCCACAAACCCACGAATACAAACTGAATGTGAAGATACAGAAGAGTTACCATGATAACATATGGAGTAATCTGATGTACCCCTCAAATATCTAAATACTCACTTAACTGCATCCCAATGTACCCGTCTAGGTTTAGCCATAAACCAACTCAGGACTCCCACTACTTGGGCAATGCCTGGTCTAGTACAGACCATAGCATACATAAGACTGCCAACTGCACTAGCATAAGGTACTCTACTCATGTCCTCCACCTCACTAGGAGATTTTGGACAATCATCTACAGATAACTTTGTTCCCACAGAAATAGGAACACAAAGTGGTCTACAATCTGCCATGCTGAACCTATCCAACACAGACTTCACATACTTACTCTGACTCAACCAAAGTTTTCTGTTAGACCTGTCTCTACTGATTTCCATACCCAAGATGTACCTAGCTACCCCAAGATCTTTCATCTCAAACTATGCTGACAACTGAGATTTAAAATCAAAAATCATACCCTTACCCTTCCCAAACAGCAACATATCATCAACATATAATGCAACAATTAGAAGGCGATCATTTTCAACTCTGAAATAAACACAATGATCTGATTTCGATCTTACAAATGCAATTGACAACACAAAGGCATCAAACTTAAGGTACCACATCCTAGGAGATTACTTCAAACCATATAGAGATTTCTTTAATCTGCAAACTAAGGATTCTTTACCTTTAACAATGTAGTGCTCAGGCTATGAGATATAAATCTCTTCCTCCAAATCACCATGAAGGAAAGTTGTCTTCACATTCATCTGTTCTATCTCTAAATCATATGATGCAGCAAGAGATAATAGAAATCTAATGGATGTCAACTTTGCAACATGCGAGAATATTTCACCATAATCTATTCCCTATACCTGTGAATACCCCTTTGCAACCAATCTAGCTTTGTACCTTTCAACACTGCCATCTGCACAGAATTTCTTCTTGAACACCCATTTACAGCCAATAGATTTTCTCCCTTTAGACAAAGGTACAAGGTCCCAAGTTTTGTTTTTCTCCAATGAAGCCATCTCATCATCCATAGCCTCAATCCAGGAACCTGCATCTTCCATGCCCAAAGCCTCTTTCACAGATCTAGGCTCATCAGTGTTAGTAATCAAAGCAAAAGCACAACTAGAATCTAACATAGAATAACCAAACCTTTCTGGTTGCTTTCTTTCTCTCATGGATCTCCTCAAGGGCTGAGGTTGAGGTTGTTCTTCCTCTTCTTCCGAACTATTAGAGCTGCTAGAGCTCTCCTCATCATTAGACCCAACATGGTCCCTTTGTTCAATCTTCTTAGGCGTAGGAGGCAACTGAGCAACATCTTTTTCCTTTTCTTTTTCATCTGGTTGTAGCACAATAGGAGAAGATGTTAGCTCTCTGAAAATAACATTTCTACTATACAACACCTTACTAGTCACAAGATCCCAAAGCTTGTATCCTTTCACACCAACACTATATCGGATGAAAATACATTTGACAGCTTTGTTTTCCAACTTAGATCTTTTCTCCTTTGGAACATGTGCACAAGCTTCACAACCAAAAACATGAAGATGTCTAATTGAAGGCTTCTTACCAGACCACACCTCCATGGGTGTCTTACCAACAAGAGTTGATGTAGGAGATCTGTTAACTAGATAGCAAGCAGTGGCCACAGCTTCAGCCCAAAACCTTTGTTCTAAACTAGCTCCACTAAGCATACTCCTAGCCTTCTCCATCAGTGTCCTGTTCATTCTCTCTGCAACTCCATTTTGCTGTAGGGTATAAGGAGTTGTCTTATGCCTCTCGATACCTCATTCTTTATAGAACTGTTCAAACTCTGCTAAGCAAAACTCACCACCATTATCAGTTCTCACACACTTAAACTTCTTACTAGTCTGATTCTCTACAAGGGCTTTAAATTCCTTGAACCGACTAAAGACTTGTGTCTTACTTTTAAGGAAATAAATCCAAGTCCTTCTATTGTAATCATCTATGAAAGATACAAAAAATACAGACTTGGAGATTGAAGGAACTTTTATAGGACCAAATACATCAGAATGAATAAGATCCAAAACATCAGAAGATTTGTGAGAACTAGATTAAAACTGAACATGATTTTGTTTACCATAGACACAGTGTTAACAGAAGTCAAACTCAAGATTGTAATCATTTAACCCCTCAATGAGGTTTTTATTCTTCAGGGTCCTAAGACCCTTCTCACCAATGTGGCCAAATCTCATATGCCACAACATCATCTTTTCTGTAGGAAGCTTGCCTTCCAAAGTGTTTTCACCCTTAGGTACACTTACTGCACTGCCATCGGAACCCATTGCCACAGTCTTCTTTACTGCTTGTTCAGATGGTGGGGATGAAGTGATAGTTGCTCTCTTCTTTGAAACAAAAGAACTATTGCACTGAGCAATGCATGCTTCAAGCTGAAACAAAGTACCTCTCCTAGTACCTCGAGGGAGCACCATAGAACCTCTCATCATCTTGCATCCATCTTTTAAAAAGACAACTTGCACACCTACATTATTCAGCATACTTACAAATAATAGGTTTTGTGTCAAACCCAGAATGTGCATAACTCCATTGATTCCCTTTACTCGTCCATCAGGAAATCTGATAGACCCTTCCATGTCCAACTATCTTTAGGTGAGAATCATCACCCAAGTACACCTTTCCACCATCAAACTCTTCATATTTCGAGAACTAATTTCAATGAGAGGTCATGTGAAAAGAAGCACCTGAGTCTACCAACCACACATCATCAAATGCATGGGCTACCAAAGCTGCAATAAAAGCATCTCCATCTTCTTGAGATTTTTCAGAAGCTGAATCTGAGCCTTTCTTCTTCTTCGGTTCTTTGCAGTCCCTCCGGAAGTGCCCAATTTTATCACAGTTCCAACATTTTGCCTTGGAACTTTCCAAGAGTCTTAGAACTCCCACGGGATTTGGATCTACCCTTCTTTGACTTGTTTTCATTCTTCTTTCCTCTGTCGTTGGATCTCTCGCGAATAGCAAGGGCTTCCTTAGACGAATCCGAAGTCTTTCTTCACATCTCCTCAGATAGCAATGAAGACACCACATCATCCATATGGAATGTGACTATAGTACTTTTGCAAGCCATGACAAGATGGTCCCATGAATCTGGCAAGGAATAAAGCAAGGTCATACAACGATCCTCCTCCTCGATCTTGGCACCGGATGATGCCAACTATGCAATCAATAAATTGAATGCATTGAGATGATCAGTTATGGATCCACCTTCCTCCATTCTTAAAGAATACAACTTCTTTCTCAGGAACAACTTATTCACCAGAGATTTGGCTTGATACACAGACCCAAGTCATTGCCACAAAGAATTTTCAGTAGTCTCATCAAGAACATTCAGAAGAACGACATCTGCTAGACAGAGTCTGATGAGACCCTTAGCCTTTTGATCCTTGATCTCCCAATCTGCTTGTGATATCATTGCAGGTTTCACATCAAGTGAAGTAGCCTCCCATAGATCACGGTCTTCAAGCATGTCTTCCATCTTGAGTTTCCACAACTCAAAAATAGTGCCATTAAATTTCTCCACCTCCATTCTACTATATGAGGAACTTGCCATCTCAATCTGTAAATAAGATTCAGAATGCTCTGCACAAAACTCCCACTCAACTTGAGATTAGCTCAAAAAACCCTACCCAACAACTAGGGTCAAAAGTTGATCAGGCTCTGATACCACTTGTAAGGAAACTCAGGTGCGGAAACAACTTCCTACACTAATCTCTAAAGGAAAGTATTGTGCAAATTCTTTTTAAATCCTTACAATTTCAAATTCGTTAACTACTTTAACAAAGATATTGCATCCATATACCATGCATACAGAAAATAGATAGAGAAGATTGAAACACATAAACACAAAGATATGCCGGTGGGGAAAAACCTTTCGGTAAAACAACCCCACCCCTCCAAAACCTGCACAATGTATTATCTTCAACACAAAGACTACAACACATTTGCAATGCAAGTTCTTTCAGGACATGAGAGACTAGTAAAACTTATATCTCTCCCATAGAAGCAGCATCATATATATAGACTCCTCGGGACCCAACAAATACCCAAAAAAGGAGTTGGGCGTCCAACATGGCTCAACCACCAAGACCCATGCACAAAGCCACATGTACACAGCTGTTACATGCAATCCCAAGAATAGGGGTCCATCCCTAGAATAGACTATGACAACTTGTCATAGAATCTGCCAAAAATAATAGTCACAAGAGAAGTGTAAGAGAATCTGTCATACCAACCTATTTTTGGCATATTCTCTTACACACACCAACCACTTCTTCTTGGGTGCCCAAATAGGCCCAAGTCATAAGATGCTCTTACACCTGTCATAGCACATTCCTTAAATAGTTCTTATGCATCATAGGAATCCGTCATGACCTTTTCAGTCATGATCTCCTTATGCACAAGATGTCGACACATCAAGTGGAGTGACACATCAACATGCCAACTAGACATGTACACTCACACTTAATTTCATTATTTTCAAAAAATACATTTACAAAACAAATAATAAGAATAGGAATTATCCAAGGTTGAGACACCTTATTCCTAATACTTAACTGCTTTGTTCAAACTGCTTAAAATTCTCTCCCCTGTGTAGATCGTTATCGGTACAGGATAGTTGATTATGATTCTTTTAGTTTTTATTCTTCCAATCCTTCCTGTTGCACTAATGCTTTCATTTTTTTGGTCAAACCAACTTGTATAAAATGAACATATATGGTAAACCAATTCATAGCGCATTAAATTTATCATCTTTTGTTAATTATCATGTTAAACTTTGATTTCTGCCTTTCCAATTTTGTCAAAGGGCATAACACTAGTTTTTTTTAATCTTTCTAACCAATCTTGTCTTTTTGCAACATGCACTAGTTCTTTTAATTGACTTTGTAGTTAAGAACCTAGCCTCTCAAGTAAGATTCCCTACATGGTCTAATCACCAATAATCTCACTTAAATGTCATAACAAACATAGCTGGCGTGTAAAAATGGTCAACAACACTTAAAATTTGTATGTGTATCCTCATGCCATGTTTAATAAACTTAATCAATCTTGGTAAGAGCTGTGAGCAGCATCCAAAGTATTTTTCATAAGGATTAGAGGCATTGAAAGTCTAGACCATGGATCTGATGTCCTTGCATTATCGTTTAATTTCAAGTTAACAAATCTAATTTAATCTTGTTTAGATTAGACACTCAAGCATTTTTTTTAATTCCTCATCTCATAATGTAAATAGATTGGGAAAAAAATTAGAAATGATTCAATTTGTGTTTTGTCATGAAATTTTTATAATAAATCAGGAAGTTACCAAATCCAAACATTTGAGATTTGCCAAGATTCAAGTCAAACAAGAAAAATTATTGTGTGTACTAGAAATAGAAAACACACTATTAATCAGTATAACAATACTAATTTGGGAAACATTATGGATAATATGAACTGTAACCTACAATCCTCAGTTACCATATGAAATTATCAACATACTAAGTCCATTGAATGATTCTAATCCATTTGAAGGTGACATTCAAGGGATATATAGGTAAATGCATGCTAATGAAGGTTTTCCAATAGGACAAAAGATTGTGGTCCTGTAGGAAACAAAGTATTATTAGAACTCCTTATTAATGCAATCTGTTGAAATACTCTTTTCACTTGTTCTATTAAAAATGATCTATCAAATCAATGTTTGTTGAAGTTTTATTTGTACCTGATTGAACACCTATTATATGAATTACAAAATAAGAATAGGGATATTTACTTTACTAAAAATAGTTATTTGTGCTTAAAAGTACATGAATAGTAGCGCACTATGATATATTAGTTTTAGACCAAGGAAGACTCTATTAGGATAATGTTTGTTCGATAAGAACTATGTTCTTGTGTGAAAATTAAATGTTATCATTTCTTAAGAGATTGAGAATCACTTTTGAATATAGTAGTTATGTCCATTTGATTAACAATTTATTTGTATTGAGATAGGCTTATGTCATATAAGATTGGAAAACTTAGTGTTTCAATTTCTTTTAATAATACAATGTGAATGAAAGAGTATTTGAAAGAAAACTTATATAGAAGGTAATACCTAGTTGGGTGCTTACTTTGTCCATGAGTGATTTTATTGATGTACACATAGCTATTTAGTTTAAGGCCTATTACAACCCTAGATGCAAAGATTTTGTGAACCTATCTCTACTTGTATACATATCTATGAATGATGTAAACATATGTTTTATGGATAAGAAAGGAATGTGTTTATCAATGAAATGCTTGATATTTGGGTTATTTATGTTTGTATTCAGGATATTGGTGATCATGATGCTTAGTGAGTTTTTTATAATCCTCTATTCTAAAACTAAATTATTGGATGCATACTTGAGTTATCTCGATGTGTACTTTATGAGTCAGGCCAGAAATTTGAAATGGTATAGTACCGTTGAAAATTATATTTAATGTTGTAAAATTTATGATTGATCAAAATGGTGACATTTTCTACCATTTGAAGTATGCACTTTTACTTGCACAAATTCCATTACTCCTTAGTTTTACTTTGTTAGGCTACTTCTAGCTAGGCTGGGTATCCTTCGTGTCAGGAAGGATTCCAGGGAAGTGTTAATGCTTCGTGGTAGGTTGGAAACACACTCCCACAATATTCTCCCCCTTGCTGACTTTTGTGAATAGGTTTATGAATCTTCTTTTAGGAAGGACTTTCCTTTAGAGTGTTACGCTTCTTTGTATTTGACATGGTGGTATTTGGTAATTTTGTAGTTTAATTTTGTCATTAATATGGAAGTACATATTTTTTTATCTAATCTTATCTTTTACTGATATGATTTGATAGTTGGTCGAGAATCTCTTGGGTTATTTTTGACTTGATAGTTTGTACTTGCTTGTACTTGATTGGACATCTCTTATTGTGACTCCATTACTACATTCGATAGATGGTCGACATTCCTCTTATCTTTGGACAAAGGTATGCTTTATCATTTCGACAATTATAGTCGTAATTTTACCTCTTTTAATCCTATATTATCGAGAATCTATTGGTATCTTGTTGAATTATGCAATTGACCATTGACTTGTTGACCAACTCCCTGAAATTGTGGGTTTTACTAATGTGGCTTTTTGTGTCAAAATTTCAGTCTTTACAGGAAATTAATTGGAGAATAGTTTATTATCAACTAAAAGTTTTACAGCCACAAATAAGATAAATCTTTTTGAGCTCAAATATTAAACATTTGAATCAAACAAATATCAATATATTTCACCCTTCCAAAAGTGAGAATCTTGATTAATTTGTTGTTAATGATATAAGGAACTAATAGGGGGGTGAATCAGTGCAACCACGTATCTATATAAATAAATACTTAACTTACATATTATACAACATGCAAAAGTAAATATCACATAGAAACATAACACATAAAACATCCACACAATCATCAACACAATAACACCAATATTTTGTGTGGAAACCCTTATTAGAAGGAAAAACCACAGTGTGAATTGTCACCCACTAATCTCACTAGTATACTTAGATAAATCCTTTTCTAATCATCTTCACCACTAATATACTGGATTCATTCATCCTAAAAGACTTTATTTCTAGCAATGACAAAACTTCAACATGCATCCCATGATAAAAATCTCCCCATTGCCTTCATCAAATGCCAATAATCTCCCCCTTTGGCATTGATAGGAACACTTAGAGAAATTTTTTCTTTAAGTGTCAAACTAAAGTGCCAAACCATGCAAAAAATGTAATCAACATTTAAAGCATCAAAAATTCAAAGCATAAACAAACATAAATCTAACTCTCATAAGTATACTACTCCCCTTTCAAATACATATCTAGTCTTCATCCTATACTGCTCCCCCTTTGACAACCATGACAAAGGTATACAAATGATATGCAAAAAGTAAAATTTTATTGAGTATGGAGTAGCATATAGAGGTTACAATCTATAGAATATATCAATGAAGTTTTCTTTCAAAACCTATAGATCATTAATCCAAATTTGTTGTAAGTTATTCATGATAAAAAATTATCCATGTAACTAATGGGAAAGTTCTTCCAATCTATCCATAGTGCACATATCTAGGGTAGCCAAAACTTGTTCTTCATCTTTCACTCCTTGTTGAAGAATATCCACTTTAGGAATCAATAAATTCTATATTTTCAACAAGTTAGCTATCATCTTTTCCTATTCATCCCTATAAACCTTAAGCTTATAGTTTATTGCACTAACTTATGCTCCAAAATTGGTTACCAAACCATTGATAGGATCAAAAATTAAAGTTAATAACCTTAGCTCTTATTGAGCTTCACATCTCTTCCTATCAACATCTTTCAAAAATTGTGAAAATTTTGATATATAGGTGAGAATTTTACCTCCTTCAATCAAATCTTCTTTCACTTTGTTTACTACAGCTGTCAAGTTTACCTTTTCACATGCAATAGACTGAACTAGTTTCTCAGTCCTCTTCTTCTCATAATCATTCTTTGCTTTCAAATTATATGCATCCTCTAAAAACATTATTTGCTCACTGGTTGCTATAACCAACTGACCCAACTGTTCAATTGATGTAGCCTTCTCATCATACACTATATTAGGCACTAATTTAGACAAAATGTCTTTGGCATTTAGGATTATTTTTTCTTCTTGCTTCAATTTCTCTTTCTTATCTTTTGACTTAATTGCATTTGCAATATACATCATTTCTTTTGGGCTCGTGGAACTTAAGTCAATTTTCCCTTTAATGGTAGGAATATCTTCATCTATTTCAATGATATTTGAAGACATAGACTAGATAGTGGTTACCTTTTTAGTCTCCATGTGTGCAGTCTTCTCATTGTCTGCATTTTCTACTTCTTCATTTCTACGTGTTGTCTCTATTGTTACCAGTTCATGTTGCTGCTCAACTAAGGTATCTTTTATCAAATCTTGATCAGGTCCACTGTTCTCTATCTCTTTCTCTGCTTTCTCTAGTGTTTCCTTTTGAGATTCCACCGAGTCCTTTGTTGTGTCATTTTATTCCTCATGAATCTCCATGACCATAACATCACTTGTAGTATCCATTGTGTCATTAGGCTCATCCATAATATCGTTATCAAGTGTGACCTTCACACCATTTATGGTCCACCCTTCATTTGTAAGTGCAATCATTTCTTCTTCCTTACTATCCTCTATTTTCTCTTGTTAATCTTCCACTACAATATTTTCTTCATCCTCAACAAGACCTAAGTGATTCTTCAAGATATTCTTTGTTTCATCTTGCACTGATCAAGAATCACCATTTAGCAGCCTCGTAACTCTTGTCTTAGTCTTGGATGTGGGTCTAGCCTTATCTAAGATTTCCTTGATCTCTTCTACATTTAGCTCAGACTTTAAATGAATCAAGACATATTCAATCATTTCTTTATCTTTTTTCAAAGCTCTTCCATCTAGCTTCAATTTTTTTGTATAGGGAAGTACCTGAATTTATCCTTGCAATTGCATAAGAACTTGACTAAACTGATTCACGCTTTCCACAACAACATCTTCAATTTTCATTTGATTTTCTTCATTAAACTTATCATAATACTTGTTCACACCATCAAGTATACCCCACTTCTTGACTTCATTAATTATTTTATCTATAGGGATAAACTTACTAAGATCAGGCTTAACAGTTTTAGTGGTAGGAGCACCAACCACTTTGGACTTCTTACCTTGTGCCTTAATCTCTCTTTGTTCTTGTTCAAACTATGTTCCTTCTACTTCCTCTTATGCTTCCTTTTACCCCTTTTCTTTCTCCTTCTTCCTTTTACCACCAACCTTTGCAGCAGTATCTTCTTTTACCTTAGCTCACTCAGGTTGTGTCTTCTTTACAGTTTTCTTTATCAGAGTCTTGGCAAGAGGAGAGGGTTTCTCCTTCTTGACTGTTGTGCTTCTTGTTTGTCTACTGGTTAAGAATCTACTGGTTGTAGAAAAAAATAATTCTACATCTTATTTTTTAGTAGCAGTAGCTGAGGATCCAACTTTCTCAGCTTCATGTTTTTCTCTTTCTCTATCAATAGCTTCCTTAGTGAAGCCTTTTTATAGAAAGAATTGATCTACCTCTTTTCTTACTTTCTTTTAAATGACCAATGCATTCAAAGTATCTACAAATTCAAGATACTTCTCCTTGTAAGTTACAAATATCTTAGCATTAGGATCAATAGGGTTATTTAATAGCTCATTTGCATAAACAATAGCTAAATCAACTTTTATCTCATAACCCATAGGTAAGGCCCATGAAGTCCTAGGGACTACTGCCCCAATTTGACATATATCAGTATCAACCATAAAACATATATCATCCTTACACTTCTCAACAACATGTAATGAAATCATTTCTCTCTCATGCATTCTCTTCTGAAAGTCCTTAAAGTATCCCCATACTTTCTCTAAAAACTAATTTCCAAGCATCCTAGCACAATTATCCATTTAAACTACCACCAATGTACCTTCTACCCAATTAATCAGTCCAACACCAGGAAAGAAATTTTCAAAATAGAAAAACAAACCTATAAGAAATTGGTTGTACTTAAACACTTTCCTTTTTCTTTATTTATCTTCTCCATGTTCAGAAAGAACGGGTCTCTCATCGCGCCACACAAATCATACTCTGCATTCTCTTTTACCATCTTGTATGTACTATGAATTATCATGGTAGGCACAATATTTATTCTGCTTGAATAGAATACTTTGTATGCAACCACCATGGATGCAAACCTCACCACTTCATCAACAATATCATTAATAGTCATCTCTCATTTGTCCCATTTAGATTTTGTTAGTTTTGTAACCACATCCTATGGAATAGATCTAAGCTACGGTATCTCTTTGATATAACATAATATTGTCACAGTATGAATGGATTATTTTGTAATCTTATATGGTTGATCTATCCACATAAACTTGTCACTCACCCTTCTTAGCACATATCTAATTTGTTCTTCTTCAAGTCTAAAGGAAATTGAACCACATTCTCAAAACCTTTATCTGCGATCACTTTATGCTCATATTTCAACACCCAATCATTACACAAATCTTTGTACAGTGATTGTATATGAATTTCTCCTAGGTATTTGATCTTATAATGAATATTTGATCTAACATCCTCCATATACATTACACCATAGGGCACGCTAGTTAGGGCACCCTTTAGATCATTTTCCATTGATTTATCTGGATGTCTCTTGAATACTGGGCTAGGTTTCTGTGAGTAGTTATTTTGAAAATAATGAAATATAATTTCAAAAATAATGGGAGTATCCATTTTGAAAATAATGAATTATAAGATCAAAGATCCAATAAATACCTTTTAAGTTACCACACGATGACTTATGCAAACACTCACAAGTTTCTTGACCTAAATCACTTCAACTCTTTTTATAGTTACTTCAATCGCTGAAAATCGGGTCTTACTTCGCTTCTTTCGCTCTTGGATTATTCTCTTGAATGTGTGAGTTCAAAATAGGACTTAAAATCACCTTTTATCTTCCATCGCACTTAGGCATTAAATGCATCACTGGTTGTCAACAAAATAACATGTCTCCACAAATCTTGTTAGCGGTCAACCAAAAATTTATGAATTTCACCAAAACTTTATAGAACACTTCAAGACAACCATATGCATCTAAATATGCAAATATAACTTACCACACATGCTTATAGGTGGTCTCTAATGGATTCAACAATGTTTGCTCCCCCTAAGTCAGATGATGAATTCTCCACACTAAATGGAGATGTGGATCCTTCAAATGATTTCTCGTCACTCTTTTTCATCCAAATTTGATTCATCTTCCTTCTGGTCTCTTCAACATTCACATTCTACTTTCCCTTTTTCTTATAAGACTCATTAACTAGTTCATTCACCTTATTGTTCTTTTCTTTATAAAATCTTCCAATGTGTCTTATATTGTGATAATTATATCATGCCATACCAGTAGATCTCCAAGGTCCTGCATTACCTCTATTGGTCCTCAATTTGTAATTGATTTCCATGTGGCTATAGTTATGACAAATTGAGCATGTCACATTCCACTGGTTCTCATTTTGATAGGGACTCTTCTGATTGACATATGGCCTATGATTGTTCACTTGTTTCTTGCACTCATTAGCTCTATGACCATATTTGTTGCAATTGTAACAATAACCATGAAAAGTACTTGGTCTAGCATTAGGTCTAATACTTGGAACACTAGATCTGATATTCTTTCATACATTAGCAGTATGTTCAACCTTATGACAATTGAAACAAATTGGTTTATAGGATCTCTTACTAGATTTCCTTTGATTCACCTTAGGTGCATATTTGTCATCTTGTATGGCCTTCTTGGTACCTAAAGATTCACCAACCTCATAACTGGTGTATCCTAATCCATAGGTCTCTCCATGCATTCTTTGATTCTTGAGTTGTTCATCAAGTTTTGCATAACTTTCATTAAATTTCTTGAGTAAATAATTTGCAATCTTCAACTCACCTTTTAACTGCTCATTTTCTTTCATTAGATTTTTGTTCTCTCTTAGGGCTTCTTGATTCTCTTCATTTGTATTATGTATTTGTGCATGCAATGCACCAACTGCTTGTTCACATTTGAACACCCATCTTGAATTTGAGGACTTCATCTTTGGCTTATAGGGCTTCCTCTACCATTTTCCTTTCCACTTTTGATTGTTTCCTTGCTTCCATTTCTTTACCCATTTTGATTGATAAAGATTCTAACTTTATTTTGATGTTCTTCTTATCTTTATGTGGTTGCTCATTCTCCTAAGATAATTCTTCCAAGGCTGCTTTAGATTCCTTAGATCCACTTTGTTCAGATAGTTGTTCAATGAGGTATTGTCTTCCATTCAATTGTTTAAATATTTCTTGTCTTTTGGATCTTAACTACTTGAGTTTATCCTTCAATTTTTCCATGAAATCTTCTGCATCTTCAAGTTTCTTTTTAAGTTGTCTTTGATATCTCAAACTCTCCACATCTGTCTCAAGGATCTTTCCCAAGCTATTAGGCTCTTCAAGGGAACAAACCTCTGATACCAATTGTTAGTGCTATAAGGCACTAAGAGCGGGGGGGGGGGGGGGGGGGGTGGTGAATCTATGAGACCACAAATCTATATAAACTTTTACTTAACTTGCAGATTATCCAACATGCAAAAGTAAATATCACATAGAAACATAACACATAAAACATCCACATAATAACACCAATCTTTTGTGTGGAGACCCTTGTTAGAGGGAAAAAACACAATGGGAATTGTCATCCACTAATCTCAATAGTGCACCAAATAAGATTTGCCTTGTTAGGAGAAATTACAACACCCTACTAAGGGTATACCCAGTTAAGAGTATCTATAGTCTGGTTAAAAGCTATTACAAAGTCTCCTTGGAGACTACCCTATTAGGGAATTTTATAACTCCTTTCAAGAGTCATTTGGTTAGAGGGATTAAACTTTGGACCTTTTAGGATCTTACATACCCTATTAGGAGTAACCTAGTTAAAGGAGTTTAACTGCAAGCCTGTTAGAACTTGCCTTGAGAAAGAACTGAATAAAATTGATCTGATTGTAGCACACTCTGCCTAACATATCCACTTCATCTCTACTCAAATCACTATTTGATCATACACACTTCACCTTCAATGATCATAACCATCGCAACATCTAACCATTATGTTCTCCCTTCAATTTCATCTCCTATATACACTTTTAGGTCAATGGAATAACCCTAAAATGTGTTATTGATGTCTGCCTCCAAAATCCATACAAATTCATAAGCGATCATACAAACATAGGAAATTGTGATTCACAATGTTGATTCTAGATTTAATACAATTCAAAAACAAAACAAATATAAATGTTAACCCAATCGCCTCCTTGATTTCATCACCTTGACAAACCAGTTGGCTAGTCTAGCCGATATCATTGGTGTTTCCTCCAAATCTTTAATCATGCTTCAAATTAGCTTACACAATAATAGAAGTAGGCTAATATGACTTTGTGGATTTTACATTTCCAATCGCACCACCAGATATATTCATATCATAACTACACACTGCATACACCATGACTGATTGTGTTATCAACAAACACTCTATATACTTAGAGAAATCCTTGTGCAATTATCTTCACCACCGATATACTGGATTCATTCATCCTAAAAGAAGACTTTGTTTCTAGAAATGAAAAAACTCCAACATGCATCACATGAAAACAATCTCTCCAACACCTTTATCAAATTCCAACATATTCAACTTTCATAAGATCTGATAATGTGTGTAGAAATTCATCAAAATTGTCAACACCAAATCTAATTTGATGCAATTTTTAATGATAAATTAAATCATAGGAAAACCTCTGAGAGAGGAAAGCTATAATGACTAATTTTATGTATCTTTGTGGGTTGATTGACAACTTACCCATGACATAGTAATGAAATCATTTTCTTTGACAATCTATTGCTTCAAAGATATTTTTTGTCTTCACTTTTTCATTTCATATATGTAAAATTTTATATCAGAAGAACATCTTGATCTTGCCCTAACCTCATAGTTCTAATATGAATATCATAGATTGGAGCAATTGAAATTTTTTCCAAGGTTATTGACTTCCTAAGAAGGTAATTACACAGGAAAACTCTGGCAATTGCTTCTCCAAAATCATATGCTTTGTAACTATCAAGTCATTAGAGATAAGCTTTAAAGTTGGAAGAAATGTGTGAATAGTCTAGGCCATCAATGATTATGTTTACATCTATTTATCAAAGGAGTTGTATAAATGTTTATTTTGAAATCCTTTTCTAGGGAGGTATTAGTATCAACAAGGTGCTTTTGTATGATTCTTTACTTCTTATTATTGTTTTATTTCATGAATATGTGATTTTAGAGAGGCTCTTTTTTATTGTTAAAATTACTAATTTATTGATTTGATTTGGGTTTCCAGTTTTTGTATATCAACAGTGCCTTCTCCCCAAATCCTGATGATACTATTATTGATTTATATGATGTAGGCATATTCTTCCATCTCTTTTATCTGTACTCATATATTTCATGAATTATTGTACTTAAATTATGATTTTTTTGCCACTGTTAATGAGTGTCTTTTTCATCCTTACCAAAGACCTCGCACTACAATATTTTCCATAATGTCAAGCTTGAACTTCACCACTTATTTCTCTTCCTTGGATGATCACTAACGTGTGTGTTTAATTTATGACTCTTACTTTTTGAATCATGTTACTTAACAAAAAATAGAACTGCTAGTTAAGGATCCATATGAGAGCATTTGGTCTTTATTGGTAAAAATTTGGCAATTTGTCTTTATGATGTAGGCAGATCTAGTAGTGGTGAAATCTTGGTAGAAGAAGGTTTAATTTTTCTAGTTTAATAATTTTCATGGTCTAGGAGGTTTAGTTGTTTTATTGGCATGGATGGTATTGAACATCATTTGGTAGCATATGGAGTCGTAAGATCCTAGAAATTAGCAAGTACAAAGATGATGCAATCTAGGTAAGGGGGTCTAGTAAAACACTACCTAAACCTAGCAACCTACTGTCGCAAAAAGTCACTCAAGCTAGTTGAAGCACAAAATTATTTCTATTTGAATTAATCTGGATAAATCATTATTTTCAAACATTTATAAAAATGCTAAAAGGAAGAAATAATGGTTACACATCTCAGAAGTAAGCCAAATGATAGTTAATGGCTTTGATGGATAAACTACAAATTAAAAGCATTTCCTTTGATCTTATCATTGTTCTGCCCTATTCTATCTAATAGCCTTCTGTTTGACATTCTCATCTTGGCCTCATTTTCATGTCATGTTTTGTCTTCAGTTTCACAACTATTACCTTATATGCTTGGTCTAAACTCCCCTTGTACTTCCTGTTGGACGCTGACAAAAGAAACTTAATTGATTTGTATGTCCATTGTCAACTTCCAAATAATTCTCCAATGAATCCAAGATGCAGCTCAAATTAATGTTGTGACCTTTTCACACATTGCCCCATTGCAAATGGGGACCCCCTACTTTTGGGTTAACTTGGCCTTTTTGGCTTTCATTTTTGGTAGTATTGGTGCAGTCCCCTGAGGCTTCATGTGTTTCAAATGAGAAATGATGAATTTGGACAAGTCTAGAATGGAGATTTATTTCCTTCCTTTTAGGGTTTCAATTTTCAAGACTTTCATGATTAAGATTTGTGAATTTAGATGAAGTTTTGAGTTGAAAACCCTTCAAAGAATGAAGCAGTGAAATTTTGAGTCATTTGGAGAGGTTCCTATTTTTCAGAGAATTTCTATTTTTATTGGGTTTCGCATTGGCTTCATTTTGAGTTTTGAAGTGGTTCCTATTTTTTTAAGAATGTCTATTTTTAGTAAGTCTCATTTCATCTTAGTTTCACATTTGAACAAACTTACAGTAAGTCTATTTTTGGCAAGTCTGTCCTAACAACTGATGAGCACTAGCTGAAGAGGGAGAAGAGGGTATCCAAATTTATATTTGGAAATGTGATTAGATTGTGTAGTTGGTCTAAAAAGCATTTTGAAAAAGCATCTCCTAAAAATCACAAAAAAACATTTCTTGAAAAAGTAGCTTGAAAAAACATCTCCTAAAAAGACACCTGAGAAAGTGAAAAAGCACAGAAAAAAACATTTAGAAGAGAAAAGCTAAAAAATTTACTAAGTTTTGAAATATCACTTAAAAAGCATGGAAAAGAGTGAAGAATGAGTGGAAATGACTATTTATGAAGAAACCTTGATCGTGAACACCCAAGATGGAAAAGCTTGGAAAGATTTACAAAAATGGCTAAGTGTGGATTGAAAAGGCAAGTGGCTAAGTTTTGATCAAGGAAACAAGGAGGAAAGTTGAAAAATGACTTAAGTATGCAAAAAAAAACTCCTTGCAAAAAAAAGCTCCTTGTCAAGCTCCATGATGAGGGCCCGTTTGGTTGTGGGAATTAGTCTGGAATTGGCCAAAATGAGCATTTACATCTTCCACTTGAAAAGGTGGAATTAGAATTTGAAATTGGAATTGGAATGGGGCAAAGCAAATTTTTAAATTTTTCATGTCTACCACTTAATTTTTTTTATTTATGTGGGGAGGGATTTAATTTATTTTTTATTTGTTTAAGTGGTTTGTAAATTTGTTATTTATTCGAATTTTTTCGAAAAAAAAATTAAATTTTTTTGTCGAATTTTTTTCAAATATTTTTTTTAAAAAAATTGATTTTTTACTTTTTTGAATTTTTTCTCGAATTTATTTTCCAAATTTTTTCTCAAATTTTTTTTCAAATTTTGGTTGCAATCGATGATTGTAAGTTGGTTCCCTCCCTCCAACTTTGGATGCCTAAAACGGTCTGTGATTCCATTTTAGATTCAATTCCATTAATAAAAATGAATTATTAAATTCAAAAACATTAAAACAATTTTAAAAATATTTTTTTAAAAATCATACTCAAATTCCAATTCCAGTTTCAAAAAGTGGAACCAAACTGTCCAAACATAATTCCAAAATGAAAAACCGAATTATCAAATCCATGATTTGATCATTTCCAGCATTTGATCAAATCCAACATTTCCTAATTCTTGCAACCAAACAGGCCTGAGTGTCCTGGACCACAAATTTCCAAGCAACATGGAAATCTTTAAAAGTACCAAAATCCACCTCGTAAGATAATTTCACCCTAAACTGAACGTGAAGCAAGTAGTTCCAAACACCAAAGCGCTAGAGCGCAAATCCCAAGCCACCGAAGATTCCAACTCAAGAATCCTCCCACATGCGCCAGTTCATGCAGGGTAATGCAAGTTTGAAGAATTGAAAAATCCTTGGAAGGGTCCAATCAAGAAATTGAAGAGGAAATTCAAAGTTTTCTAAGGCTCAAAAATCCAATGCATAGTCTCATATGCGCCACTCCTAAGGAGATAAGGAATGCCCTTAAATTTGAAGAACTCTCTACAATGCCTCAATAGCGCCCCTGAGCGCTCATTCGCATAGGTCATGGAATGAGTGTTAAAACTGAGAATCTGCTATCATACCCGGAATGTGCCTGTAAGCACCCAAACATAGGTGCTAAGGAACTATTGCCAAATGCCAAAATTCTCCCTCTCATGTTGAAATGCGTTGGTGAGCGTTTGAAATAAGATGAAGTTGAGCTGCATATACCGAATATTGTTGGTTGCAGCCATTAGTGGAAGCCTTCTGCAAAAGATTGGTGTAACATCTTTCTAAGTGTGTGGCTCATCTATTCTTTGGGTTTGAAACTGCAGGATGGTGGCCTTAATGAGTATTCTGCGCGGAACAGAATTTTGAGTTTTTTTAAAAAAAATTGGTACAGGTCTGTTGTATATGGTGGTATTGATTAGACAAGGCCATGTGTGATGAGTTGAGATAGAGGATAGATTTTATGAGTTGACGATGAGACTGATAATGGTTTGACAGGTGTTATGAAGTGATGGATATACTCATGTTGAGTATGGTTTTTGAGAGATGTACCTTGCAAACTGGTAAACTACAATATTGATAAGAATATCTCTGGTTTGATGTCTATTGATTTGTACATTGCTGAAAAATACAAAGCTGTTGTGTAATTTATGGACTGTGATTGAGGTGTTGCTGTGTATTTCAGATTAAGGAGTTGTTTTAGATTCAGTGATTTTGAGTTGGTGTTCAATTTTGGTTGGTGTTCTAGCTGATTGGAGTTGGTGCTTTGAGGAGAGTTGGTGTTCTTTGTCGACTGGTGCTCACCTATGTAATATGGGATGGTGCCCATTTTGTTAATGAAAGCTACTGTATGGCGTGGTTGTTCTCTTCATATTTTATGTGATTTCATGCATTTAAAAGTGTAAAAGTTCAAAAATCACAAATCACAAATTACAAAATTTTAACCTAGATATGTTTTTGCCTTTAATTCAAAGAACGAGTTATTCCAATAGACAATTACCTATATATCCATTTCTAAAAGTGGGTTATATGCAACTTGGTGGAAAATTAGAAATTTTTTCCTATTATCAAATTGGAAATCATTTTCCTATTTAGACAATTCATATTAGCTTAAATTTGAGCAATTGTCTTTTGAATCTTTCATTTTTAATTCCAAATTAGTGCAAGCTTTCCTGAATTGCTTATTGTTTTTTATTGATCTAACAATTATTGCATAATCAAAATGAACAATAGTAATTATTGAAAAAAAATAGCTTGTGTCCTGAATGTGTTTAAATTCTCATTTGCTTAAAAAGAGTCTGTTGAGATGTCCTCAACACCTTCATTTTTTTGACCCAAAACTTTGAAATTTGTGCTAATTGAAATGTCCTCAAAATTCATCCTCAATACTCTTATGGAAATTAATCAATGACTCACCATGTGGAAGTTTGAAGGATAGTGCATGATTTAGTGCATCTTCTTTCAACTTAAGGTATTAAGACTAAGCATTGAGGATTAATATAATAATTGAAAATAAAGAGCCTTTGGTAGGAGAAGATATTTATTGGTTTCAAATGGTAGTGTGTCACCAAAGTAGTAATGAAGGGAAGACAAATGGGTTCTACTTGTTCTTTCTCATTAGCCTATTCATTTTCTTGTAGCTCTAGTTATGATCCTTCTTCCTTCATTTATTGGCTTCTTATGACTTTGGTTTTGATTTTGGCTTCATTTCTCCTATCAAAATTAGTTCTTTTGGTTCTTGTTCCTTTATCTCCTACTTAGCTATTTTTCCTATGTATTCATGTAGGCTTCTTTTGTCAAGATAATGGTTCTTGAGTGCCTCCAAGTACTTATCAAAGGGAATTTTAGCTTTAAAATCATTTGGAAACCTTTGATAGTGGTCAAAGATTTTGGTCAAAGATTTTGGTGGCCTCAAGTTTGTAGCTTTCTTTGTCCTCTATTTTCATCTATAACTCTTGAACAAAATCTATGCCCTCTTCTTTTTGTAAGAACATGGATTGAAAAATATTATATTGAGCTTCTATAGAAGCTTCCATTTCTATTTTCCTTTTAGAATTGAATCAAGTTATATGACTGGAATGGAGCCAACATGTTAGCTTTACCTTGCAAGCTAGTGGGGTCAGAAATTTGATACTATTTAAGATATACCATTTTGAAATTCCTTATTTTTCTTAAAATAATAAACCCTAATTCACAAAAATGATTGCATAGTTAATTATGAATATAATTTTTTTCCTAAAAAATGACTATGTTTGTATAATTTGGATTTAAAGCTTATATTTTATCTCTAGGAATATACAACTTATTCTTTAGCTTCAATGTAAAATTCTTCTTTCAAATTTGCAGCTATCACCACTTGTATATAGTCTTCAAAATATTTATTTAATTTCTACCCAAGTTGGGTGCTCAGTAATTAAATTGACAAGAGAAATGAAGGATTTATGTCCTAGAGGAGTTTTGTACCTAGGTTGTTAGTGAATTGATTCTTACTCCGCAAGGAGTGATAAATAAATATAAAATGTATTCTTCAAATGATGCCTACTTATCCTTGTGTGGTGTCTCTTACATATCTTTTTCCTTCACTGATTTTGATTCTTCATGTGCCCCTTGACTTTTGATTTCATTAAACTTCAAGTTTTTATATTTTATTATTTGATATTTCTATTTATTATAGATGTTTGTATAAATTATGGAGATAAAAATAAAATCATTTTTAGTAGGCACGATGTGAAACAAATAAACTTGCAAAACCCTAGGATAATAGAGATTGCATGGTAAAACTGGAGGTAGAGACTCCAATCTTTTGTGAACAAAATCAAAGTTGGGGAGTTTCCTCCATAATGTAATTAACAATGTCAATGTATGCTTAGATGGTCAGGTATTTTTAGTGTCAATGTGTAATTAATTTCAATTTTTTATGAGTAATAACATCAATGGGCACATACATTTTCAATGTTATAAGAATGGCGAGCGGGAGCAATTGCAGTGCGGGGGCGAGCATAGCGGGAGGGGTCCTTGGCAGTGAGGAGGAGGGAGCAGAAGATGAGGAGGACGGTGACCCAGGTGGGGGTCTGCGGGAGTTCTTGGTGGGGGGCAACTGCATGCGCGGCTGGTGCTCTCGCCTTTCTCCCATTCTGGTTGTTAGGGTTTGTGCTCCAAGCAACAATAAAGTTTTGGGGGAGTTTCTTTCCCTCTTTATTTTGGAGAGGAGGCGGCTCTTGTCTCATTAGAAGTGTGGTGGTGAATGGAGGCTTTGGGTCCTTTTTTGGGATCCTGTTGTGCTAGAATGTTTCTGGGAACCTCACAGGTGGGCCTCTTTTTGGGTTCCACCGCTTCTTCCATTTGTGTGGGAGAAGGGTGTTGGTTCGTTTGGAGTGGACCTAGGTGGGATCCCTATTGAGGTGGGGTTGCACACAAATGCTCATTGGCAGTTGTTGGTTCCTCATCTTCACATCTCCTCATCTCTATTTCCTATAGAGGTGGAAGCTCATTTTGAGGTGAAGGTCTCTTTCCCTCTTAACACCTCTTTCCCGCTTTCTATAGAGGTGGAAGTTCCTTCTAAGGTGGAGGCTCAGCCTATTGAAGTGGCTAGTTGCTGGTTGGAAGAGGAGGGTTGGGGTTTGATGGTGAGTTCGACCATAGCTGGAGGGCACTGTTTCTGCCAGAGATCTTTGATGGTTTCATCTTTTATCTGGCAAGTTGTAATTAGGTGGGGTGGGGAATACTTTTCTTCTTCTCCATTTATGTGTTAAAGGTTGGGGGAGCCTTTCAAAACCCTATGGGGTGCGGCCTTTGCTGGAGACTCTTGTTTTTGCCAGAGTTCCTCGAATGTCTTTTCTTTTTTCTGGCAGATCATAACTTAGTGGTTTGAGGAGTCTTCATTACTCCCATTTCATTGTTTATGGTTGGGGGAGCCATTCAAAACCCTAAATACTATGGTGCAACTGAAGATTTTCTAGTTTACATTTATAAGCTGATGTTTCGTATTTGGTATGATCACGATAGGGTGGACTAGTCTGTCTGCCAGATCTATTGGATGTTAAATCCCATTTTGGTAATGGGAGCCATCAAAAAGGTTGGGGGAGCCTTTCAAAACCCTGAAGGATTGGTGCAGTTGAAGCTCTACTTGCAAATCTATGTGAGTTGTTGTTTCATTAAAACTGGTTATGGGAGCCATCAAAACCCTTATGTTTGGTTTAGGGAGCCTGAAAGCCCTAGTATGGTGATCCTGTAAGGCGATAGTCTTACTCATTAGATCTTGGCAGCTTGTGTTTTTTTGAGTATTTTTATTATGGCTGATGTTGTAACGCTGGGTTTTTTCTGCTGGTAAGTTGACTGGCAGAATGTGCTGGGGGGTTCTATAAGGTTTTTCTTGTTCCCCAGTTGTCTCACTTTCATTTGAGCTAATTCTTCCTACTATTATTCTCTGAGTTATAGTTCCCTCTAAAAACTATTTGTATATGGTTTCGGGGCCCATTCAAAACCTACTTTTACCTTAATCAAAAACATCAATGGGCACATACCTACAGATGTAGTTTGTAATGCTTCTTTCCACACTAAATTTTGTGTCTTTAAAATTAAATTTGTATATCTTTGCACTCTAGCATTGTACATTGTGATGCTTCTTTCTCACACTAAATTTTTGTATTTTTAAAATTAAATGTGTTCATCTTTGTACATTGGCATTGTGCATAGACATTGAGAAGGGAATTATTTGTAATCACACTGATGTGCAAGTAGCAATATTTAAGACACAAAACCATGGAAAGGTAGGTTGCCATTCTTTGTGGGAAATTTTGATTGTGTGAATTATTGGATGGTTGCACCAGGGGGTCCAATTTCTAGTTCAAGTTGTATATTACTATCTATATCAAAGTATTGTACACATTGGATCCAACACCTTCAAGTCGTCCTTCGTCCAATTGCCTAGTATGTGTCCAATCTCCATCACAGATAACTTGAAATAAATAAGCTCTCGACATTTCTTGGGGATGAAAATGAACTAAATCACATTCTAATCCTCTCATTGGATGAACTTATTTCAAATTTGTCATCCTCTCGCTCAAGGTGATGTCAAATTTTATAGTTTATTAAAATATGCTTGGCAATTCCTAAGAAGGGACATCATCTCCCTCTTAAAACCAACTAGTTCTTGGTATGGTGGGTTGGATAGCGATTTCCTACTTATAACCTTAGTTTCATGATTGAAAATAATTATCAAATGCACTAATATTTGAGAAGATATGCAATGTTAGGGATTTGTGAAGTAGGAAAATCTAGTTAAAGTTGTATTCCATGCCCAAACTCTCGGTGATAGAACTTGGGAACACGTCTACTTTGTTATGGTGACAAAGGTATCTCATGGAAGCTTTCTAATGACATTGGAATATTGTATTTTTTGGTATTAGCCCCAAGGTTCTTATGCCAAAATCATTGCTACATGACAAATCAACAATAATTGAAGTTGCATTGATCATATATCCATCAAAGTTGTTGTTATTTATTGTTTGTGTAAATTTACCCATGTTAGAAGATCATTTCCCAACCTATTGATTTGTTCTTCTACATGAAGCTTAGACATTTTAACTTGGGCTTTGTACACAAATGTTATGTTTCATATTTTGGTTGTGAAGTGTGAATATAGCTATACATTTGTGATTTTTGTGCAATGTTCAAGACACGTTCCTTCTATAAATCTACAAGCATACACTCAACTCTTCCATGATTCATATTCCAACACATGCACATCAAGATGTATGAGACCTTGTTAAGTACTAACTCAACTGTTGTCTTAAAACTTCATAAAGATGGACATCTTGATTAGATCTCCTCATCCATTTAATTTAGAATATAGAGGGTTACTATAATCTTATTGTAGCATCAATATCGTAAAGGTGAGACCTAAGGAAAGAGAAGATTTGATTTCTTGGTTTGAAGATCTTGATTGGATCGCCTCGTCCACTTAATTTATAGCATAAAGTGTGATTATAATTTTTTTGTAGCATCAACATCATGAAGGTGGGAGATAAGGAAAGAGAATCTTTGATTGCTTGGTTCATGTGTGTGTGTGTGTGTGTGTGCGTGCACGCATGACACACATGTATGTGTGTGTGTGTGAAAATTGTACCTGATCTGTAGACACAACACTTCAGTAAAACATTAGAGGTTAGCTATAATCAAAATCGTGCAAAATTGAAAACTATCTAACCAAGCGATTTACTGCCTTCTAGTAGGTGCGAGATTGATGTTCTTAGATTGTAATTGAGATCAGTGACCTATACGACACCTAAATGAAGGATTTGAATGCAATTGATCTAGATATGAATTGAATGCAATTAAGCTATTTTTTTGGTATTTCTATGATGCAATAAGGAATGAAAACTTGATATGAATCAATGCTAGATGAAATTGATATGCTATGAATGCTATTGAAAATTGATATGCAATGCTAATCTAACAATGATATGCAATATGAATGCAAAAAAAAGATTGATCTCACAAAGATGTCGATTCGCAAGAGCTTTGATTCTTCAATTCCAATTCTCCAACGTGATTGTGCAAAATATGAGATTTGAGAGATGAATTATAAAGAGCTGAGCCTTGTTTTTATAGAAATCCAGGGCTTTGGAGGTGCATGAGAAAAAGCCATAAATCACTCAAATAACTCAGGTTGATTTTTGAGTTATTTTTAAATAAAGGATAATTAACTCACAAAAACATGCAAAAGCTAAGCTTTAACTCAAAATAGAGTTTAGCTTTAATTGATAATTGATAGTTGTTTGCTTTTATGATTGTGCATGTTTTAATTATGAATTAATTTAATAATAAAGTGATTTATTTCCAACTTAACTGATTTTTGAAATAAAATAATTAATTTATGGGTTAATTAACTATTTTATCAAATTTTTATTAAAAATTATATTATTAAATAATGACAACATGCTTTAATTAATTAAATAAGAATTTAATCAATTAAAGATAGGAATTTTGATTTATTGTCAAAATTAAATAATACAATTAATAATAGATAGAATTAAATTTAATTAAATAATTAAGTGGCAAAATTAAATCTAATTAATTAAATATGCAAAATATTCAATTAAACAAATTTTAGGATAAATGTGATTTATTGCCAAATAATTATAAAATTAAAGATAATTATGATGATTAGGAATATTACTAGGAATATTCCCCGATGCAGAATATAAGATAATCAATTGGATTTGATGATGTTCAGATGTGCCTTAGGTTAGGACTTCGATGTTGATTTCATTTGATTTGTAGATATAGAAGATTAATGAACTTATAGCCCATTTTTGGGGTATTACATTTTGCCCCTCTTTGAATTACTGTGCAAAGCGCAGTGGTTCAAAGATAGTCTGTGTTTGATAGAGATATGAAACTGATGTTTGAAATTGAGACAGAAGCTGATTGATATTGATTTGATATGGAGATAATAGGTCCTGAATGACCAAAGATAATGTTTACTATAACAACAAATGAACCTATGATTGTAAAAAAGTGTTAAAACGCCCGATTCCAGACCTTAGGATTGCAAAGAAGTGAGTGACCCATTCTAGACTCGATTGTCTTAGTAGAACTAGCAGGTATCACATCCAAACCCTTCAGTTGCCGAAGAACCAAGGAAAGAACACTATGATCTGATGGTTGCAAAAACTGATACAGTTTACAAGATTAGGAGAATACTAGATTGATATGGATCTTGATGAATCTGATATGCCCCAAGTGATGATAGATTTGCCCTGAGCGATGAGGACTTTTTTGATGAATCAGTAACTAGACGTGATTGTTATCTTGTTTACTGATGAAAGATATTGATTTCCATAAAGATATGATTTCAAATTTGATTACAGACTTTGAATGATATGCAATACCATGCCCCCTTCGGGATTAAAATTGAAATCTGACAAGAAAAGTCAGCGTTGATAGTTCAGAAGCATGTTAATTGATTGGAAAAGTGGTTAAACACATTCAAGAATGCATTCTACATCATTTGGAGGTCCAGAAGACCGAGTTTGACTAGGTTTGACCATGAGTTGACCATGGTTGACCAAGTTGAAATTTTGATAGTTTGATGTAAGATAACCAGTTAAGTTGAATTTTAGATTTTTGTGATGATTGAAGGTCGAATATGCAAGTAGTTAATAATATGAATGATCTCAGATTTGAATTTTGATCCCGAAAAAGGATTCTACTTGCTGCTTCATTGGAGGAACCTTCATGTGAGATTCAACTCTTGTTAGACTTGAAGATGCGATTTGAAGAATCATTTAAGCATTGAAGTTCGTTTAATCATTGTGAGATCATGCAAAGATGAAAAATGCAAAGAGACATGCAAAATGAAATGCAACCTAAGACCTAGGACCTACTCACTAATCATATGTCGATTTGTTATCATCATTGAACTTTTAGGTAACCGGATAAATCAATACAATGCCCACTAGCTAAAAAAAAAAAACCATAGACATATGAATATTGATTTGTATGCGCAAGAATCAATACAACACCCACTGGTCAACAACCATGGATATATGAATATTGATTTTGTTTTCGAAATGTCAGATTAGATATAAGCACCAAGGCACAAATGCCAAGATGACCTAAATATCATGTCCATTTTGATATAGCAATTTGTACAAGCATCAAAACATAAACATCGTGATGACCTGAATACACCTTGCATTACAAACACATCAAACAGTCAAGAGATTATTCTAAATCCAATGTGAATTACCCGTAGTGACCCTTTATCGTTCACATCCTTAGGTAAGATTGTGTTTCACAGTAGGAGAAAGAACTCACTCAAAAAGACAATAGTTAGATCAAACTTCCTTAAATCATCTAGGTATCAATGGTCAAGGTACGCATGGCCATCCAATTCGAGATAGAGGCACTTACAGTCAGACACCATTTCAATCCAGAATTTCCAAAGTTGTTAGATTTTCACATACAAGCAGAAAAAAAAAAGAAAAGATTATGCCCCCAGTCATCACTCTCTAAATCCTATAAAGGACATCATCGAAGAGCTCGAAGGGACACAATGTGCAAAAATCTCAATGCGAATCAGTAAGCATACAAGGAAATAAAAGCATGTAAAAAAAGCATAGATTGTTTTCAGTTTGATGTTTAATTGCGTTGTTGTAGATGCAAAATCCTTTCTAGAGACAAGACAGACTTGACTAACTCAAATGAAGCTTCAAAGGACTCTGACTAGATATGAGACGTCTAAGATATACTGGAGGCCATAGGATATGACATTGATAGGATACAGACGCTTGAGCTGATTGGTGTACCGACCGACTTATTGAAAACTAGAAATGTAGAAACCAACTGGGAGATATGTACAAACTAAAGCAAGACTGAAAGCTAGGAAAGACCAAGATTGTACTGATAGATGGAGCGTTTTGAAACAAGTGGCACCCGTTTGCCGGGTTTTCACCATCTTGGCAGAGATTTTATTTTTGCTACCAAGGCGCCTGTTTCCAAGTTTTCACCAAGGCACTCTTTTTTAATTTTTTTGTTTTTTTGTTTTTTCTTTTTCTTTTTTGATTTTTTGATATTTTTCAAATTTTTTTGTACTTTTGATATTTTTTTATTTTTTTGTGAATCATCAAGGTGCCTATTGCTAGGTTTTCACCAAGATGTTGATTTTTTCAGGACTTTTTCAGATTTTTAAGATTTTTTCAGGATATTTAACCATAGACTAAATGCCTTAGGCATAGAATTTCTTTAGATGGAGAATGTTGATTGGTTCTCGGAGCTGTTCTCCTTCAGTCGTTGAGAGTTGATAGGCACTAGAGCCAAAAGTAGCAGTGATTACAAAGGGACCCAGCCAATTGGGTTCAAACTTCCCCTTGCGTTCTTGATGGGATTGATTTTTAAGATTTTCTCTCAAGACTAGATCGCCAACCTGAAATTCTCTGTGTCTGACTTTCTTGTTGTAGCCTCTAGACATTCTCTTCTGATATACTCTGAGATGATCATACGCTGCTTGCCTGCGCTCATCTAGTAATTCAAGTTCTTGTAACCTAGACACTCTGTAGTCTTCATCAGTGACAAGTCCATGCATTCTGATTCTAAGTGATGGGATTTCAACCTCAATAGGTAGTACCCCTTCAGACCCATAAACTAAAGCGAATGGTGTAGCCCCAGTAGGTGTTCTGATACTAGTTCTGTAGGCCCAGAGAGCTGGATTGATCATCAGATGCCAGTCTCTTCCTGTTTTATTCACTGTTCTGTGCAAGATTTTCAAGAGATTTTTGTTTGAAGCCTCAGCTTGTCCATTCCCTTGAGGATAGTAAATAGAAGACCAATGTTGTGTAATCTTGAATTTAGCACATAAGTCATCTAGATCCTTGTTTTTGAATTGTCCCCCGTTATTTGTGATTATGGAATGAGGGATCCCATATCTGCAAATGATGTAGTTCAGGATGAACATAGAGATCTGTTTCCCCGTTGCTTGTGTTAGAGGAACTGCTTCTACCCATTTTGTAAAATAATCTGTAGCTGTGATTATATGGGTATGTCCATTGGAAGAGTGCGGATGGATAGCACCTATGAGATCAAATGCCCATTGTTGAAAAGGCCATTGTGTAGTAAAGGGAATCAGATCTCTCCTTGGAGCATGAATCAAGTTGCCATGTACTTGACACTGTTGACAGTTTTTAGCAAATTTAATAGCCTCTTTCTCCATTTCAGGCCAATAGTACCCAGCCCTAATAAGTTTTCGAGCTAACATTAAACCGTTCAAGTGTGACGCACATATACCCTCGTGGACTTCCTCTAATGCACGTTGAGACTCTTCCCGTTCTAAACATCTAAGCAGTGTACCATCTAGACCTCATTTGTACAGGTCATTACCAATGATGACATATTGGGATGCGGAGCGGATAAGGTTTTGTTTCTCAAAATGGTTAAAAGAATTAGGAATGATTTGGTCATGGAGATAGGAGAACAGATTTTTGTAGCGGGATGAATCATAACCTACAACGGTGCAGATCATGCGGGTTTCAGGGGAGTCATATGCAGGATAGGATAGGGCTTCCACCAAGAACTCATAGCGTAGTTCATGTTCAGGCTGCTGTAAGAGAGTAGATAATGTCGCCATTGCATCGGCAGCCTTATTCTCCATTCTAGGTATTTTCTCAAATGTGATAGATATGAAATATTTCTTTAAATCATCTACCATTTTCTTGTAAGGAATGAGTTTTTCATCTTTGGTTTGGTACACATCATTGACTTGGTGGATAACCAGTTGTGAATCTCCATGAATGTGTATCTCGGTAACTCTCCACTGTATTGCCATTTTCATACCATTGAGAAGTGCCTCATATTCAGCAATATTATTGGTGCAAGGAAACTTTAGTCTGAATGCTTTGGGTATCGAGTATCCTTGAGGAGTGATGAACAATATGCCTGCTCCAGATCCAGTCTGTGTGTAGGAGCCATCAAAGAATAATCGCCATGCTCTAGAAGAGAGGTGCATGATAGAAGAATCAAAAAATTCCATTTGCATGGGTGTATCATCAAACAGTGGTGCTTCAGCTAATTGATCAGCAATGACCTGTCCTTTGATAGCTTTTCTTTCAACATATTCAATGTCAAATTCGCTCAAGAGCATGACCCATTTAGCTAGTCTACCTGTGAGAGCAGCTTTGCTTAGTAGGTACTTCAGTGGATCAATCTTAGCTACCAAATGAGTGGTATGAGCTAACATGTAATGTCTCAGTTTCTGTGATGTAAAGATCACAGTGAGACAAGCCTTCTCTATCATTGAGTAGTTCTTCTCATAGGCCACTAAAGTTCTGCTGATATAGTAGATGGCTCTTTCCTTTTTGTCTTCATCATGTTGCGCTAGCAATGCCCCCAGTGATGTATCTGTTGCTAAGACATATAATATTAATGGCTTCCCATGAATAGGAGGCATTAAGATAGGAGGATTCGAGAGATAATTCTTGATATGATCAAAATTCTTTGCACAGTCTTCATTCCAAGCAAAGGTCACACCTTTATGTAATGTCTTTGTGAAAGGTTGTGATATGTCAACTAACTGTGATATGAATCTCCTGATAGATTGCATTCTCCCTTGCAAAGTTCACATTTGACTGATATTCTTGGGAGGTTTCATCTCGATGATAGCCTTGACTTTAGCCGGATCAACTTCAATACCTTTCTTTGAGACTATGTATCCCAGGAGTTTTCCAGAAGTGACACCAAAAGCACACTTCTTAGGATTTAGTCGGAGACTAAACTATTCCATTCTGTCTAGGATCATGCTCAAGTCCTTTAGATGTTCAGTTCTAATCATAGATTTTGCTAATGTGTCATCAACATAATCCTCCATTGTTCTATGCATCATATCATGAAAAATAGATGTCATTGCTCTTTGGTATGTAGCTCCCGCATTTTTGAGTCCGAATGGCATAACATTCCAACAGAAGGTTCCCCACGCACATGTGAATGCAGTTTTCTCTTGGTCTTCTGGAGCAATTTTAATTTGGTTGTATCCAGAAAAGCCATCCATTAGGGAATACATCTCATAGCCCGCAGTCATGTCCACTATCATATCAATGTTAGGCAGTGGAAAATCATCCTTAGGGCATGCTTTGTTCACATCTCTAAAGTCTGTGCACACTCTGATTGAACCATCTGGTTTTGAAATAGGTACAATGTTAGAGATCCACTCAGCATAGTCTATGACACGGATGAATCCAGCTTTTAGGAGTTTTTCTAGTTCTGCTTTGACTAAGAGTGCAACATGAGGATGCATCTTTCTCAATTTTTGCTTGATTGGTTTTACTCCAGGAGCAATGGATAGATGGTGCATAATGAGATTGGGATCCAATCCTGGCATATCTAAATATTTCCATGCAAAATTGATCTTTTTTTTGATAAGAATGTAGTGAATTTATGTTTCTCTTCTTCTGATAGAGATTGTGCTACATGTACCAATTGTGGTTCCTCTGTTGTACCCAAATTGATGGATTGAGTGGGCTCAATCAGAACTGGAGATCTATCATGTAAATGACTCGGAAGGACATCAAATATCTCATCCTTAGGTGCCTCCGAGAGGTTTTCAACTTCAGATACATCTTTTCTTTTTACTTTTGTAGGTTCTGAGACTGCCACAAAGTGGTTTTCACCCTCAGAACTCTTTTTCTTTTTATTTTTATTTTTTTGACTAAGATATTTGATGTCCAACTCGGTCATGCTGACGCTTGGTTCACTGATGGAAGTCCTCATAGGCTTGACTGCATTAAGGTAACAAGCAAGGGCATAGTCACTGGAAAAGGTGTAAACACCATGGCTTGGGTTTGTGGAAGTTTGGTCGATAAGATCAGGGTGTTGGATAGTCAAAGCGAGAAAGGCTTGGGATATGGTGTTCACGGATGTGGATATGTCATCATTGGTCCTAACCCGATGCTCAAGTTCAAAGGTGATATTACAGCTCAAAATGTTTAACTCGTGAATAGGCTCAATGTTATCATGGGAATCCTCTTCAGCCATAGGTGGATCAGACACGTTAAGTTCATTGTTTCACTCTAGACCTACGTTGGGTTGAGATACATATTGGTGAATAACATCAATATATTTCTCTGTGATAAGCTCATCTTCTTCTGGAATGGCTCCCCATTCATAGTCATTTGACTCAGCTTCTGATTCAGGATCTCTAGGAAATCTGAGAAAATGTGTGAAGTCAGGATGAATACCCCAAGAAGGATTACCCTCAGTCTCTGACTTGAATTCATATTCATGGGAATCAATGTCAGAATAACTACTCTCTGCTTCTGGATCAGTTTGATCACCTTCGAGATTGGCTAGTTCTTGTGGTGCAACCATCTCTTGCGCTATAGTAGGTTCTTGTGTTTCTACTACATTAATTCTTTTGATAGGATCATCTTTATTATCAAGAAGATCTTTGATCTCTTTAGGCAATTTTTCATAGGGGATGAGTTCTGAACTATCTGAATCATCATCTGAGAGTTTTGTTTCTTCTTTCTTAAGAAGGGGTTCTCCTGGTGCAATTTGTTCTATGACATGAGAACAACCACCTTTGAGCTGATAGGGTTTCTTCTTAAAGCCTAAGCCACCAGTATCTTTGTTGGCTCTACCAATATGTGAAATGGGTGTCACAAGACCCTTTCCTCTGATTCCTAGAGGTCCTTGACCGGAATATCCCATCTTGGCTATCAATTTGTTCCCTAGACCATATGAATTTGAAGGGATTGTAGGTGCTATAGATTCACTAGGTTGAACAATTTTAGATTCAGAATCCTCTTTGTATAGCCATGCCAGCATAGCTTCATCCTCTTCAAATTCTTGTTTGGATACTTGCTCCGCCACAAAATTTCTTTTGTATGCTTCCATAGATTCCTTAGGTTCTGATTTAGACTGCTTCAAGGATTGTCCATACAACTTAGGTGAGATTGGGAGAGATGTCAGAGACAAGACTGGCTCTATAGTGTATTCTCCCATCCCATTTTCTTTGAAATTGATCTCTTTAGCAATGTCATCCATCTTAGATGTGGAAGCAACATTTAGCTGCTTGATGGAAGATTCTCTGTTATTGGGAACAAGCTTATCGGCACTTTCCTTCAATGTATTGCAAGTTGTACTTAGATCTGTTGGGATAGTAACCTCCACTCCTTCATAGGAAAATTTCAAGCATTGATGGTACGTAGAAGGAATGGCTTGCATTTCATGGATCCAGGGTCTCCCTAGAAGGATATTGTAAGCCAATGGTAGATCAAGCACCTGACATGTGGTATCTTTGATGACCGGACCCACTCGGATGGGTAAGATAATGGTGCCTTTAGAAGCTCTTTCTTGTTCGTCATAGGCTTTTATGGTGATCTTCTTTCGAGGATCAATAGCCATCTCTGAGAATCCCAACTATGTGATTAAGCTGTAAGAACAAATGTTGAGGCCTGCACCCCCATCTATCAACACACGTTTGACTCGATGGTTCTGGATCAAGACTTCTATGTGCAAGGGCTGATTATGTGGGTGACTTAGGGAGTTGTCATCTTCCTCTGAAAAGGAGATATATTGCGGAGACGTTAGATGACCAACCATAGTTTGGAACCTGTCTAGATCTAGATCATCAGGAACATTAGAGCCGAGCAAAGCTTTGTCTAGGATATCTCTGTGAGCTGGAGATATTTGAAGTAACTCAAACATAGAGATTTTGGCATTGGTATGCTGGAGTTGTTGGACGATGCTGTAAGATGTAGGTCTTGTATCCTTTGGATTGGAAGATTTCAAGGCAGCCTTCTGTTTGGAAGCAGATGTGAGGTTGAAAGGTATCTTAGGGACATTAGATGAACTTGGTGTTTGTCCTTTCAGATGAGCTTGAGCTTGTGATCTGGTAACCGCATTAGCTGAGGAATGATTTCTCTCTTCGTACAATCATGATGACATTGTAGCTCTCAGAGAGACATGGTTCAACCATATTGATGACAACATTGTTTCCAAGGTAGGCATAGTTGACTTTGGCCCCCATGTTAGGCTGAGAAGTGGAAACTCCCTTGCCATGTTGTGGAAACAGTTCTGTAAATGCTATGTGATCATTATTGCTGGTAGGATTATTGATCATGATGTCCCCTTGATCTAGCAAGTCTTGAATGGTATGCTTCAAGTGGAAGCATCCATTAGTTTTGTGGCCTTTAGTCCGATGGAAAGCACAGAATTCATTATCTTTCCACCAATATGGTTTTGGATCCAGATCAGGGTTTCAGATTGGTGGTAAAGAGATGATGTTATCAGCTATCAGGGTTCTTAGGGCAGATTCCAAAGATTCTCCCAGGGGAGTAAACTTTCGTTTATTATCCCATTGTTTGAATGGCTTCTTTGGAGATGGTTCAGCAGATTTTTGCTTTGAAGCTTCAATGGCTTTGGTGCCAAGGGTGAGATTGTAGGCCGGTGCCTTTGATGGGGTGCAGATAGTGTCAACAACACCATCAGAGATGATACCTTTGTTTCTATTCCAGCTCTTGTTTTTATCTTTTGAGCTAGATCCAGATTCAGACTTGTCCTTTTGAATTGTGATTTCTCCTTTCTTGATAAGTACTTTCTCAATCTTGATTGAATTATCCACCATTTTATCAAAAGATACATGATCTTGCATTTGTAATGGATAGTTGAGCTCTGGAACAAGGTTATTGATAAAGATTTCAAGTTTCTCCATTTCGGGAATTGGTCTAGCATATAGAGAAAACTTCTTTCGCCACCTCTTGAGAAAAGTTAGGAATGATTCCCCTGGATATTGCTTGAGGTTACAAATATCAATCATGGTAATCGGATGTTGAATATTGTAGGAATGTTGTTGATAAAACAATTTAATCAATTCCTCAAAAGTTTTGATCGTAGAAGGTAATCTCGAAAACCATTGAATGGATGCTCCTCCCAAGGATCTAGGAAAAAGATGCATCAAATAGGTCGGTTCATGCATGAATTCCATGGAGTGCATACAGAACTCTCTGACATGATCTTGAGGATCAGAGTGTCCATCATATTTTTCGTACTTTGGCATCTCCACTCTTTTTGGGAATGGAGGCATATACAAGTCTTTGTCAAAAGGGAAAGGACAAAGGGCCTCCATGGATAATTCCTTGGGTTCTTTCTCTTTCTCAATTTTATTCATTTTGACCTGCATAGCGTGCAGCTGGTTCATTATGGCTGTCATCAGAGTTTCTTCCTCATGCGTGATGATATCTTCGACATTGAAGTGAGGAGGAAGTTTAGCTCCTTCCTGGGCTAATTGCAAAAAGTATGCCTCTCTATCCACTTTCAATAAATGCCTCATCATTCTCTTGAATTCATCGTCATTCTAACATCGATGGATTTCAGAGGGTGTAGGTTCTTGGTCAGCATTATGTTGAGAATGGGGTCCTTGGGATCCTCCTCCTAGAGAACCATGGTTTGTCCCTGCTTGAGACATGATAGGAGTTTTTGGACTCTCTGGAATAGATTGAGGAGGAGTTTGCTAATTACCTTTATGAGTTGATAGAGGAGGTAGGTAACCAGTTTTCAATCGAAAGTTACCGAGACCGTCGTCTTCGTAGATACCTGACTTGATGAGTTGTTCAAGAGTTGGACCCGGGGTATTGGTCAAAAGTAAGTTCTGAGATGTTTCTTCTAATTTCTTGTGTGAAGAAGCTCTGGTCTCCACCATTAACTTTGAATGAAACAGAAGAAAAGGACGAAGACAACTGAAGAACAATTTGATTCAAGAAAATCAGATGACGCAACCTTGTCAAGATTATGATAGTTTTGAAGATCTGATGAGATGTGGGTGAAGGAAACTGTGCCCTGGATGTATGGGATAGATCGCCCAAAAGATAGTGGACACGAGTTCTCAACACTTAGTCTGTTATTGAAGATTGATTGAAGATTGATAGTTATGACAAGGTTTTGACACGAGATAAAAAGGACTCAAATTGATTAAACAGAAGGCTAGATCGGATTCAAAAGATCACTCTTGGAAAATGGTAGGATTCTCAATAGCTACTGCTCTGTTCCTGACACAATGATCTATTTGACAGGGTCTGGAACCAGGCTGGAAACATTGGATATCTTGCAATTTGACAATTTCTGACAACTCTCTCAAATTTTTCCAATCAACACTCTGCAGACTCATACGACACTGGGCAGTCTATGAAACGACAGTTGCTAAACTCGTACGACAGTTGGGTAGCAATGCAACGATAGTTGACAAAACTCGTACGATAGTTGCTGACAGGGTTTTGACTTTCTTGAATTTGTTGGTTTGAAAACTCGTACGACACTAGGTTCTCAATCATACGACAGATGGGCAATACGAAAATGACACTTGACAAAACTCGCACGACTTTTGACTTCCTGAAATGACTTTTGACTCCAGAAAAGATTTTACGTCAATTTTTGCAAAATTTAATGTCTTCAATTTTGGATTGTTTGCAAATTGTACTGTCCAGATTTTGAAGGTTATACCAGATTTGATCATTTTTAATAGCCAAGTAGATAAACAAGCACACAGACCAGTAAGCAAGTGATTCCAAGCACGTCTGAAAACAATGAACAAGGGCAAAAACAACCTTGCGCATGAACAATCAAGTGACCAAATTGTGCTAATCCCTGAGAGTACTAATTGTGTATGTTTTGAAAAGTTTTGCAATAACACACATATACCTGAGAATGAAAAATTGGCCTCTCTAGGGTTTTTAGTAATGGCTTGACTCTGCAACTTTTATGATTCAAAGGGGTGAACTCCAATCCCGGCACACCAGGGTTTTGACACAGTCTGAGAACTTAATCTTCAAGAGCTGCTAGGGAGATCTGACAACCCAACAATGAACCATACCCATGGAGATTTCTTCCACAAGGACATTTATATAGCGGCTGTCACTACCATGGCGAAAATGGCTATTACCGCTTGAGGTTCCGTCAACGCAGTTTGCCCTGTGAAGGGATTGTCCGCTACGGTTAACCCTCTCTAAAGGTGACTCACAGATTTATACCACAAGGGGACTTGGCTCCAGATCCAAGGTTTTTGACACCTTTTTACTTTTAACCCAAACAAAGCAAGCAGATTAATCCGACACGCTAAGACAAAGTTTTGTTCCACCAAGGTCTGTGATATCAACTCCACGTGATCTATCAACCTCTCCGGGGAGAGAATGTATCAATCAATAAGAGAAGACGCACTAACCAATTTTGATTCACCAAAGCTTGTGATATCAACCCCACGTGATCTATCAACCTCTCCGGAGAGAGAATGTGTCGATCAATAAGAGAAGACGCACTAACCAAGTTGAATGTGAAACGCACTAAGTATCCTCCCTACCTACAAGGATTCTGTCGTCAAGAAAGATTTCTCTAGGAATCCAATCTCTCAAGAATCACAAATAGTGTTCATAGGGCCTAATTACTATGTGAGCACAGATATATTCCCGAAAGCAAATCTACCAAAAGTACCCAAAAAGCAGAAAGAGGAACACTTAACGCTTAAAGCGAATATGAGATGAGTCCACAAGGTGGAACACTTAACACCTCACACAAGTTGAAAATGAGTCCCCAACTTAGAAAACAAGTGAGTTCCTAAAAGCACAAAAGGGTTGCCAAGTGGAACACTTAACGCTTCTGTCCTGTTGACCCCTCCCCTTTATGGTGCTGAGATTGCAACCACGGGGCGGAAATGAGGGGCCGGCGGATTAGCAAGTCCAATAACCCAAGATAGCAATCAAGATCAATCACAAGTATTCTAAGACTACTTAATGAATCCTTAAGGGGTCACAACCTAGTATCAATTATGCAAGTGTGTAGAAATAGATCAAAGCATAAAAAGATGCACACAAGCCAAACACATAAGAAATTTGTTTTAGGATCCAAATTGAAATATTATTAGCTTGAGAAGAATACCTTAGATCCAACGCTCTGCAATCTAGAATTTAGCACACGTCCGAAAGTACAAAACCAAGACAAATCAACAGCAAACTGTAAGCGTACAATAATCTAAAAGTACAAATATGCAAATTCTGTGATCAAATGGCAAAATTTGAAAATGAAACCAACATGCTTGGATTTGGCTTGGAAAGAGCTTTCCAATGATATATCACACTTAAACTTTCAATACCATATGTGAAAATTTCGCAAAAAATGGGTGCTAGTTTTCTAGAGTGGCACGGATTCTGAAAATGCCAAAATTTTTTAAAAAAATAAATTAGAAAACAGAAAGCCGACGTGATCAAAATAGGCATAGGCGTGATTGAAATGAGCACAGGCGTGACTGAAATGTGCCCAGGCGTGATTTAAATACTCATAGGCGTGATTTAAATACTGATAGGCATGACTGAAATGAGCACAGGCGTGACTGAAATGTGCCCAGGCATGATTTAAATACTCATAGGCGTGATTTAAATACTGATAAGCATGATTGAAATTGGCAGATGCATGACTGAAACTGTCAGATGCGTGACTAAAACTGGCAGATGCATGACTGAAACTGTCACATGCGTGAGCAGAATGCTTGTAGGCGTGAACAAATTTCTTGTAAGCGGCGTCATATTGCTCGTAAGCGGCATTTTTCCTGTTTGCGCAAAAATGATGAAAAAGTGATGCTGAAAATATATAAAATTAGATAAAAATGAAGAGAATGAGGCTCAAGGCCCCATGGTGGGCGCCAGAAATGTGTGTGTGAAAATTGTACCTGATCTGTAGACACAACACTTCAGTAAAACATTAGAGGTTAGCTATAATCAAAATCGTGCAAAATTGAAAACTATCTAACCAAGCGATTTACTGTCTTCTAGTAGGTGCGAGATTGATGTTCTTAGATTGTAATCGAGATCAGTGACCTAGACGACACCTAAATGAAGGATTTGAATGCAATTGATCTAGATATGAATTGAATGCAATTAAGCTATTTTTTTGGTATTTCTATGATGCAATAAGGAATGAAAACTTGATATGAATCTATGCTAGATGAAATTGATATGCTATGAATGCTATTGAAAATTGATATGCAATGCTAATCTAACAATGATATGCAATATGAATGCAAAAATAAGATTGATCTCACAAAGATGTCGATTCGCAAGAGCTTTGATTCTTCAATTCCAATTCTCCAGCGTGATTGTGCAAAATATGAGTTTTGAGAGATGAATTATGAAGAGTTGAGCCTTGTTTTTATAGAAATCCAGGGCTTTGGAGGTGCATGAGAAAAAGCCATAAATCACTCAAATAACTCAGGTTGATTTTTGAGTTATTTTTAAATAAAGGATAATTAACTCACAAAAACATGCAAAAGCTAAGCTTTAACTCAAAATAGAGTTTAGCTTTAATTGATAATTGATAGTTGTTTGCTTTTATGATTGTGCATGTTTTAATTATGAATTAATTTAATAATAAAGTGATTTATTTCCAACTTAACTGATTTTTGAAATAAAATAATTAATTTATGGGTTAATTAACTATTTTATCAAACTTTTATTAAAAATTATATTATTAAATAATGACAACATGCTTTAATTAATTAAATAAGAATTTAATCAATTAAAGATAGGAATTTTGATTTATTGTCAAAATTAAATAATACAATTAATAATAGATAGAATTAAATTTAATTAAATAATTAAGTGGCAAAATTAAATCTAATTAATTAAATATGCAAAATATTCAATTAATCAAATTTTAGGATAAATGTGATTTATTGCCAAATAATTATAAAATTAAAGATAATTATGATGATTAGAAATATTACTAGGAATATTCCCTGATGCAAAATATAAGATAATAAATTGGATTTGATGATGTTCAGATGTGCCTTAGGTTAGGACTTCGATGTTGATTTCATTTGATTTGTAGATGTAGAAGATTAATGAACTTATAACCCATTTTTGGGGTATTACAGTATGTTTGTATGTACATGTGTGCATGTATGTGTATATGTGTGTGTATATGGGTTTTTATGTATGTATGTACACATTATGTATGCATTCATGCATGCATTCATGTATGAATGTGTTTGTGTGAGTGTGTATATGTGTGTGTGTGTGGGTGAACCCACAATAGTGGGTTACACTTTTTTGCTTAAACGGACACTGAACTCTACATTTTGAGAAAAAAATTTAGATTCGGATGCATATTGTCATTGAACCATTCAAAATTGGAGGATGAAGTAAATTAGAGTCTTTTAGGATTTTTTGTCTAGATTCTAAATATATTTTTTTTAATTTTTTATTTATTTATTTGAATACTTTTTTCTTTCTCCCACAAAAATTGGTATGGTGCTGAAAATGTCATTTTCAAATAGTAACACTGTTTTCATAGAGCATAATTTTTTTTATAAAATAGATATGAATGCAATTCTTCCAAATTTAGTTTTGGAACATTCATACGGAGGGCATGCAATTGGTTTGATGACATTATCACTATTATTGCATAATTTATTAACGTTTGAAGTTGACTAAACCATAATTTTGACATACCTTGACTACATAGCTTATAACTTATTGTGTATTTATCGAATTTCAATTTTATTTTTTTAATAGAAAGTAGACTTGAATATGGAGGGCACTATTATTTTTCAATTTTTTTTTTCTTTTTTTACTATTTTTCATTGAACGTCAAACTCAGAGGTTTATATTTGATAAAAAACTTACATTTGTTTAACGTCAAAAACCATACACATAATAAATTCAAAAATAGTCAAATATATAATTGTTAGAAAGCTAGTTCCAAGTACTTGTTGTATGCAAAAGGATGTCTTCTTATTCTTCCACTTGATCAGGGCACTTGAGGCCCAAAGCCATGAAATTCTCAGAATTTATTCAAAACTTGCAACCATGGCCTAAACCAGGCACTTTCGATCGAAACTTTTGATTTTCAATCGAAAGTACTTTCCCAAAAAAAGCAATTTCTAGTCATTACTAAACTACTTTCGATAGAAAGTCAGTTAGTTTCTATCAAAAGTTAACTTTGAGTTTCGATAGAAACCTATGAGTTTTGATAGAAACCTATGTTGGCCTTTTTAGTGTCATTTCCGGTTAATAAGGATTAGGTATAAATAAATGTATATTTTTTTCATTTCATAAATCCAAAAGCTGTAAAATAATTCACATAAATAGGAGAAGCAAGACATTTTGGCACAAAATAATTTTCTAAGTTGTGATGGGAAATAAAAAGAGAAGGCTAAATAAAAGTACACAACATTATTCAGAAGAGACTGAACAAAGACTACATGTAGAATCACAAAAAAGATATCATCGTTGGAAACAAGGTATGTCTAAGATGTTTCTCTTTAGATATTTTAAGTTGATGGTCAAGCCTTGTCTTAATGTTCATGTAAATGTGATATTGTACCTATTATACTTAACTAGACCTAAATGTAGACCTATTTGGACTAATTAGGACATATTAGGACCTATTAGGACTAATTAGGACCTATTAGGACTACTTAGGACTAATAGGACCTATTAGGACCCAATTAGAATCAATTAGAACCAATTAGCACCTAATTAGACTCAATTATAACCAATTAGGACCTAATATGACCTATTAAAACCCAATTAGAATCAATTATAATAAATTAGCACCTAATTAGACTCAATTATGACCAATTAGACCCAATTAGGACCAATTAGAACTAATTAGAACCAATTAGAATCTAATAGGACCTATTTGGACTAATTAGGACCTAATAGGACCTATTATGACCTATTAGGAATAATTAGGACCTATTAGGACTAATTAGGACAAATTAGGACCTATTAGGACCAATTAGACTCAATTATGACTAATTAGAACCAATTAGGACCAGTTAGAAAGTTAATTAGGACCTAATTAGACTCAATTAGAACCAATTAGGACCTAATTACACTCAATTAGAACTAATTAGATCCAATTAAGACCTAATATGACCTATTAGAACCAATTAGGACCTATTAGAACAAATTAGCACCTAATTAGACTCAATTAAACTCAATTAGACTCAATTAGAACCAATTAGGACCTAATATGACCTATTAGAACCAATTAGGATCTAATTAGACTCAATTAAAACCAATTAGATCCATTTAGACTCAATTAGAACCAATTATGACCTAATAGGACCTATTAGGACCTATTATGATGGGGAGGTTAGGATAGACTAGCTAGTCTATGCTCTCTGATCCTCAACTAGGATCCTAGTGTACTCTTGACACCTGCTATGGTCTATAGGATTCCAATTCATTCTAGGATCCCCTGACCTAGCCTAACCTGACCACCAAGTTTAGTTTAGTCTTCCTGCAAATTTGTAAGCACATCTTCCTAGCATCATTCCCTTACTTAGGCTTATAAGGGTCTTCAAGGTTCAAACACCTTCCTAAGCTCTGATAGGGTGAGTGATGAGTTCCAAGTTTTTTTTAGACCATTTGAAGCAACTCCAAAGTGATAGCAAGGATGGTTTGTTACCCTATTGTGTAGTTCCTTCACAAAATAGGGCTATTAGAAAGAGCCCAATTAGGCCTCCCTCCGGTTTTGTAGGACTTTTAGCCCCTTTTCTTCACAAAATCAAAATTCCTGTTCCAAAAGAACTTCATTAAAAATGTATAACCCTCAAATATTTTTGGGGTCTTAGGCCTCCATTTGTCCGTACAATGCTTCCTCTAAGAATGAGGGTTTTTAGGGCTTTTTAGACCTCTCAGGGTCACAGGGATAAATTGTCTACAACAACACCACTCCTGGATTTCTCAAGCTCTCTCCTTCACACCATTGAGCCTTCATTCATGTCACTAGACTCCCTCCAAAGGGCTAGTCTTTAAACCCACTCCCTTGTCTTCTAGAGCACTTTCATTGTTGACCTTGCCTAGCCGGGCATTGCCTTAGCTCGCCTAGGGCTTGGTTAAAGAAATACCTGCACTTACTTTCCAGGGCCCTACTAACACATATATATAGGGTAGGGACTATACTACTAAATTCCAAAGAACCATGGTGTGGCCATGGTGGGAATAGGAGTTACAGCCCTACATTATAAAACCTCTCCAAACTGGCAGAGGACTGTCTAAAGCAAAGAAATGAACAAATAAGCCAACAGAACATGAAAGAACTACACTACACTCACAAACATGAAAGATCAATTACTAACAACAATGTTCTCTACAAATATTCACCGAAATTCTTTCTATTCACATCCAATCAAGCCAAATAGCATTGACTATTACACAAAATTCATGGTTCAGATTGGTATTCCGTACAAAAACTGTACACAATTAATGCCAACCCTTGCATTAGGGTTCCTCATGTCTTTTATAGTCTTTACCTTGGTTTGAGTGTCTGGTTAGGGCTTTTAGCCACTTAGGCAAGGTTATAAAACTCAAAGGAAAAGTTGCTAGCAACTTTTGAGCAACTTTTGCTCATACAATATCAAAGACCACTCATAGGTCTATCCAAAGCGCACTTGTGCTCACACCTTGACCAAACACTTAACCTAAGACTTCTAACAACATAGAAAATCAATGACCTCAGGATGACATCATGCCCTGAGTCATTGTGCCATTTACATAGAAAACCAACTGAACCTCTAGGACCTAGCCTAGGCCTAGACACACTAAATGAGCTGAGCTCTTATTATAACTACTAACTTCATTTAAGAAGTGCTTCGCACAACAAAATTGAATGGTGGGAGCCCTTAGAAGGGTGCTCCTGCACCATATTAGGACCTATTAGGACTAATTAGGACTAATATGACCTATTAGTTCACCCAATTAGAATCAATTAGAACCAAATAGCACCTAATTAGACTCAATTAGAACCAATTAGGACCTAATATGACCTATTAGAACCAATTAGGACCTAATTAGACACAATTAGAACCAATTAGATCCAAGTAGCCTCAATTAGATCTTATTAGAACTAATTAGGACTTATTGGATCTAATTATGACCTATTAGATCCAATTAGGACCTAATATGACCTATTAGATCCAAATAGGACCTAATATGACCTATTCGATCCAATTAGGACGTATTAGATCCAATTAGGACCTAATATGACCTATTAAAACCCAATTAGACTCGATTAGAATAAATTATCACCTAATTAGACTCAGTTAGAACCAAATAGACTCAATTAGATCCAATTAGACTCAATTAGATCCAATTAGACTCAATTAGATCCTATTAGAACCAATTAGGACCTATTAGAACCAATTAGACTCAATTAGACTCAATTAGGACCAATTAGGACCTAATAGGACATATTAGAACCAATTAGACTCAATTAGATCCTATTAGAACCAATTAGGACCTATTAGAACCTATTAGACTCAATTAGGACCTAATTAGACTTATTTAGACCGATTAGACTCAATTAGAACCAAGTATGACCTAATATGACCTATTAGGACCTAATTAGACATAATTAGACCAATTAGGACCTAATTAGACACAATATGAACCTATTAGGACCAATTAGACCTAATTAGACGGGCAATTAGACCAATTAGACCTAATTAGACTCAATTAGAACCAATTATGACCTAATTAGACCTAATTAGGCCAATTAGACCTAATTAGAACCAATTAAGACCTAATTAGACTTAAGTAGACCAATTAGACATAATATGAACCTATTATGACCTAATTAGACTTAATTCGACCAATTAGGACCTGATTAGACATAGTATGAACCAATTTAGACATAATTAGACCTATTAGAATCAATTAGACCAATTAGGACCTAATTAGACTCAATTAGACCAATTAGGACCTAATTAGACTTAATTCTAGACCAATTAGGACCTATTATGACCCAATTAGACCCAATTAGACCAATTAGGACCTAATTAGACTTAATTCTAGACCAATTAGGACCTATTAGGACCCAATAGGACCCAATTAGACCCAATTAGACCAATTAGGACCTAATTAGACTTAATTCTAGACCAATTAGGACCTATTAGGACCCAATAGGACCCAATTAGACCCAATTAGACCAATTAGGATCAATCAGGACCAATTAGGACCTAATTAGACCCATTAGGACCCAATTAAGATCCAATTAAACCCAATTAGACTTAATCAGACAAATTAGGACCTAAATTAGACTCAATTAGACCAATTAGGACCTAATTAGACTTAATTAGACCAATTTATGACCTAATTAGACCAATTTATGACCTAATTAGACCAATTAGACCAATTAGGACCTATTAGGACCCAACTAGACCTATTAGGACCTATTTTGACTTAATACAAGAACCCAGTTAGACCTAACTTCATTCAAAAGTTTTTGATTAATAATTTTTACATATACATGTATATACACATACACATATATACATATATTTGTGTGTACACATATATATATATACACGTGTATATATATATGTGTGTGTGTGTGTGTGTGTGTGTGTGTGTGTGTGTGTGTGTGTGTATATATTAAATATATATATATATATATATATATATATATATACACACACACACTTATAT